>CM062809.1:927574682-927993764 GCA_031772625.1 Pinus tabuliformis | reverse complement strand
GTGCACAACTTCAACCTACGTACATACATATAGCCTTCGGTATGTGCAACTTCTGTATATGCTCAATTTCCATATATACATATATGAATGTTGTGCATATACAAAATATATGCGATGAAAAAGATGTGCATATCTTTCGTATATGTGTAATTTTTGTATATGCACATATTTTTCTTATATCCGTTTATTTTGTATATGTGAATTTCTTCTGTATATATGCATATTTGGAAGATGCACATATACAATAGATGTGCATATATGGAAGATATGTGTATATATAGAAGTTACGCATATACAAAAGATATGTGCATATACAGAAGTTCTGCATATATGGAGACTGTCGTATATGCATGTTACGGAAGTTGTGCACTTCTGTATATGTGCAACTTGTCTGTATGTGCATATACAAAAGTTTCAAAATATACGAAAGATATGTGCATATACATAATATATTCACATATACAAAATATGTGCATATACATAATATATTCACATATACAAAATTTGTGCATATACGAAAGATATGCATGTCTTCCGTATATGCCCAACTTCCGTATATGTGCATATTTTCCGTATGTGCGGAGTTGTATGACTTGTCGAGATTTCTGAACACTGATGTTTGTGATGCGAGCGCTACGGTAATGTGAGGTGTAGGTGCGAGCTAGACACACAAACCTGCTCTCTACGATGTGCACGACAAAGAGGAGACTATGTTGAGCGTGAAATGAGCATCATCGTCGTCATGAGTTTGGGTTTCCACTATTCTTCATACCAGTAGTGCTCCAGTCAAGAATGCATTTACTTATCATACAAAATTTGAAGTAAACTTACCTGTAAGTCGTGGAGCGATTGACAGAACGTCCCGCTACTGACACTTGGTTGGCGCCTCGCTTTCTCGCCCTCCTCTCCTGTTACCTTATGGTCAAGAAATGACCTCTCCTCTCCCTCTCCCTTATGGTCGAGCGGCCTAACGGCACCTTATGTTTGAGCAACTAAAGTTTCAATTTACTTATTGGGTGGGGGGGCTTATGGTCGAGCCCCTCCGGTCCTGTTAGTCGAGCAAGAAATACCTCACCCTTATGGGAATAAAGAACCTTGGGTCTTGAGAGCCCGCTTAACAAGGAAAGGTAAGGTATGGGCTATCAAATGATGGGGTTGGTGGTAGCCGCCTAAGTTGAACGAGGTCGAAGGTTTGGACCAATCGCAATTCGTCACCATCTTGCATGCTTCTGATTGATGACCAGCTAATATATAAGTGTTGACCTAAGCCGCCGCACAAGCCACTCATACAAATGCAATAGGCCATGCATGCCACTGAAGACAAGCCAATAATGAATGCCCTATAACACATTTCCAATCAACCAGAGCGAGCGATTGACCCATGAAACGGATTCTTATTCTGAAACCAGGATCCGCAGAAGAGAGACCGCTTTCCATCCTGTCTCCATATCCCTCCGGTCCTGGAGCAGATTGTTGATTCAATCCATTATCCTATATCTTACGGCTTCCGTTGCAGGAAAGAGACTCATTCTTTTAGCACTTATAACGCTTAGACTCTCTCTATGTTGAAATATATTAGTAATTCTCTCTATATAGAAATCCTATTTCTGATAACTCCTATATAACTCCTATTGCCGCTTACGCTAAATTCAATCTCTTCTCTTGCCGTTCTTAGCTCTTTAGCGAAGCAGTTAAGAAGCAGCAGTAGTTAAGAAGCTGTAGTTCTTATCAATCCTATTGCCGCTTACGCTAAGCTCACTCTCTCTATAGTTGTTTCTAGCTCAGCCATAGTAGTTCTGTAGTTCAATTGAAATGATATTTATCACTCTAGTTGTTCTGAGCTTTAGCGAAGCAGTGCATAGTAGTTCCAATAGTAGTTCTCTTCTTTCTTTCAAATAAGGAATGGAGACTGGAAATCTCAATATCACTGTTCTGACTCTGATGGTTGTATCGGGCCCTTTAGTTATAGATAGAGCTTTGGATGGATCAGAGATCCATCCAAATATCCTTTAACTATTTAAGTTGATAATGTAACGAATAAAAGCCACCTGTATCACTAAACTATACATGCCACAATCCCATTGACGGATATTCTGTCACTTCTTTCCTTCCACATTTGAATCCAAATTCTGGAATTCCTTAATTCTCTCTCTTCTATTTCCGAGAGAGAAGAAAGGATTCTATCCATTCTAGTTTTAGAAATTCTAGGTTGTTCTTTCTCTTTATCAAGGAATTTTTTTTGCTCAACTCCTCTAATCTTCTAATTGAATTCTTTCTAATTCATTTTAGAAATATCTTCCTCTTCCAGGAAGAAAAAGAGCCATAAACTGGAATGGCTCCATATTCTTAGCTCTCAATCTTTGTTGATCTCTTATAGTAATCACATCTTGAGGTTTGCAAGGGTAACTTGGTATATCTACCATATGGTCATTGACCGGATATGTCCATGATTCACTAATTGTCTAGCTCCGGGAATGGTGGGAGCCATACCCAATCGAAAAAGAATATTATCCAAACGCATTTCAAGTAATTGCAATAGGACCTGACCCGTTGAGCCTTTGGCTCTTCTAGCAATACAAACATATTTCAGCAAATGCTCTCAGGCATAACTTTTCTCCATCCGCTTCGTATCAGCTCAGCCCGGAGTTTCCAGTATAGCGATCCTTACCCTACGAGCTACTATAATGTATGTTCTCAACTTGATATATATAAAGATAGATGGATCATCCATATCCAATTTGTTGTCCATCTACCATAGTAGACTCACTCATTCATATATGATGAGGGGGCCCTTTTAACTCAGCGGTAGAGTAACGCCATGGTAAGGCGTAAGTCATCGGTTCAAGTCCGATAAAGGGCTCATGTTTCCCACGAAGAAAGAAGGCTCGGGTGTCCATTTCTATTACATAGATAGAAATATTTTCACCGAAATATGAAAATGACAACAAATCGGATTCGGATCCAGTCCGTTTTTTATCTTCTTTTATGAGGCGAACGATGGGAATTGAACCCGCGCGTGGTGGATTCAAAATCCACTGCCTTGGTCCACTTGGCTACGTCTGCCCCGGAAAAACCAATTTATCTATCTACAGTCATTTCTTCCAAGAATAAAAAATGAGCTAACGTTTGTTCTTATGTGGGTCGTCGGTGACCTCTGATAAGGGATCAAAGCAAGATCGATGACTAACTCTCAACTCTCGAACAAGTTGTATGGCTTATTATCAAATATGTGATAAATATGAAGTATTTTGTATTTCTCCGGATAGATGAGTTTTTCAAAGGTCACTATTCATAAATTATAAAATAAAAATGCTCCTTCACTGCACATTTCAACACATTCCTATGTGAGACTGTTTTGTTCGAACTTCAAGGTCTATTCGAGGCATGTCACTTTCACAAAGCAACTGGAGAGTTTTTTAAATTGCAGAAGGGTACATCAGTGCTGAAGTTTAAAAGGTATTTCATTTTCTTTTTTCATCATGGAGTTTATAGTTTTAGTAAAATTCAGCAGTGCAAATTTCCCTTCATGGGAAAGTAAAAATTCAAATGCAATTAATGAAGAAAAATTTGTGGGGTATAGTGAATGGTTCAAAAGTAGCACCTATAGATGCTAAACAATTAATTGAATGGAAAAATAAAGATGACAAAGCTAAGTCCATTATTGGACTTGCTCTTTCAGATTCGCAATTACATCTTGTAAATCTCACTAAACCATCTAACGAAATATGGGAACATTTGACTCAACTATTTGGTGTAAAAGCTACAAATGCAAATTTTTCATAAAATTGCAATTATTTAGACTGAAAATGAATGAAGAGACATCTATGTCCACTCATGTAAACAATTTAATCTCTCTTATATGACAATTAGCTGAAGCAAGTGCCAAGGTGGAGGATGAAGATGCTAAAGAAATATTACTAAATAGTTTTCCTTCAAGTTATAGTAATGTTGTCTTCACTTTGAGTCAAATGTCTTCACAAAAATTGCATGAGACAATTGCAACATTTCTCGCAGAAAAAAAAAAAAAAAAAACAAACAAAAAAGAGACTAAAACTGGAGGATACAGAAGAGAACTCTCCAATAGAAAACACATTTTTTACAAAGACAAGGATGAAAAAGAAAAATGCAAACAAAAGTGAAATTGAATGCTACTATTGCAGGAAAACTGGACATACAACGTGGAATTGCAGAAGTCATGCCAGTTATTTGTTAAAAGGGAAAGAATAAACGAATGTAGCCACAGATGAATATCCATTGAATTATGATGATGAATTCTCTGAAGAATTTGAACCTCTTAAACCTTTTTAGAATAACGCAGTGAAAAGGCTCAACATGGATGGTTGTCCAGATAGTACAATAGTTGCGGATCTTGGGAAGAATCCCTCATTCGTTGAAGACATGGGAGTGGTCTTCTAATGAGGTTATGTGACGGCTTGGGATGTTGTTCAGTAATTGACTTCGAGAGGTCCTTGATTCAGGAGTTCAAGAGTCGAACTTGGGAATCCAACTTGTCGACTACACCTTTACGAGGGTTATGAGACAACTTGATGGAATCTATACTGATAAGTTGTAAACGAATTAAAGAATGACTATGTATTTTGTTGGTTTTGGATGATTTCAATAAATTTATGTAATGTAAGCATTAAGAGGGAATGTTGGAGTTAATGCTTACATCCTATATTTGAGATGTTTGTTTGAGATGGTTGAGAAATTCTCTCAACCTCTCTTTCTAAGTTAGGAATAAGTTATATCTAAAAAACTCTATATATTAGAGTAATCTTTGAATGTAATGTGTGTGTTTAGCGCATACACCTTTGTGTGCAATATATAAGTGCTTTCAGCTATCTTTAACAGAATTAACATGATTACCAATTATTAAATTTAATATTATGTAACATATTCAATGATTAAATTTAATATCATTTTACATAATCAATATATAAATAAAATATGAATAATCTAATATGGAATTATAAATGAGTGAATTGAAGTATCAAAGTGTAATCTTTAAGGTACGTCCAAATTCGAGTTTTGAATGCCATGATGTCGTTTTTAAATTTCATTATTCTTTTAAAATGTGAAAGTGAAATTTGTGAAAGTATAATTTTATTTAGAATCATATGGAGTTTAGTTCAAAATTTTAAGTATAAAATTATCCATTTATCTAACTAAAATAAAATATCGAAATATTGTTTTCTTATTATTGTGTAAATAAAATATTGTCATTAAAATTATGGAAAATTTTAATAATTTTTTATTATTTATTTTTTTAACTAAATAATTCAAGCTCTCTCTACACCATTTAAATTTCAAATTTGATACCAACTGGACTCCATAAAAACAAACCGATAACACTTACGTATTTACACACCGCAAACAAAAATATCTCAGATCTCGATGTTAAAGGGAAGTAAATAGTTCCTGAACTTCATATATAATTGTGGAACCGGAAGTGCAGCGGTCATGGAAGTTTTTCGTTGATGGGAAAGTGCTATCGTGATCCGAGGAATGAGGGCTCATGTCGCTGTGGATTCCGTCAGCAGAAAAGACAAGCTTTATATTGAAAATATAAGAGGTATCACTTATAATGTATCATATATCATAGCATATAATGTATCATGTATGTAGAAATCATGTATCACGCTCGGTAAACCCTTTATCAAGTTATGAGCATAAACTTTCAAAGAAATGAAGTAAATGAATAATCAATATGTGCACCAAATATATTCCAGATGTGCACATAGTATATAGAACAAAACAATGCATATGTCTATGTGAAAGTTTTGTCATGCTTGATCTTATTCAAAGACCAGAAAAAAATTTAGAAAGTGAGATAAAATGATTCTCCAGCTACAACACTCTCACGGTTGACTAGTACCATAATGAAATATCTTTACAAACATTAATGTATTTCAATTTCAACATTACAATATACATTTCTCAAATAAATGAATACCTGCGAACTATATCGTATTTTAACTACACAATAAGAAAATGTTTAGTATAGCGTGCAATCTCTTCACCCAGATGTTAATAAATCTCCAAGTGGGTTGTCAGTTTCAGCGATGGTATCTAGACTTGGCTTCCATGGAGATTGCCAAGAGGAACCCTGGATTGAGGGAGGCAGCACTGGATTTTCCGTCACTATGTTGACGTTATTGGCTGAAAGAAATGAGGCGAGGTCTTCTTTCATTTTTAATTCGAAGCTTCACACGCAAAGTGGATCCATCGGTGGAGTGAGAAGAAGAAACAATCGTGGCTTTGGGTGCACTGCCTTGAAGGGCTACGAGTAAGCGCCAGGCCTACAGGTATTGGGATTCCCATATGCTCCGCTGCAACAATAAGTAGAATCTCCGAACCAGGTAGACGACCCATTCAAATCTTGGTATAATGATGGAGGCATCGTCAATATCTCCTTCCATGAAGATGAGTGAAGCCAATGATTTTTTCAATCTCCCAAACTGCAGGCGTCCTCATATCATGCCCTTGCACAAATCTTGATGGCTATGCTCGCTACCACCAGAATCCGTGACCCATAGACGATTAAGTCAGGCACAGATTGTTGAAATTTATGCATAGTTTTTTCCATATTGCATTCCCTCCACATTTCAATTTTTTAAATTTGTCGCCCGATCTTACCGTGCTATCTCACCCGTTTCATTTCAATTTTTAAAAATTCTCAGCCACTGACCAAGTTTGAAATATAATGGGAAGCGACACTATCATTCAATGCATGTTCCACCAACTTTCTATTCACATTAACAAAATTTGCAGAGTGTCAAATCAGTTTAAGTCGGAGTTGTGTTGCGTGCGGACGTCGGAGAGATGGATCTGATCGAAAAGTGAATGCTAATGAAAGGAGTAGTCTATAATGCGATTTTTCGGAGATTCTGATCGTCTGAAAAGCACATTATTCCGGCCAACCACCCAACCGGATTTTCCCTCACCTCTGTCTCCGTCACCTCGCTGAAACGTGAAGTCTGTTACCTCCGTCACCATCACCTCGCACGCCCACTGCCTATTTCAACTTCAACAACCCTGCCAATTCCTTAACGAGCGTATGGCAACCGCGCCAACTCGATTTGAAAAATTCATGTGAACCGGAGCATCCCTTGCTACCCCGCCCTTGCCGAGAGCCTGACCACCGAGCAAGCGAAATGCGGTTTTATGGACAATGATGATCACTGGGTATGCACAGAATGGATAGGTGGGTGAAGGGTTCAAGCTGTTTAAGGAGATACCTGAGCCAGATACGGTCACTCGGACGGCCATGGTTGCAAGATTTGTGCAAAATGGGCAAGTTGAGGAGGCTTTGGAAATGTTTGAGAAAATTCCTGAACGAGACGTGGTGCCGTGGACTGCAATGATTTCAGGATGTGCACAAAATGGGAGCCTGATTGCATCCCCTGCTATTTGAGTATGGTTCAAGTCATTTCCTATTTCATCTTTTGTTCACCATATGGGTTTTCTCAATTCTAAATATATCATCCATAATGCAAATGAAAAGGTAGACAGAGTTCCCCGATGGTGCTTTAGGTGGATGTGATATTTGATTCTGTGAGCCATTGAAGGTTGTTGGCTTTTGGTAAACTAGAGGTGGTTGACCCGTGTGTCTTCGCCTCATAGCAACTGCATTATTGTGTACTGTGTAACTCCTGTATTGTTGTAAATTGACAGAGCGCAACCTCTATTAAGTCAGGGAAGGGTGCAAGAGGCTGAAAGGGAGGATCCAAGAAAAAGCCCATCACGAAATCAGTCAAGGTTGACCTTCAATTCCCTGTTGGAAGGCTCGACAGATATCTGAAGAATGGAAAATATGCCAAGAGGGTTGGGATTGAAGCCCCCATTTTTCTTGCAGCTGTGCTTGAATACCTAGCAGCTGAGGTTCTTGAATTGGCAGGAAATGCTGCCAGAGGCAACAAGAAGAATAGGATAATTCCCCACCATATTCAACTGGCCGTGAGAAATGACGATGAATTGGGAAAGCTTTTGGGGAAAGTTACCATAGCTCATGGAGGCATAATTCCCAACATTCACCAGGTGCGCTTGCCCAAGAAGGCTGGAGAAAAGACGCCAGAGAAGGCTAAAGGTTCAAAGAAGTCCTAGTGGCATTTGGATTTTGGGGTTTTGGCGTATTTTTAAGCATCTCTGTTTGTTCAAGGTATCCAACACGAAACTATGAAGTCGTTGTTGAAAATCCTACCAAATTATTTTTCTTTGCACCTAGAAGCTGCACATTACAAGCTGGCATTTTAGCCAGTGAAGAGAGACCCCATGCAGTACCCATCAATTTCGCTGCAACCCCACTCTTTGTAATAACAGACAAATTGGGGGCAATGTATCCCATCCTACTCTCAACAAAATCCAAAACCTTCCTTTTTGTTGCATCAAGTGCAAGTGCTCTATCACATGCATCTAAAGTCTTTTGCAAGTTTTCTTCTAATAGAGGCTTACCACTAGTGGTAGATGCAGTGACAGAAACAATCATAACGATTGCCGAAGGTAAAAGACCCTTAAGATCAACCAGAGTTAAATCGATCTCATTTCCAATTTTCTTTACAACTGGAGCATAATCAATTGGATGGTGTACAAGAGATTCTAACTAAGGAAACTTCAACCATGAGTAAAGGGATAACCATGAGTGTAACGACTTATGATGGTTCTACTTATCTTGTCATGAATTAATTGCTTAAGTAGGTGAGATACATTGGATTAGGTGTTGCATTTGGGTTGTTGGTGTGACAAGGGGTTTGGGGGGCATTATGGTTGGAGTTTGTTGGCACAAGATTCATGTAAGTTAGTTGAGTATGAAATTATTTGGTGTGGTAGTGATTGCATGCCCATAATGCATGAGACAACTTTAGATTGTCATGTGACACCAATACATGTGAGATAATTGCATTAATGGAAAATGTAGAAATTGAGGTGAAGTTGGAGTTGGTGGTTTAATGAAGGCAAGAAGCGCATAGACATAGCCAGATGTGTGGTGACCAAGGTGAGACCATTTTATAAGAAAAACCTTGGCCACATTTGTTTGGGTTAGACAGGCCCACTGGTAGACCATTGTGACTTAGATGAAATTCTATCAATCAGCAAGTTAAAGTTTTTCGTATTACCCTTCATAAAAAAAAAAAAAATCTTCTATTGTTGATCACATTGGAATGTCATAGTTGCCAACCAATCTCTTTCTGTTTTCAAGCTTCAAGGCTTCTCTGTCATTGGTGGTTTCTTTGTGAGTTCTTTTAGGTAACCATCTAATCAATGGTGATTGGTTGAAAAAGAGAATCCTTTTTGATATCCTCTCCCTAGAAATGTAGGCGAAGGTAAGTATAAGAGAAGGGAAGGTCCTAAACATTCACATGTTCTGTTCTGATAAGTCAGGATTACATGCCACTTTGCTTTAAATTCAATGAACAAAAGGATTTTGTCACTTGTTAAGGTGATTTTTCAGGTGATGCCTATTGGGAGTATCTAGCTACAAAGTTTAGATCCAATTTCGGGTGTCATATATCTTCTCATTGCAGCCCACAAGTTATATACCTGAACTGTTAAGTTTAAAGAAACTGGAAATGCAAAGTCTCTGGTTCATCTGTTTCATGGAAAAAAAAAATAGCAACTAACAATCGACATGCATGCATTCTCAAAGCAGGTGGCGTGCTCTGGAAAATCTATGTTTGTTCGAGGTATCTAACACGAAATTGTGAAGTCGCTATTGAAAATCCTGCCAAATTCTTTTTCTTTGCACCTAGAAGCTGCACATTACAAGTTGGCATTTTAGCCAGTGAAGAGAGACCCCCTGCAGTACCCATCAATTTCACTACATCTGCACTCCCTGCAATAGCAGAATTGGGGGAAATGTATCCCATCCTACTCTCAACAAAATCCAATACATTTTTTTTGCTGCATCAAGTGCAAGCGCTCTATCACAGGCATCTAAAGTCTTTTGCAAGTTTTCTTCTGATAGAGGCTTACCACTAGTGGTAGATGCAGTGACAGAAACAACCATAATGGTTGCCGAAGGTAAAAGACCCTCAAGATCAACCAGAGTTAAATCGATCTCATTTCCAATTTTCTTTACAACTAGAGAATAATCAATTTGATGGTGTACAAGAGATTCTAACTCAGGAAACTTAAACCATGAGTGTAATGACTTATGATGGTTCTACTTATCTTGTCATGAATTAATTGCTTAAGTAGGTGAGATACATTGGATTAGGTGTTGCATTTGGGTTGTTGGTGTGACAACGAGTTTTGGGGCATTATGGTTGGAGTTTGTTGGCACAAGACTCATATAAGTTAGTTGAGTATGAAATTATTTGGTGTGGTAGTGATTACATGCCCATAATGCATGAGACAACTTTAGATTGGCATGTGACAGCAATACATGTGAGATAATTGCATTAATGGAAAATGTAGAAATTGAGGTGAAGTTGGAGTTGGTGGTTTAATGAAGGCAAGAAGTGCATAGGCATAGCTAGATGTGTGGTGACCAAGGTGAGACCATTTTATAAGAAAAACCTTGGCCACATTTGTTTGGTTAGACAGGCACACTGGTAGACCATTGTGACTTAGATGAAATTCTGTCAATCAACAAGTTCAATTTTTCATATTACCCTTCATAAAATTTTATAAATCTTCTATTGTTGATCACATTGGAATGTCATAGTTGCCAACCAATCTCTTTCTGTTTTCAAGCCTCAAGGCTTCTCTATCATTGGTGGTTTCTTTGTGAGTTCTTTTAGGTAACCATCTAATCAATGGTGATTGGTTGAAAAAGAGAATCCCTTTTTATATCCTCTCCCTGGAAATGCAGGCAGAGGTAAGTAGAAGAGAAGGGAAGGTCCTAAACATTCACATGTTCTGTTCCAATAAGTCAGGATTGCTTCTATCCACAATCAAGGCTCTGGATGGACTTGGTCTTGATGTTAAGCAAGCAATCTTAAGTCGCCTCAATGGATTTTCACTAGATGTATTTCGAGCAGAGGTAATGTAATGTTTCAATTGATTACCCATTAAACTGCAATAGCTCCTAGTCTAACTCTATTATTTTGCACATTGTGATCAACAATCCACTGGGGAAGATGTTACAACAGAGGAGATCAAAGCATTGTTGCTGCAGACTGCAGACAATTAAGATGGACTGTAGTAAACATAACTTACTACACATCTTCAAATGCCCCTTCTACTAAAAACCATAATATCATTTCAGTCAGAATTCAGAACAGAACACATTGAATTCCCATGGTGGAAGCCCTCTCTCCATAGGGATTCTGATATAGAAGATGAAGCAGAGTTACATTACATATTAGGCTGACAATACTCTGAGAACCTGTGCCAGGGGTTGGCTGAGACAGCCTTGAAGCTATCCACATATCAAATTGTTTAGAGTATGTTAGTATAGTCATGTCATAGCAATCTGAATTGATAACCTTCTGTGTACTCATGTGAAGGCCGACATTTTGGCAGTTTGTTTCCATGTTACACATCACAATGAACATTTACTCACAGAAGTCTAGTTGAAGGATTAATACCTGTGATCCTTATTCCAGCAGAAATTATGTAGCAGCTGCTGGTCATTTTAGAAGTAGTTGGTTTCTTTCTTTTCATAGTCTCCCTGATCCTCTATTCACTGCATATTCCTTAAAATTCAATCACTCCTGCAAGAATCTCGTTGTGTATATATATATATATATATATATATATATATATATATAGTATATATATATATATATATATATATATATATGGTCTTCTGTTGACATAGACTTTATATTGGCCACTTGATGAGTTAGTTTATGAGCGACTGGGTTACAGGGCCTAAAGAAAATAATAACATGAACGAGTTAATGGATTCCATGGTTAAAGATATGGAGGAGGACACATTGAATTCAGTGTCTGCTATTAAATTACAACCCCCTTCCTGTTGGGTAAGTTTTTAGCATTTCTCGCTGATTGTTGATATCATCAGTTTGTTTCAGAGTTTCATGGTGAGAATCATTTGGATTTGAGTTGGCCTTGGATGAGGAAGCAATTGGATCCTTAAATTTATTTGTATCTCTTATCTTAAAATCTCAACACAATTAAAGGTTATGGTTTCTGAATTTAATGATTTGCCCAAATATGGTAGATATTGTACCAAGAATATAACCACCTCTAGTTTTTCAAAAATTAAAACAGGGATTATATTTAATAATAAGAAAGAACCTACAATTCACAAGAGGATTTTGTGTTTCAAACTTATAAAACTTGGAAAATGAACCACATAGAAAAAAGGATTTTAATCCAAATTATTTACTATACAAAAGGCATCACCACCAGTCTCCAGATCGATTCCACGCAAACAAAACAGGGAGCAACATGGCCATACAGGCACCGTAACCCATAAAACCTTCGAAGGCTACAACATTAGCATCAAAGTCACACAAAAAAACCCACAATCACAAAACCCAGGCCTGCCGACAGTCAAATCAGGCACATTCGTATTCATGGCTATGGATGCTTAAAAATACGCCAAAACCCCAAAATCCAAATGCCACTAGGACTTCTTTGAACCTTTAGCCTTCTCTGGCGTCTTTTCTCCAGCCTTCTTGGGCAAGAGCACCTGGTGAATGTTGGGAATTACGCCTCCATGAGCTATGGTAACTTTCCCCAAAAGCTTTCCCAATTCATCGTCATTTCTCATGGCCAACTGAATATGGCGGGGAATTATCCTATTATTCTTGTTGTCTCTGGCTGCGTTTCCTACCAATTCAAGAACATCAGCTGCTAGGTATTCAAGCACAGTTGCAAGAAAAATGGGGGCTCCAATCCCAACCCTCTTGGCATATTTTCCATTCTTCAGATATCTGGTGAGCCTTCCAACAGGAAATTGAAGGCCGGCCTTGACTGATTTCGTGACGGGATTTTTCTTGGATCCTCCCTTTCAGCCCCCTACACCCTTCCTTGACTTAGTATAGGTTTCCATAGGTAGCGCTCTGTCAATTTACAGCAATCCAGGAGTTACACAGTACACAATAATGCAGATGCTATGAGGCGAAGACACACGGGTCAATCACCTCTAGTTTACCAAAAGCCAACAACCTTCAATGGCTCACAGAATCAAATATCACATCCACCTAAAGCGCCATCGGGGCACTCTGTCTACCTTTTCATTTGCGTTATGGATGATATATTCAAAACTGAGAAAACCCATATGGTGAATAAAAGATGAAATAGGAAATGACTTGAACAATACTCAAATAGCAGGGGATGCAGTCAAGGTCCCATTTTGCGCACATCCTGAAATTATTGCAGTCCACGGCACCACGTCTCATTCAGGCATTTTCTCAAACATTTCCAAAGCCTCCTCAACTTGCCCATTCTACGCAAATCCTGCAACCATGGCCGTCCGAGTGACCATATCTGGCTCAGGTATCTCCTTAAACAGCTTGAACGCTTCACCCACCTATCCATTCTATGCATACCCAGCAATCATCACTGTGCATAAAACCGCATTTCGCTCGCTCGGTGGTCAGGCTCTGGGCAAGGGCGGGGTAGCAGGGGATGCTCCAGTTCACATGAATTTTTCAAATCAAGTTGGCGCGATTGCCATACGCTCGTTAAGGCATTGGCGGGGTTGGTGAAGTTGAAACAAGCAATCGATGTGCGAGGTGATGGTGACAGAGGTAATGGACTTCATGTTTCGGCGAGGTGATAGAGACGGAGGTGAAGGAAAAGCCGGTTAGGTGGCTGGCCGGAATAATGCGCTTTTCGGATGATCGAAATCTCCAAAAGTCGCATTATAGACTACTCCCTAATGAAATGGCGAGTCCTATTTCCAACACTATAGCATATTTATGACGCTCTGACATGCGCCGGAGATAGTCCCTTATAACACGCGCCCGGATGACTATAGGAAAAAAGAAAAAACTGCGCGTTATAAAGGGCTATCTCCGGCGCATGTCAGGCGTCATAAATATGCTATAGTGTTGGAAATAGCTCTTGCCTAATGAAATATGGTGGGAAGGTGGCATTAAATGCAGTTATTCGGGCCTCCTACAACCAAGTACATGTTTCATTAATTGTGTCCAAGGAATTATGTTGTAATGGTGGGCATGCATGAGAGTACGAGATGCTCATAGATGAGAAGGAGATGGATGTATGGGTATGCCACACTATCAAGGACAGTGTATTAATGGGTGTATAGGGTTGGAAATATTGGTTGCCTAAATCCACCTCCCCTTTAATCTTTTCAAATAAATGACACGTACATACACCATTTGAACAATAATATGCGCGATTTAAGGTAATTGATCGCTAAGCGTCTATATTTTTAAATAAATAACAAGCACGTCCGTTGGCTTAAATTCACTTTTTGTCTATAAATTTCTTCAAGCAAATAACGCGTATTTACACGTTCAGATAAAATTCACTAGTGGATATCTATTTTTTAATGCGTATTTATGGAATGAATTCACTGCTCTTCCGCATATTAAATTCACTGGTCATCACAAATATCAATTTGTCTGTATGCCAATCACATGGTTTTTGTTAGTACATGTAATGTTATGGAAGATTCAATCTTACAGCCAAATGTTTGCCCTGCAACCCTAACTTTGATGTACAAGTTTCCTTACAAATTTGCTATAATTCTGCCTACCAACCTTACCCTTTCTATAAGTTTCTGGAGTCAGGACCGCTAAGACACGACCTTCTAATTTCTGGTTAAGCTTGGGAGCATGGATTGCATAGGTCTCCAATTGGCGCAGTTTATCTGTTTTAGGTTTTGGTTGGAATAAGGCCATACAATTTCAAGAGAAATTTGTAATTTCTCTTTATTTATTATATTTTTCCCAGAAGAAAAAAACACTACCATATATTAATGAAATAAAGGATGGTTAAAGAGGATGGTTTTAAAAACCCTGGTGCAGAGACAGAAGGACGATAGATCCAGAGACTAAATACGTCCAATATATATCAAGAAACCTTAAACATTATCAGAAATTGCCACAGAGGCCAGAAGGTTATCCAAAGAAGGAAATTAACAAAAACCTGTACCACTGCCAGAGGCCGAAAATAGTAAGGAAAGACTGTCAAGATCTAATATCAGAAACCATCAGCTTCAGAGAGCCCGAGCATACAAAAGAGCCCAGCACAGAAAAGGATCTTGAGAGGAGCTAAAAAGCTATCTTTATTTATTATCTTGTTGCTGGCCGGTATAACCCAACGGATATTACCTTGATTATATATTAAAGTGCTTTGACTAAAAAATTAAATAGTAATATATAATATTTACATCATAAAATAGAATTTAATTATTTTTTTAAATATGTTAATATTATTTATTTAACATTAGATTAATTCATTTCATTTTACTCTTATACTGCAATGATGAATTCGTACCACCGAGCAGCCTGCAGCATAATAACTAGTCTATCATGTCAATAGATAAAATTTGTGCCATGTCATTTTAGATGGCCGCTGCTACTCTGACATCTGTTACCATCATCTGCGCAATCGGTTTTTCTCCAACTTAGGCAGAATAGAGTAAGGAAAGGCAAACAGTAAAGCGGTCCGACGATGAGTAAAAATGGGAAGAGACTGGTCATCGTCCCCACCTAAAGGCCGTCCATTAAAAGTGGCAAGATTTTTGCCTTATGAGGTATCTTGATCAACCTGCCTTGTATGATAGAGTAAAGGTTATTTTGACACTCATAAAGGTTTGTATGATAGAGTAAAGGTTATTTTGACACTCATAAAGGTTATTATGACGGGCTGTGTGGACATTAGAGGGGTGGATTCTTTTTTTTAATTATGAGGTTTGATCTTGGGTTTTTCATAAATTTGACCTGACAGTTACCAATTTACCATATATTAAAAATAAATAAAAAAATTGTTTTAACACTAGAAAAGTGTCACTAAAATTAAAATGAAGTATTTAATTTTATATTTATATATGTTTATACTTTCATTTTATTTTCATTATCGAAGCAGAAGAGGAAGCGGAAGCGGACACGGACGCTGACACTGACAAAGAGAAAGAAGATAAAGTTTTATTCTAATTTTATTATTTTTTTATTATGTTTTTTATTAAAATGGATAATTGATTGTAATTTTATTTTTAAAATACAAAATAGATTTTAAGAATATCTCCAAATTGATTTAACTTGATAAAAGTAATACATTTAAAATAATAATGTGAACATTGAACATCTATTAACAAGACATTAAATGACTTCTTTGTTAAGTTAAAATAATAATGCGAGCATTGAACATCTATTAACAAGACGTTAAATGTCTTCTATGTTAAGGATGTACGTTAATGTCCACAATACACACTTACATATCTAAATAACAACATTTCCAAAAACAATATCATCTTAAAATAGAATTAAATGAACAAATTGTATATCTTTATAAAAAAAAATTAAGAACTCATCAATTTATTTGGTTGAAATTATCACAATAGTCTTTGGTCATTGAAGTTATAAAAATAATAGAGTTGAATAATTAGTTTTTTTGGGTATATTTTTTACTATTTTTTTAAGATAAAGATTTATTGGAATTGTAAGTATGAGTTGTGTAATCTATGTAATGGAAATATCTCATAATTTTTTCAAAGTAATGAATTTATTTATGCATTTAAAAACTTATTTTTAATAATGAACATCACAAACTCTTCAAATGTTTTTTTTAATATAATAATTTAAAAACTCCTATAAAAACCATCTACTTTAATTTGGTTTGAAGACAATTAAAAACTCCTATAAAACCATCTACTTTAATTTGGTTTGAAGACAACCTTATAGGATTGTTGTAATTAGAGTGTTTTTCTTGAACTTTGATATGCTTAGAGATTAAAGTCATGGGTAGAACATTGTTTAGCATGGGGCATAGTCAAGTGGAGTTTATGTTTGGAATTTTGATGTGACAAGGAAGATATGCAAAACTTGAGGTTGAGAATTTGTCATATTAACATTATCATCATATTATTAAATAGGGTGAACACATAATTTTAGCTATATTTACCATCATATTATTATATATTGTATACACATAAGTTTAGCTATATTTAAACTATACCAAAATATGATTAACCATCATGTCATACACATAAATAAAAGAGGGTGTATCATTATACGTATACAAATACATATACATATTGGCATAACATCAATATTTTATATATGAGAAAGGTAATCTAATCAACTACACATTATTTAAAGAGATTATATAAGTAATTAAAGTAAAACAATTAAGAGATTATATAAATAAATAGAGTAAATTAATTTGAGAAATTTTATAATAATTGAATTAATCTGGTTGTGAAGATTGTAATTTTAAATTCTTAATATATAAATTTATTTAACATTGAATTTTTTTACAACCTTTTTATTATGTAATCTTAATAATAATTTATAATTCTAATTCATTTGACTTTTATGAAGGTTATTTATTTGTACCTTCTATCATTCTTTTAACACTAGGATGGAATTTTTTTTACAACCTTTTTATTATGTAATCTTAATAATAATTTATAATTCTAATTCATTTGACTTTTATGAAGGTTATTTATTTGTACCTTCTATCATTCTTTTAACACTAGGATGGAATCTTCCCATCATTTAAGGTCTCTTGGTCACCTACAATCTTATAAGCATAAATATATGTTACGTATAAATTTATCTGTATAAATATATGTCACGTATTTATCCATATATGTGTCGTTTCTTCTCACTATACTCTTATCAAAGTATGGACTTCATTTTAAGTATTAAAAATTGCATTATGTTAGGGTAGGAAACTTAGTGTAATTTATTATTTTGTAATAAAGTGGTTTTACACATTTGCTCAAAAAAAATTATGTAGTGAAATTCTTATGAAAATATCAGCCAATAAAAAAATATTATACATCAATTTGATTTCAACTAGGTTGTAATCTTAAAATTAAAGTATTATTATATTTTATAGATTAACTAATTTTCTTATTTTATTTTTATTTTGAATGAATAAAAATATCCTTTTAATTTTTAATGAATAAAAACATCTTTCCACACTATCATTCACAAAAATGCTATAAATAAAAATATCTATTATACTAACTAAATTAGTTTTTTCAAAAACAATTATACATGTATTAGCACTCATTGATGCTCACAGGGGTGAAGAAGTGGGATTGAAACTAGTGAAATGAATCACATAGCGTCAATCATCACTTCCGAGGCTTGCACCCGGGGTGAAGAAGTGGGATTGAAACTAGTGAAATGAATCACATAGCGTCAATCATCACTTCCGGGATTGCACCCGGTAAACAGGACTTCCCGGGAGGTCGATTGAAACTAGTGAAATGAATCACATAGCATCAACCATCACTTCCAGAGCTTACACCCGGTAACTAGGACTTCCCTAGAGGTCACCCATCCCAGATCGCCTCTGGTTCAACCGCGCTTAACTGTGGAGTTTTCCCCACAATCAAGCCCACTTAGCTTGCTACCCCATTTGCAAAACCTTAGCAAGTATTGTGCCTCATGAACCATTCAAGTAGAGTTCCCTTCACTCGTTTGAATTAAGTATTGGGGTTTTCACATTGCATTATATTAGATATCATTTTGGGAGTCATTCATCTATGACCATTTCCATGAGAGATAGTCATAACTGACTAATTTCTCATGATTTTTGAATAGTCCACTTAGCACTCATTGCATCGAGTGATGCTCACAGGGGTGAAGAAGTGGGATTGAAACTAGTTAAATGAATCACATAGCGTCAATCATCACTTCCGAGGCTTGCACCCGGTAACCTAGACTTCCCGGGAGGTCACCCATCCCAGATCGCCTTGGCTCAAGTGCGCTTAGCTGTGGAGTTTTCCCGACAATCAATCCCACTTAGCTTGCTACCCCATTTGCAAAACCTTAGAAAGTATTGTGCCTTATGAACCATTCAAGTAAAGCTCCCTTCACTCTTATGTATTTAAGTATTGAGGGTCTTTCGCAGTGCATTATATTAGATATCATTGCTTTGGGATTCAACTGCGTTAAAAAAGTCATTCATTTATGACCATTTCCATGAGAGGTAGTCATAACTAACTAATTTCTCATGATTATTGAATAGTCCACTTAGCACTCATTGCATCAAGTGATGCTCACAAGGGTGAAGAAGTGGGATTGAAACTAATGAAATGAATCACATAGCGTCAATCCAGTTATAGTAGGTTTTTCTAGTCTAATTTCTCTAAAATCCGGCAGCAATTTATTGAAATCACAAGCTTGATGGGTAACCCCTGCACAATTCAAGTACCCTAGGGATTTTTTAGGGTGCTGAATCCATATATACAATAAAAAATCCAGTTTAAATAACACAAATCAAGCTTTCACCTCCACGAGATTAAACACGGAAAAGTCCAAAATAAACTATTTATAAAAATGTCACTATCTACTAAGAAAATAAACTATGCCTATAAGTGTTACCATCTATGAAGAAAATGAACTAGTGTGTTAACCCTCAAAATTTATCTTAATGAAAAATAGATTATTTTTCTATTTAATATCAACACACTATATATATAGATAAATAATGTATACATTTATTTTAATTTATATTTTAAGTATTTTATAATAAATTAGGAAAAATATATTCAAATAAATAAAATTTTAAAATTATTAGGTCAATATGATTAATTTTTATGATTATTGTGCTTGTACAAAAATATTTTCCCTGTTTGGAAAGCTAACCTTGGCATTGTTTTATACTAATTGTTGACTTTTGTTGCGTCGATGTATTAGGGATCCAAAACCCAAAATGTGGTGCTCCCCGATATTTCTTGAACCACGAGACTAAAATAAAGATGCATGGTTAGTAACTTGGTATGTGCAAGCATTTTCTTTTTCAATTCGTTGTCCATTCAAATGCGATGTGATAGTCATATGCATCTGTGTACTTCAATTACTTCCAGCCATCACTTCACTTGGTTGGTTGGTGTGAATTCACTGAACCCATTGAATGACTTATTCTCTATTCGACAGGGCATTCATTCTCAACGTATTTTTTTGTATTGTTGTAATCCAAAAATTCGAATGGTCAGTATAAATTTCAGAGCATTATGGGGTGTCTGCCAGTTATGGGTGATGTCGTAGTCATATGCATTTGTGTACTTCAATCACTTCCCACCATCACTTCACTTGCTTAGTTGATGTGAATTTTACTACCTAACCCCAATAAAATTACTTATTCTCTATTCGAAAGGACATTCATTCTAGATGGGTTTTTTTATTGTTGTAATCCAAACATTTGAATGGTTAGTACAAGTGTCAAAGCATTATGGGGTGTCACCAATTATGGGAATTTATCATATTGTTACTGCATTTATTATTATGTCATTGCTTATGGAGTGACATATTCAAGCGGTCATTTCTTCTTTTGTCCCTCGCAAAACATATCAAGGTTATTCTTGTGAGACAAAATGGGTCTCTAAAGCCCAAAGAAGTTGTGATTCTTGAAGGGTGTGAGAGCGAAGATGATGTTGTAAAGCCCAAAGTTGTGATTCCTGAAGCGTGTGAGAGCAAAGATGTTGTTGTAAAGCCCAAAGTTGTGATTCCTGAAGGGTGTGAGAGTGAAGATGTGGATAAAAGTTTTAGCTTCAACAAGAATTTCCAATCAAAGTATGATCTCAAATACGAGGTTGGGTGTGGACATTTTGGGCACACTTGCTTTGCAATGTCTTGGAAAGGAGAGTTGAAGGGTCAGCCTATCGTTGTCAAGATCATATCCAAGGCCAAGGTCACTACTCTTTTTGTTTTAAAAACCCACCTACTCACAACATTGGCGATAGCAAATGTTGACGTGATCATGGCAAGAAAACAATCTCTCATTCTTCTATTGTTACAAAAATGACATGATACAAATTTCCAATCCCTTAAGGTATTGTCTTTCCTAAAAAATGTTTGTAATACATTATTAAAATTATTCATTGTTAATTATTTATCCATGGTTCCTTTCAATAGATAGAAATGAAAAATGCATTTCTTCTAAACCATGGTCCTATAGTAACACATACCTATTGCCTGTTTGGCTCTTGGTCGTAACAAATTCCAACGGTGGATACCATCAGCCATACGAGCGAGAATACAACTTTTATGCCAAACTAGATTCCTTCTATTGGTTCTAAAAAATGATTTGATAAAAACACCATCGCATATGTCACACATCACAAACATGTCCTTCCAATTAAAATTGTGAATTTCTATAGTCCAATTTTTATGATACTTTTACAAAGGAAAAAATTAGAGATTCGTGCAAAGATCAAAGTCCAACAGAAGAACAAGTTAAAACTGTAGTTAAACTCTAATAAAATTCAGAACAACAAATTTGAGCAGAAAAACTCAGAGATTGAGTTCATAATAGTAGAGAAGTATTGGAAGACTTGCAGATGACATACATAAGAGTTAGTTGAAGCAGAAGAATCACAAATATAGAGTTTATGCATGGAAGAAGCATGCATTTATGTTGTGGATAAAAGTTTTGGCTTCAACAAGAATTTCTCATCAATGTATGATGTCAAATAGGAGGTTGTGTGTGGACATTTTGGGCACACTTTCTTTGCAATGTCTTGGAAAGGAGAGTTGAAGGGTTATTCTATCGTCGTCAAGATCATATCCAAGGCCAAGGTCACTACTCTTCTTGTTCTAAAAACCCCCCTATTCACAACATTGGCGATAGCAGAGGTTGAGGTGATCATGGCAAGAAAACAATCTCTCATTCTTCTATTGTTACAAAAATGATATGATACAAATTTCTAGTCCCTTAAGGTATTATCCTTCCTAAAAAATGTTTGTAATACATTATTAAAATTATTCATTGTTAATTATTTATCCATGGTTGCTTTCAATAGATAGAAATGAAAAATCCATTTCTTCTAAACCACGATCCTGTAGTAACACATACTTGTTGCCCGTTTGGCTCTTGGTCATAACAAATTCAAAGGGTGGATACCATCAGCCATGCGAGCGAGAATACAACTTTTATGCCAAACTAGATTCCTTCTATTGGTTCTAAAAAATGATTTGATAATGTCACACATCACAAACATGTCCTTCCAATTAAAATTGTGAATTTCTATAGTCCACTTTTTATGATACTTTTACAAAGGAAAAAATTAGAGATTCATGCAAAGATCAAATTCCAACAGAAGAACAAGTTAAAACTGCAGTTAAACTCTAATAAAATTCGGAACAACAAATTTGAGTAGAAAAACTCAGAGATTGAGTTCATAATAGTAGAGAAGTATTGGAAGACCTGCAGATGACATACATAAGTGTTAGTTGAAGCAGAAGAATGACAAATATAGAGTTTATGCATGGAAGAAGCATGAAATTAAGTAAAGCTCCAATTCCAAAAATATCAATCAAGAATTCTTTAAAAGAAAAATTTGAGCAGCAACATAGAGGTTGATCAGTTGATGAGAGGTTGTTGGTTTAGTGTGATGCATAATGGTGGTATGCATAAAGGGTGAATCAATAATCATTTTTGGTATCTAAAAGGTGTTTTAGAGATGAAAAGAGTGCATTGGTGATTAGTGAAAGGATTGATGATGATGATATAGTTTGGTGTGTTTAGTAATGATAAATTACTGAAGTTTGATTTTGATTTGATCAATAAACAAGGATTGTTGAAGGTGTTAGTGTGGTGGCTTTGTTTATCGGTTGCAGTGAGCAAATTTGTTTGTTTATTAGGTAAACGGTCTATTGGTTCTAGTTTGAAAATGGATGAAAGATGAATCAAGAGGGCCACTGAGTGGATGCTTGGAGATCAAGGGTTGTAGCTCCTTCTAGTAGGTGTTGGTAAATGTTTAGGGGCAAGAGTTTCTATCAGTAGTAGTTGAAAAATGAGCCGAGGCAGCAGTCCCTTTCAACAGAGGTTGATAAACAAGCAGGGGAAAAAGTCTCTTTCAGTGAAGACTAATAAATCTGCAGGGATAGAAGTTCCTTTCAGTAGCAACTGATAAACCTACAAGTAGTAGCTTGTGAGGCAATGATGTAATCAAGTTGAAGCATGTAATAAAACAAAGATTGGTGTCTTGTGTATATGTTTCTCATGTGCTTGATGTTTATGATGTTATGTTTTACATGATTTAGTTGTGTTGCTGATCCATGAATAATTTCCAAAAGTGATTGAAAATTATAATTTGCAAAGAATTGTATAATTTTGTCACACTACTGATTCACCCGCCCTCTTAGTAGTGTCCTAGTTTCCATTGTTTCTAACACATCTTTCTAACAAAATCCTAATGTTGGAGAAAATTTTTGAGGTAATTAAATTGAAATTTCAATTCATTAATTTATTCATAAACATGTGGTCTTCCATTCTATCTAAAATTCGTATAATCAAAACCTTTCTGAAATTGGTTTTATGATTATGGCGGAAAATTAGTTATAAATTGATTATCGCTTCCATGAATTGGTCTTTAACCATTAGAGTTTTGAATATTAAAAATGTGTCTAATCTGGAATCAATTTGTTGGTATCATATTTTGTTGTTCCAAGTATGAATGCCATTCATAGTATCAATGTCCATGACATTTGAAGAGGTTGTTGTTTCCCCACAAAGACGAGATTCATTTTCCAATATTCAATCTCCTCATTTCTTTTTTGAGAGTGATTGAATTAGATTTAAATTCCCTCAGTTATCCATGATTATCCATGGTGCATTAGAAACAATGGAAACAAAGACATTATTAAGAGGGGGGGTGAATCGTTAGTGTGGCCAAATTATATAATTCTTCACAAATTTCACTTTTTAATCACTTTAACAATTATTCATGGATTAACAACACAACTCAATCATGTATAACATGATTGTTTGGTCAGTTTTATAACTTAAAGTAACTAAACTACAATCATTAATTATCAACCAGGGTAGGTCTTTTTATTTCAGAGGTGTTTGCACTATCTGAGTTGATACATGTAACAGTCAAGTAAAACAGAAAAGATGTCGTTGAACACGCTTGCAGAAATTAAAATACTCTTGCAGAATGGAAATACAAACTTGCATGAATTAAAAGGCACACTATAGAAATGAAACACACTTGGCAAGGAAGAGTCCACACTTCATAAAAATTTTAGATTAAAAATAGGAGCGCCATACACTATCATCTAAAGATATAACAGGACGAATAGATAATTTGAGGGTTTGTAACTTTTGTTTAAATTAAAATATTTAGGAAATAAATTAAAATCTTTGATATTTGAAAATAAAACTAAAAGCAATTGTTATTAAATATTACTTAATAATAAAATAACTGCATTTAATATAATAATTTAAATATTTTAATATATTAATTATTCTCATGTAGGCTTAGGTTTAGTTTTTTGAAATTAGTTGCCTTTTTGTTTCTATGCATTAGGTATTTATTTCGTTCTGGTTGGTAAGCTCCTCCTTCAATCTATCACTCAAAAAATTTATGTCCTACAGATGGATCCCCATTGGGATTTGAACCGTCAACAAGATGCACACAATACTGTGGATGATCCGAATCACAATTTTCCAAAAGACAACCACAAAAGCTTAAAATCTAACAGATATAACAGGAATTAAATCACATGAAATTGATTAATCTGTGTAATAACACACAATAAATCTTGAAGAAGAAGTGCATCTATCCCACAATGAACATGTACGACGATAATAAGAAATCCACACTTAACACATGAAATAAATAAATATCCTAACAACATTGTGATCCCTGCTAAAGAGGAGGGCCCTTCCTCCCTAACAGGGTGCGGGGAGAAAATGAAAACTTAGTTAAGAAATCAACACTGAAATCGCAGTAACATCACCAGATATGCTTATATTCAAAATGGTTGAAGAGTACAAGATCAAAATTTCGGTATTGTCTCTATTCTATTCGTCCCCTTCACATGAGACTAAGCTCTTCTTATAAAGTCTTTACAAGGTCCCAAAATTAGGAAAACGTATCAGTCATGAGAATCTGCGATTCTCACATTGATTAGGATAACATAAAAAAGATATAAATTGTTACAAGTTGTTTCAATAAATCTTTGTTGTGGTTACACCACTCTTCTTTTACGAACAATTGTAAATGCTCATATCTTCTTAACTGACCGCGTGGAATTACTTTACACGACCCTTGACAGTTGTCCTTGAAAAAAACAGCTACAATCTTGAAAATTCGTGGTGTAACAACTGCTTCATGGTGTAACAACAACTCAAACTATGTACAACAAAAAATGACAAACCCGAGGTGTAATAGCAAGTAATTGCAACAACCATTCATCCATGGTTATGAGTAGCTATGGAAATACCTGAAAGAAAAACATTTCAAAGCACTCTTCAAAATATACCCTAGTTAGTCATCCCAAAGAAAGCATCGTTTCATTCAATACTTAGCATAAAATAGCATAATAATATGTCAAAGAAAAGATTGCTTCATTATCAGAGGGAGTGACATTGTGCTAGGGAGATTATAGGTTCAAATGAGGGGAAATGGCCAAAAATAGGGAAAACGATGCCTGAAATATCCTTAAATATTTCACCCAACATCTCCCCCCAACTGAAGCCACTGCATGTCCTCGTGCAGACTCTTCGGAATCTTCAGGGTCCTCAGCTATTGTAACACTGGCATGTTGTTGATTCAGTCTTGTAAAATCATAGGCACCAACAGTGTCTTCGTCGTCTTTCCTATACCCCTGGGTAGACAGAAGTTGAGTTGTCTAGGAACGTTCATCATATCTGTTCAAGTGGAAGAGAGGTTGGTATTTCTCAACTGGGAGCGAAATCAAAGGAAACTTGAATTTGAGCCCCATCCAGAAAGTTTCCGTCATTTTGACAATTTGTACATACTCAAGGACTCGAGTAACAACAATCACGAAATTGGGGTATCCAAAGGAATCGCCTGCTTGTAATGTGTCACTACAAGCTTCCCACCATTTCAGGCTCCCAACCAATGCTCTACTTTTCAATTGTTCATGAATATTAAAACAAAACCCAGCAACCCTTCTCTTATAGAGGGACAGTTATTCTATCATGCCAGGTTTACTGAGAATCTTCTTGAATTCCCACCTCATAGTAGTGGCCATACCAAGTTCTGATCTTACCATTAAGGTTTCCTTTTCCTCATTCACAACAAACGATTTTATGGCAAGGTGCCAATCAATTTGATTCCTCATAAAAGATATAAAATCCTGTAGCTGCAAATCTCCAACATAGGGGGCGATATTTACGGCCATTTGTAAACTAGAATGCTCAACAAATATATTATGTAAAAAGAGTTCACATAACAATCTCTGTTCATCGAAATCGCATGAGCGAAATACCTCTAAAAAAACTTTAGTGGAATTTCTCTCGTAAGGCCTATTCTCATAAATAGCTTTCAATTGGAAAAATTAATTTTTTTTCCCACCAGAAGATCGGGGAGGATGGAGATGGCGACCTGAAACCCAAAAGGTTTAGGGATAACTCATACATTTTATCTTTCTCTTCATTCAACCTCTTGACCTCTTGTTGTAGTTGTTGCCTTTGTTTTTTCTTCTCCATCTCAGCTTTCCTCATTTCCCACTTTGTCAAATTTTCAGTCAGTAATTCCTTAGCCCACTTATCCTTAAGGTTATGAATAACCTTCTGATGTTCTTCCAAAGAAATCATTCCCTTTTTAAGGGAAACTCCCATTTGCTTCTAGTTTTGCAGTTCCGATACTAACAACAATTTTTTTGAATGCCACCCTGCTTCAAGGTCCTGTGTAATTTCATGTTTAATAGCAGTAGAGGGTGCAACAACATCTCGTGTTTTGAGTTGTTTTTCCTTAGTTGTTGGTTCTTGTGTAGCAGCAGCCTCATTGACAGGTTCTTGTGGAACACATCTCAACTCTTCTTCCTTAAAAACCTCTGTCTCAACTGTTGGTTCTTGCATATCAGCAACATCGTTGATAGGTTTTTGTGTAATGGTTTCTAGGTTAAAATTCATGGGGTGCTCCATTTCAACAATTGGTTCTTGTGTTTCAGCAGCATCGTCAACGAGTTCTTGTGTATTAGCCTCCCATGGTTTTGTTTCGGTTTCTTCTGAGATGGTGTCTCCAACGCAAATTTTATACCTTGTTGTTGCCAAACCTTCTGCACATGCTATATACATAAAGGCCCCTGGGTGGTTTATGATCCTAATTTATCAACAACCTCGGCTAATGTATCGAGACCTGAAACCTTCATTTTCATTTTTTACCTCCTAGTTGTTGCTTTAATTTCTTATTTTTTGCTTCTAATTTCTCAATTTTAAGCAGCAAGGTTTGGGTTTCGTTTTTACCAGGTGAAGAAGCGTGTTCCTGCTTGGTTTGTTTCCTCTTCTTCTGCTTCTCCTTTTGTTCTTTTTGCTCGCCTGGTCTCTTC
Source organism: Pinus tabuliformis (assembly GCA_031772625.1). NCBI lineage: Eukaryota > Viridiplantae > Streptophyta > Pinopsida > Pinales > Pinaceae > Pinus > Pinus tabuliformis. The sequence goes on along the minus strand of CM062809.1, from coordinate 927,966,396 downwards.
TTGGATGGTGGCGAGGGTTCTGGATACTTCTTTGATGGCGAGGGTTTTAGTTTTTTCTTCGATGGCGAGGGCTCTGGTTTCTTCTTCAATGACGAGGGTTCTAGTTGAGCAGCAACCTTAACCCTTTTCTTTGGTACTCTGCCACTCACCAGTTTCTCAAGTGACCTTTTCTTGACTCTAACTCTCAAAGACTATCCCTGCTCCTTAGTTGTATTAGCTTCCCTTGGAGCATCTGTAGGAATTTCACTGATAAAATTTTCCCAACTTCTTCCTTGTTGCTCCAGAGCTTCCATCACGATCAACTTTATGATGCCATTGTTGGTAATGTAGTTCTCTGGATGCGAGGCTACCTTTACCGCTGCATCCATATGTTTCAAATTTTCTAATAGGAAATAGAGAATATTGACCAATTACCCATGCCGACGATGGCTCAACAATGGAAAATTATAGTTGAATACTATCGTCGAGCGCCCCTCACATGTAATGTACTTAATAATGAACATGGAAACATCATCCCATGGCTAAGGAAGGGAAAGGTGGTCAATTCCTATTCCCTTCTTGACCAATTGTTCTTTTCCCTACAAGAATTCAACTTTAAGAGCTAGGTCATTAATTTTCCGATTGAACCACCTCTTCCCTTTAGGTTGAAGTGTTGTTACTGTGGAAACCACTTCCTCTATAATCTCCAGTTTTAGGCGTCTAACCTCTGTTTGATTCCTGTTCAAATTTCAGACAAATTTCAAAGCAACATTTTCATCTGACTCCCTGAGTCGCTTGAAGAATTCGATCCACTCTACTTCTCTAGAGATTTGATATGATTCTGGGCATTTTTCCAAAGCCTCTGTGGAATTTGTTTCATGCCTTACCACTACTCACCCCATCCTTCATTGTTACGGACCCTTCACAATCACTATGAACTTACACCTGCTTACCGTCACAATTCCTAAAAAGTATGTGCAATGAGGGTGCAGAGCTACGTCGGGGTAGATATCAGGGTGATAGGAAAGGATATCAAGTCAAAAAGTTGTGCAACACGAGTTATCATTTCATCATTAATTCAAAGGTGTGAAAATATGACTTGGATATTGTTAGAATTAATGAGGTAATTAATCATGTAATGCGGTAATGATTAATGGGTATTGTCACTTTAAAGCGGGTTATGTCATAGATCACAAAAAGTTTTGTTACCCCCCCAACTTAAATGCAAAGGTCGTCCATGGTTGTCAAAACGAAATGATGTATTAATTTCCATCATTACTAAATAAAGTAAAAAAACAATATTCCTCTTTTGAATGGCTTATTGGAGGGTGATTTGATTGATGCCGACAATGGAGTGATGGTGATGGTGATTATTGAAGCAAACAGCTGCAACTGGTTTTATGCGATAGCTATCTTCATCGGACCGACTGTTATAGGTGTAATAGCAAAATAATTTATCCATGATGGTTGAATAATGTTTGCAGCAATGCTTTATTACAACAGTGTATTCCTTTGAGGCATTACAATTTTGTGCCTACAAAAGAATTCTCCAAATAATACAATGAAAATAAAAACGGGCTTATGAAAAGCATGATGTATCCTAGATGTCATTCTATTACAAAACTTATTAAAAGGAAAAATGTGTATCATCTGCCACAAATTGGTTTTCAACTGGTACAATTATCTACCTACGCCCGATAAGAGGTTTTCACAGGCATAATTATTTATTTATATATATTTTTTTCTTCAATTTTTTTCTTTTATTATTATTTTTATCTCTCTTTTCGGTGTATGAGTTGCCAACAGAAGTTGGTTTTCAGCTTCTACACTTATTGGAATTTAAGAAATTGATAGCACGGGAGAATTTTCCCCTCTTCTCATCACTTGGAGATTAGATCTTGAGATAATGTTAACAAATGAATCCTTTGAGGTTGGTTTATGATATAATCGAAGACGATGCCCATTGGTAAGCAATGGCACTTTGGCACTGTCTACGGTAGCTAATCTCATAGTCCCAATGTCAAATATTGTATCTATCTCATAAGGACCTAACCACCTGGTGCAGAGCTTCCCCTTGATGTATTTGAATCGTGAATCGTACAGTAGAGCCCAATCGTCTTTGTGAAACATCTTCTTTTTTCATAAAATTGTCATGCCACTTAGCTCTTTGTTGCTGGATGATGTTTGTTTGTTGGATGGCAACCAATCTCTTCTCATCTAGTTCATTTAACTGGTTCAACCGATGTTTCTGAGTTGTAGTCAAATACAAGTTCACTTGCAATGTTGTTTAGAGTGTTTTTATTTCAAACTCAGTGGGAAATAATGGGGTTTTACCATACACCAATTCATATGGTGAAAATCTAGTAGTATTTCTCCGTGTATTTCTATATTCCCATGGTTCTTCTGGAATTTTATCAACCCAATTCCTCCAGTGGTTGGATACAATCTTAGTGAGAATTCCTTCTATAACCTTATTAGTGCTCTCCACTTGACCATTTTCCTTGGGGATGATACGGTGAAGTAATTTTGTGACAGATCTTGAATTTCTCAACCAATCTCTGGATCAAATGAGATGTGAACTGTGGTCCTCCATCTGGCACTATTTCTCTAGGTACCCCAAGGCGAACAAAAATGTCTTCAATTAAGAAATCTAAAACAACCTGTTCAGTTGCCCTAGTTAGTGCCTTTGCTTCAACCCATTTTGTGACATAGTCAGTACAGCCTAGAATGTAGGACTTCTGCTGAGATGAAGGATTGATTGGTCCTACAAAGTCTAAGACCCACTTCTAAAATGTTTCCAAGACTATTTGAGGTTGTAACGACATTTCATCTGACTAGAGTGGTTGACCCCTTCTCTGACAATTGTCACATCCCTTCACAAATTTCTTTGCATCCTGGAATATGTAAGCCAATAATATCATTTTGAAAGCACTTTATGCCTTGTCATTTTGTTAGCAAAGTGTCCTCCATAAGGTTCTTCATAGCAGTATTTGAGGATGTCAAAAATCTCATCCTCTCTCACACAACACCTGATCTGATGATCTGGCCCTGTGTAGTAGAGGTATCCCTCTACCCAAGAGTATCTTGCAGTCTGCTGAACAATCTTCTTCTTTTCTTTTGAGGGCAGATGTTGTGGAAATCTCCCTGCAACAAGGTAGTTAGCTATGTCTACATACCATGGTGATTGAGTTGAAATAGAAAAAATATATTCATCTGGAAAAGAATCATCAAAGAGCATGCAATCACTATCGACAGTTAGCCTAGAAATAAAATCAACCACTACATTATCTTTTCCAGGTTTATCTAAGATTGTTATATCAATTTCTTGTAACAACAACAACCAACGTGTAACCCTACCATTAGTAACATTTTTATTCATTAAGAAATGAATGGCATAGTGGTCAGTGTGCACAAATACTTGATAACCTGTAATGCAGTGTCTAAATTTATTGATGGCATGCGCTACTGCAAGAAACTCTTTTTCTGTAACTGTATAATTTAAATCTTCTCGAGTTAGATTCTTGTTGATGTAGTAGATGGCATATGGCTTCTTGTCTTCTAGTTGACCTAACACAACTCCCACAATAGTATCAGATGCATTTTTTGCTATGTGAAACAGAAAGTCCTAGTTCAGTCCTCACAAAATAGGGGTTGTTGATACACACTTCTTTAACTCTGTAAAGGCACATTCACATTTCCCTGTCCAAACAAATTCCATATCTTTAGTAAGAAGAGAAAATAATGGACTTACAATCTTTGAAAAATTTTCGATAAACTTCTTGTAATACCCTACATGTCCCAAAAAAATACGTACCTCCTTCTGTGTTTTGGGAGTTGGAATTTTCAGAATTACTTCTATCTTAGCAGGGTCTACTTTTATTCCTGCAGCAGAAATATAACGCCCAAGAACAATTCCTTCATTCATCATCATGTGACATTTTTCAGTGCTTAAAGCAACATTAGTTTGTTCACATCTCTCTATCATGTTTTCGAGATTGGCTAATGCTAGTTCAAAATCATCACCATAAGGTGTAAATTCATCCATGAATACTTCTAAATAGTCATTTAGCAAATCTGAAAATATCCACAATATTTCCCTTTGGAAGGTTGTTGGCGCATTACAAAGTCCAAAGGGGAGAACTTTGTATGCAAAAGTCCCCCAAGGGCAAGTAAAGGTGGTTTTATCCTGATCCTCTCAAGCAATCTGTATCTGATTATAACCACTAAACCCATCTAGAAATGAAAAGATTTTTTTCGAGATAAGGTGTCAAGGACCTGATCTATAAATGACAAGGGGAACTGGTCCTTTTTATTGGCTTTTTTAAGTTCTCTGTAATCTACACAAATCCACCACTTGTCATTCTTTTTAGGAACAATAACAAGTGGAGATACCTATTGGTTGTCGGAAATGGGATAAATGAGGTTAGTATTTAGAAGCTTTTGCAATTCTTCTTTTACTACTTCTTTAAGTGTTGGGTTCATGGGTCGATGTGGCTGCCTAACTGGATTTCAACTTTCCTTCAAGTAGACGTGGTGGGTACACAGGTTAGGGTGAATGCCTTTCATATCTGTGTAATCCCATACAAATGCCTTTTTATGTCTCTGTAACAGCTGTAACAACATCATGTTCTATTCGGGAGTCACATTAGGATTAATATTCAAACTTTTGCCTGGCTCTATTTCGACTAGAATTCTCTTGAGAATGGGGGTTGTTTTCATATGTTCTAGACTCAAGTCGTCCATGGTATCTTCTACCCCTAAATCATCAATAGAAGTAACATCAAGGGAATTACTGATAAAGCCATTGATAATATCATCCTTGGTTTCATCCTTAAAATATTGGGTTTTGCCAAGAGTGAGGAGTGGCTGAGAATGATTTGTTTCAGGCTCAATTTCATCCCATAAGGGATTTTCCAAGTCCTTACTTGGTTTCGCAGGAGGGTAAATGTTGAGGTTCTTTGTGGCTTGACCATTTGAAATCATCATAAAGCCCAATCTACAATCTATGAATGCATTTGCAGTGGCCAACCAAGGCCTTTCTAATATCAAGGTTGTCTCCCCAGATTTGATTTGGTTTGCAAAGTAAGAAAGTTTGTTGGATACCTCCAGGAATCCACTGTGGTGACTACGTCTTCTACCACTCCTTCATGTGTAACACATGACCTTTCCACTAGTTCTAGCACTGTAGTTGTTTGTCTCAGCCTGTGTAGCCCTAAAGTGGTGAAGATTTCTTTAGTCATTATATTGACTGTTGCCCCTAAATCAATTAATGTATTCGCAATGGGATTCCCATCAATATAAACAATGGTTGTAGGATTCCCCGGGTCATTGTATTTGACCAAAAGAGGTTGACCAGTCATTAGTTCTGACAATTTTCCCATCACATGGATGGTAGTAGGATCTTTGGGCTTCCTTCCAGGTTTCTTAACGCATAGGTCTCTTACTATTTTCACATGATGGGAACATCCTTAATGGCTTGCAGCAAAGGAATCCTTATGTGTATATTTTTTAACTCCTTGAGAAAATCAGATTCAGGTTGTGGAATCATCCTAGTTTCAGCTAGTATTTGCGGATATGGAGGATCCTTGGTTACTATAACAATTGGATTGGTTTTTACATATGTGTCAACATTATTTGAATCAGATGTTACAGGTGTAGCAGTTTCATCAAAATATAAAGGATCATACCTAGGTGATTCACCTCCCTCTTCAGTGATAACAAGGGGGGGGGGGGTTTCGAGTTTACTACTTTTCCTGATCGAAGGTTGATCTTGTTACATCCAACATGGGTAATGTAGTAAGTCTACAAAGAAGTGGGGGCTTCTATATTCTGAGTTGCCTTATTATTTAGGTTAGAGTTAGACTGTACAGGTAATTGGGGACATATGGGAGGAGTAGTAGCAGATGATGAGAGAGGTGGAAGTTACAATTGTTGTTGCACTAGTAACGCATGAGGGACCGAGCCTAAAGAGTTTCCCCTCCAATTCTGGGGCCAAGAATATGGTTGAGATGGAGGATACTGAAAAGTTGGAGAATGAGACCATTGGTTCCATGGTGAAGGAAATTGAGCTAGAGGAGGAGTGGGATACTGCCATGGGAATTGTTGAGCATTATATACATTATTCCATGGATTGAAAGAAAAATCTTGAGACATACCTGGTGGTCATGGTTGCCAAGGCTTCCTGGACCCGATGAAGTAAGAAGACAAAGTCTTATTGCTTGATTCCTTAGTGTTGCCTTTATTCTTGGGAGTTCTTGACAGTAGTCTGTAGAATTCTCCAGGTCACAAAGATTGCACAAGTTAATGTTGTTGACTCTGCATTCCTTCAGGGAATGTTTCTCTTTACATTTTGGACAGAACATGACCAAGGCCTTATTAACTTCATCTTGTGTCTTTTTCACTTGTGTTGTCGTCAACTTGGAAAATAAGGTACTGAGAAGATCGGTCTTGAGATTCTCGAACAGGTTTCCAATCTCAGCTCTGGTTACACCTCCATTTGTGGATTTTTGTATTCTAACAGAGGCATCTCGTGCCATACTTCTCCCTCATGATTATCCTCGCGAACACCTTAAGAAGAGTTTCTAGCTCCATTTGTGGTAATAGTACCCTCTGGCCCGTTATTGTTGTTGTTGTCCCCCACAGGAATTTCTCTTGATTCTTGTTCTGGTGCGTATCCTCCTAAAGATTGTTGGGGAGAACGTTCTGTAGATAGAGAGTCTTGTGGTAATGGCTCAGATTGTTCTGGGACTCGTTGTTTTACTACACTGCCTCAGTCTGGGTATTGGAAAGTAAAATAATGTTCTTCTGATTCTGGTTCTTGATGCTTCCCACTGGTTTCCCCTTTTCTTTCAAATCCAACTTCATGACCACTACTTTCTCCTTCTTGTTCATGGGTTGAGTTTATAGATATGGGAGTTTGTAGGCTAGTTTGATGAAAATGGGGTCCTAAAACAGAGGAACCAGATAAGTAGCATCTTTTTGTGGGCATGTTTTTCTTACGTCCCTATGTGGTGTTGATTTCTCTCTCTCTGCTTTTGAGATTAATTCTTGGATAAATGTTTTTCTCCCTTGATCAATATTTTTCTTGTTCTTTTTATGGCCACTTTTGCCTGTGGATTTATTAGTCTCTACGTTTTGCTTCTTCTTCACTCATACATTCTACACATGGACCCTATGTGTAATTGTTTCCACACATGAAGTGCCTTAATTATTACAGTGATGAGCCTGCTCACGTATATTAGACCGATGCGCAGGTTCTTACCTCTCGTCTTACTACCCAACGCTTGTAAAATTAAAGACATGCTATCAAAAGAAAATTAAAAAATTTACATACCCTAAGTGTTCTAATTGTTATAGTGGTGAGCCCTCTCAGGTATATTAGAGCGATGTGCAGGTTCTTACCTCTCGTCTTACCACCTAACGCCTGCAAAATTAGAAACACTCTATCAAAAATGAATTTCAAAAGAAAGCATTGGCTAACTGTATCAATTGATAGCCTTCCCTGACAAAGACGCCAAAATGTTTGGTCAGTTTTATCACTTCTTAAACTAACTAAAACACAATCATTAATTATCATCCAGGGTGATCTGAAATGATCATAAACTAATACTGATGTAGAAGTGATTAGCCATTTATGATTTGAATGTTAACTGAAAGTGTGGAAATCGAGGAAAACATGCTTGAGAAGAAGACTTTATGACAGTTGATTAAACACAATAAAGATGCATAACATAAGCAAAAATAGTAAAAACATAGCGATACCTGATAGCGATATTGATGACGAAGTTCGTCCCTGATGGACTACATCTCTGGGTCTGCTTTCAAGATGGGCGACCGATTTGATTAGGAATGAAACGAAGGAGTTGATTACACAGAGATTTGATCAGTTTGAATATGCACACAGGCACTTCTGATCACTATGAACCAGCTTTCCAATGCCTCTTACAGATTCCAATTCCGACTCTGGATGCTCTCGTAACACTAAAAACAAAATTGTCTATGACCTCCAGAATCTGCAAGAAAAAGTCAAAAACCACTCTCCCCCTAATCAATGAAGGAAATCCGCCTTTTAAAGGCCTGAAGGTACATGAAAAACACCTTGGGCTGGTTTGTAGATGCATTTGGTTTCTTCTGGTCAGGTTTGAAGCTCGGTCCTGTTACAAAGTGACACTTAGGGTAGGTGGACATGACCTTCGAATTAGTTTTAACAAACAAAACCATATAAACTGTTAGTCTCCTATACCAATAGGTTTCATATTTCATGATTGACTATGTAAATGCCAAATATGTCATTCTTTCCATGCTGCAAAGGTTCCATATTTCCTAGAAAACTAAAAAAATTTAAAAAAAGTAAAGAGGGTATGCCCTAAAAGAATAATCAAAGGGCAAAAAGAACAATGAATTTGCCAAAGAGAAAAATGAAAGAAATGAACCCCAAACAAAAGGCCAGGAAAGTGTGCTAGCTCAAATGCCACTACTATATTCCATTTTTGAAGAACTATTCCATTTTTTAAGGATTTCACAATTAAGAGGGAGCCAAACAGCTTAATCTTGGCCTCCCTAGGTTTAAATTGCTTGTTTTAGAGATAGAGAATGAAGATCTGTCCAAACTGTTTAATCTTGGTAGATTATTAGATAGGTAGAGAAGCTAGGGTGCTCAACAGCTTAATCTGGGCCCCTGGAAGAAATGAGGATAGATTTAGATAGGAGGATATCCAAAAGAAAAGAAGAAAAGCTGGGTTTGCTAGTTCAAGTGCACCCAAACAAAAAGAAGAGAAAATGTTAGGCTAAGTAGGATGGGTAGGCAGTTTTGAGGTTGCAGAATGAAGAATTGTGATCAATTTTGTGTTTCAAAGTGTTAATTTACTTCAGATCACAAGTGCAAGGCAGTTTTCCCTTGGAGCAGCTCAAGCGAGGCATGACTAACTTCCCCTTCATCCTTTTCCCCAAATCAATCACTAATTTCCCCCAGAGATGTTAAGATCTGCTTGATATCTCTAAATCATTCATCTCATTCCTTGTATAAGTCATTTTTCCCCTTTAAAAGCCTAAGTTTCTTATACGTAGCGCTTTCTTCACAATTTCATATTAATTTCTAAACTCTATTATGTAAATCCCTCCTTCTTTCCCCTCCCCTTATTAAAAATATGATAAAAAGCCCCATAAATACATATCCCCTCCTTTGGTTGAGATAAAACCATAAATATTGCTTTGGGGATTACTAAGTTTACTTGAAACTTAGTAAGAGCCCTCTTCCTATGCAACTGGACCCCTTCCAACGCATAAAAGCCCTTATCACTTCATAAAACCCCCCTCTGATGCAGTTGGACCCCTTCCAAAGCATAAAAACCCTCTTTCCATTCAAATGGACCCCTTCCGAATGCATTTAACCTCCCTCCGATCTCATTTTTCCCTTTTCCAATGCATTAAAACACTTATCCCTTCATAGAACCCTTCTCCAAAGTATAAAACCCTTCTCCAATCACATTGACCCCCCCTCGGACGTGATATCGCTGTCGGAGGTAGCAGTCACAAGTATTGGCCCCTTTATATATGTCTCTGACTGGAACCCGCCGATGCGATTTTTGCAAATCGCATGTCGCAAAATATATGTGCCCATATTTATGTCTCCACTCCATTTCTCCCGATGCGATATCGCTATCGCATCCAAAGCGATATCGCTATTGCAAGCCATCATCTATCGCAATTCATTTCTACCACATATCTCCGTTTTTCCCCGTTTTTCTGCATTTTATCGTTTTACCGAAAATATCCCTTTTACTGCATTTCTCCATTTTTCCGCAAATTCCATGTTTTATCGCAAATCATGCATTTATCGCTATATCGCATTTTCACGGTCGTGCGTATACAAAGGCTCTGTCCCCTTGTTCCCTGCAGACGCGATATGCCGATTGCCCGTCCGCCGTACGATCTGCCCCCATATCCAACGCTTCATAATATATCACATCGCTCCATGTCGCTTGCCCATTTCGCATCACTTACCGCTCTATGTTAAAGCCTTCTGCCCATTTCGCCGATGCGATATCACAAGGCCCCTGCCGATGCGATATCGCTATCGCTCATTGCAATAACACATTTCCCATATATTCGTGTCCCCCCGCTCCCCGCCGATGCGATATTGCGATCTAATCGCAGCCGTTGGATCTGCCCTCGTTAGATCCAACGGCCCAGATTTATTCTTCGCTACAGTGATCGCTCCCGCCCGCTATTTCATGAATTTCACGTATAAAGTGGTTTTTTGCCTTATAAAGTGAAAAAGAGCTATTTTCACATATTATTGAGTCTGCGCCCGTGCACACTTCCACTTCAAAGTAAACAGGCCATTCTTCATCCATTTTTGATCGCCTTGGCCTAGAATAGCTCCGAACAACGAGCTCGGCCTTAGCACAGTCACCATCCTACAAAATCCTCAGCCATTATGAGTATTCCTCCTTTTTTGATGACATTTTGATCGGTTAGTGCTGATAGACCTTCTAAAGCCCGCAGAAAGCAACAGAAATCACCGCAGCAGTCATATCTCGCCATAAAGTGGAAAGCAAGGGCGATTTATCAGTGTTAAAGTGTATCAGTGGAGCAAAAGAGTCTCGACTCAACCGAAAAGAGTATCAGTTAAAGAATATCAGTGGAGGACTTAAAGCCAAAGCAGATGAGCATTAAAGAAGATCACAGCAAGTCAAAGAGTATCAGTGGAGATTTTAAAGCCATTAAAGGCTCATCAGATCGAGAATAATGCACATTAAAGCCACCTAAGAGCAGCGCTTCAAAACCAAAGCACAATTATTGCAGAATTAACAGCACAGAGCTCAAAGGACGCCATAAAGCTAAACTTTTGATGGAGTTGCCTCCAGTGCAGCAATAGCTAGATTTTTTACATTACTTGCAGTAGAAGTTAGGTTAACCTAGATATTTTTCCTCAGATCTTCTCTAAGATCTGGTCTGTACATATTTTTCTTATAGGTACCTCCCCAAACAATGTAATAAGGGTTGGTTGGTTGATTAAGTCATTCTAGACTTGCGCTATAAGCCTGAGAACTTTTATGAACAAAGATTGCTGGAATGCATTGCTTATGAACTGTCTGGTTGTGGATTTGATGGGTGAAGAGCTAATTACAGAATTCTAGTGCTAATTCATGGATCAATAAGTCTTTCTCACTTGTCTTTTAGTTTCTATGTTTAGTATATCATCTATGTATCATGATCTAGATTGCAGGAAAGAAGAATAGCTCAGATGTTATTTAGATGTACTCTGTGCTCAATTTTTGTGATTTCTCCATGTTTCCTTCAGAATTAAGTTATGAATATGGATACTTCATTGCTCATATTTACACTAGTTCTTTCATATATGAATGTTGTTTAGGAATCCTTGATTGCTCCTAGATGATATTCTCTCATTTTCCCTCTGTTAGCATAATGAAAGCTACTTAGTTGCCTTTCATTCCCTAACCTTCATTTCATCCTTATTCCAACTTGAAGTTGTTCCTTATTTAGCTATCTTTCTCTGTAATCCCCTCTTTTCCAAAGAAAACACATCCAACAGCCCTTAATCCTTGACTCCATGCCTAATGGTCTGAACTTCTTACACTTTGCATGCCAACTCTGTTTGAAACATCATCCATCCCACCAAACTTAAAACAAAACCCATGTACACCATAACTAGCCTAAAATCATACCAAAACAAAGCTAAATTTTAAAGAGAGAGCCCTCTCTGATTGCAAGTAGGCTAGGACCTGCAATCCAAAGATTGGTTTGTGGTTACCTCGGCCGTATCCCTTAGGAGCCAAGGGACAACCTGAGTGATAACATCATTGGCGACTCCACTGGGATATTCTCAGAAAATTCCAAAAAACAAGCTAGAAGCTGGCTCCGAAGAAGAAATCTCGCTATACCAGGTCAAACCCAGACCCAAATCCCCCAGCTGCTTTTGAAAATCCCAATTTAATCCCAAAAATCCTTGGGAAACAAGAAGGAAAAGAGGATATTGCTGATTTGAGTCTTGAAGCAATTCCCTAAAGTTATATTCCAACCCCTGTTAAAGTTTCACTTCACGTTGTTCCATCTTCTCCTAGTTCTTCATCCACCTCTAAAAGCACTTTTCCTACACCTCCATCCGCTGCACATACTCCTACTATTACCACTGTTGTTACTACTGTACCAATCGTTCCACTTCTTCCTGCAGTTCCATTTATCCCTGTAAATATGGCTAACAGATATGCCCCTTTACAGTTACCTGCAAATCCAGGGGCTATGCCTCAGGATTATCAAACTAAAATCACTTATTTTGATAGTACTGGTTCTTACACAGCCATGCAACATAACAAGAAAATACAAGACTATTTTTAGAACTATGAGATAGATGATGATGGTGTAAGAATGAAGATTTTTGTCCAAAGTCTCACAGGTGATGTAAGGCCCTGGTTTAGAGCCCTTCCTGCAAATTCCATAGCTGACCCAGATGCCCTTTGCCAAACATTTCTCACCAGATTGGAAAAGAAGAAAGATCCACTGCATATTCTATCTAAGTATGACACTATCAAAAGAGGCCCTCAAGAAGTTGTCTTAGACTATTGCGCAAGATTTAATAACGTTTACAATGCTATTCCACAGAACCCTAGACCTCCATTTGATCTAGCTTTGTACAAATTCCCTGATGGATTTGATTCTGACATGGCATATCAATTGAGGGAAAGAGCCCCTCAAAGCCTAGCAGACATGTAGAATGTAGTTGTTAGTGTGGAGGCAAACCTGATCGCTAAGCGAAATAGAGCAAGAGCTGAAAGAAGAACTACTTTCAAAGAAGAACCTTCAACTATTGAACAAAAATTGGATGCAATCATGAATACCATGCATAGTCTTGGAGATAGAGTGGGAATAGTTGAAAGAAAAACATCATGGGATGGACAACAAGGTAATACTATCAGAAACCCAAATTTTAGAAAAAACCAAAACCCAAATGTTGGAAGGGCCAACCCTGACCATGATATCAAACCTCCTTTTCAAGAAGTCTATGCTGAAGCATCCACATCTGGTGAGCCAACCGAGGATACTCATATCAACTTGATGAGTTTGAAGAGTGAACAACAAGTTTTTCTAACCCAAGAAGACCAAGATGATCATGATATTAATCAATTTCAAGCTAAGTCTGGAGAGTCATTTGACTTTAGAGAAGGCTATGACGCAGCAGTATATGAGGTCCACAAGCAATACAAATTGAGAACTAGAACCATAGATGTGCCTGAACCTATCAAGCCCAAGGATACCAAACAGCCAAAGAAGATAAAACACAAAGCTATCTTCACAGAACCTTCCAATAAAATAGACCCAAACCTAAAGGAAGTGACTGTGGAAGATATATCAGATGTGCAGACCTTTAACAAACAGCCCTTTGTATCCTCTTCCTCAAAAGAGAATTCAAACAGCGCTCCTCAAAACACTTCCGAAACAGAAATACTTCAAGATAATACTGATAATCAAGAGAGAATCGCTGAAACTACAATTGAAAAAGGAAAATCTGCTTGTCACAATACAAAAACTCAATCAGAGAAGCCCTTTGATTTAGAAGCAGAAATTGGTAAATTAAAGATATCTATTCCTCTCTGTGAGCTTGCTAAACATGATGTATATAGACAACAAATCAAAAGGTCACAGCAAATGCCAGAGAATAGGGATGATGTTAATGTCCTAGATGATCAACCTACGCTGCTTTTCGGTCCTGAAGTCGATGGAAAAACATCAAATGGAGGTGTTCTACCCTTTTATGTCAATTTACACATCCATGATAAAGTATTGCACAATGCAATTTTTTATTCAAGTGCCTCACACAACCTAATGCCCAACGCTGTAATGGAGAAACTAAACCTAGATGTCACTAGACCATACAAAGACTTGTTCTCATTTGACTCTAGTCAAGTCAAGTGTTTGGGCCTAATCAAAGATTTGTGTGTGTCTTTAGTCCAATACCCAAATAAAACAATCCTAATGGACGTGGTGGTAGCTGGTATCCCATCCAAATATGGGATGCTGTTATCAAGATCTTAGGGAGCCAAACTCCAAGGATCTTTGCAATTAGACCTCTCCTATGCCACTATTTTAGTCTTTGGGCAACCAAAGAGATTGTATCGGGAAACACTAATGAAATATGTGGTAAGCAGTGAAGAAAAGCCCCAAAATTTTCCTATATATTCTATCCATTCCGATATGGATTCTTTCATCTTGTTTAATACTGATAGTTTTCCTCTGACTGATGATAAACCTTTGGATTTAGAGCAAGAGATCTACATAATTGAAGAATCGGTTGCCCAAAGCATAGAAACTGTTGAAACAATTGATGCAACTAGCATACAAGGCAAACTACATGAAACAGAAAACTCAAATCTGCCCACTCCAAAAATGATTACGACTCCTAATGCTAGTCAGGGCCATGAAATCCTTTGGTATTTGGAGTCTGATGGTTCAGTGAATAAACTAGGAGTAGGGGCAGGAGTGTGGATCCATAATAAACAAACCAACCAAGCTGAGGGTCATGCCTATAGATTAAATTTCAGATGTACTAACAATATGGCAGAGTATGAAGCCCTCCTTTTAGGTCTTAAGCTGATCAAAGCTCTAGGAGCAACAAAAGTCTCAATTCTATGAGATTCAGGCCTAATTATACAACAAATGAAGGGAAACTTTGTCACTAATGATAATAGGTTGAGGGCTTATAGAAAGGCATCCACTGAAATACTCAATACCTTCTCCGATTCCCAGCTTACCAAAATTTCAAGAAGCCATAACTTACATGCGCATAGCCTAGCAACTTTTGCTAGCACTTGCAAGCTGCCATTCGAGCCCAATCACCATTTCATAGCCGAAATAAAGCACAGTACTGCAATCCCAAACAATGTCAAAGATTGGCAAGTCTTTGAAAATGATGCACAAATCAATAATTTCTTGACCTTACAACAAGAATTTTCAAGTTTAAACATTGATTCCGATGCCATAGATGACCAACAACAAGTAGTAAACGAAAATCAGCAGACCATATCAGCTGAAACAGCAAATCAAATGTTGCACCCAACCATTTTTGATGACAAAAATATACAGGAGATAAAGCAAATGAATTTTGATGAAATAGCTGAAGCAGAGACTGAAATTATTGAATTGAAAGACAACTTTCTGCCCACAGGTCTGGCTCCATTGGAATATATTTTTGATTCAAACGATACCTCTAAAAAGCCAAAGATGCAACCCTTAAACGCTGCCATTAAAGACTATAATATTGGGACCGCAGAAAGACCCAAAATAATAAAACTATCCAAATCTTTGCCTGTTGATCAAAAGCCAAAATATGTTGACTTGTTTAAAGAGTTCCAAGATGTTTTTGCCTGGAGTTATGAGGACCTCAAGTCCTATGATACTTCAGTCATCCAACATATCATTCCTTTGAAACCAAATCAAAAGCCTTTCAAACAGAAACTAAGAAGAATCAATCCTGTGCTTCTCCCCTTGATTGAGAAAGAAGTAAAGAGAATGTTTGAACTTGGTATCATTGCATCAATCCGATTTTCAGAATGGGTATCCAATTTAGTGCCCACAAGGAAGAAAATAGGTGAGATTAGATTATGTGTTGATTTAAGAAATTTGAACCAAGTCTCTCTTAAAGACCACTACCCATTGCCCAAGATGGACCATATTCTACAAAGGGTAGTAGGGTCTTCTAGGATTTCATTGCTTGATGGCTTTTCAAGTTTCAATCAGATATTAGTTCACTCGGATGATCAAGATAAAACTGCATTCACAACACCGTGGGGAACCTTTAAATATGTAAAAATGCCTTTCGGACTCAAAAACGCAGGGGCTACTTTTCAAAGGGCAATGGACATTGCCTTTGCCAAAGAAATCCATGATTTCTTAGTGGTCTACCTTGATGACCTTACT
The DNA here is from genome assembly GCA_031772625.1 of Pinus tabuliformis. NCBI lineage: Eukaryota > Viridiplantae > Streptophyta > Pinopsida > Pinales > Pinaceae > Pinus > Pinus tabuliformis. The sequence continues at coordinate 927,950,481 of CM062809.1, read as the reverse complement.
CCATTTTCAAAATCAGATTAAGAGCATTTAAAACATCTAAGGCAAGTGTTTCTAACTTTTAGGAAATGTGGCATATCTTTAAATCCTAAGAAGTCCATGTTTGGTCTTGAGGAAGGCAAATTGTTTGGTCACATCATTTCAAAAGATGGTATTAGATTGATCCGGACAGAAATCAAGCCATCCTTCAAGTCCCTTATCCAAGAAACATCAAAGAACTGCAAGCTTTTTTAGGAAAGATCAATTTCCTAAGAAGATTCATTCCTAACTTGGCCGAGCTGATAAGACTGTTAAACAACATGCTCAAGAAAGATTCCAAAGTAAAATGGACATTAGAAGCCAAACAAGCCTTTGAGGGCATAAAAACTGCCTTAACACAAACACCAGTCCTCACAAGCCCGAAATTTGATAGAGACTTCATCATTTTTTCCTTTGCATCTGAACATTCCATTGCTGTTGTCCTTTTACAAAAAGATGATCAGAGATGTGAAAAGCCCATCACTTTCTTCAGCAGAGCCCTTAGATATGTGCCCTTAAAGTATCAAATCATGGAAAAGCAAGCATATCCCCTTATAAAGGCCATCAAAGATTTCAGAGTTTATATCTTATACTCCCATGTCATAGCATATGTTCCAAACGTTGTTGTAAAAGACATCCTAACTCAAGAAGGAATTGAAGGCAAAAGGGGCAAATGGATTGCCAATATCCTAGAATATGACATTGAAATAAAGTCCACTAAACTGATAAAAGGACAAGGATTAGCCAAACTGATGACCGAAACCAATTTCCAAGCCCTTGACATTAATGAAATGGACAACGAATAGGAGCTGGCGACTCCACAAATCAATCAGGCCTTCTTATTATCACCTTGGTATGCTGATATTTGTTTTATATTGTTAAACCTGCATGCTCCTCCAGGGTTGTCCAGAACCAAAAAGAGATTTTTAAAAATGAAGGCTTCAAAGTTTTGTATTATAGATAGTGCCCTGTTTTGGAAAAATCATGAAGGAATTTTATTGAATTGTCTAACATTAAATGAAATTGATAATGTTATGAAGGAGTTTCATGCAGGGGACTGTGGAGGACACTTATATTGGAAGTCTACTGCTGACAAGATACTAAGGGCTGGTTTTTATTGGCCCTCCCTGTTTGCCGCTGTCAAGAAATTTGTTGTTTCATGCCATAAGAGCCAGATCTTTGAAGGAAAAAGAAAGCTGCTGCCCTTACCCCTTAATCCCATTTCAACTGAGAAACCATTCCAGCAATGGGGTTTAGACTTCATTGGGGAAATCCACCGATCATCTTCCGGCCAGCATAAGTGGATTTTAACAGCCACATATTACTTTACCAAGTGGATAGAGGCCATCCCTTGTAGGCAAGCCAATGACTCAACCATCATGCAATTCCTTGAAACCAACATCTTGTCCAGATTCGGCTGTCCTGAAAAAATCATCATAGACAACGTTGTTGCCTTTAAATCCAAGAAAATGATCAGTTTTTTCCATAAATACCACATTACCTTAGGTCACTCCACAGCCTACTGCCCACAAGGTAATGGCCTAGCTGAATCATCCAACAAAAGCCTCATCAATATCATCAAGAAAGTCTTAGAGGAGAACAAAAAGAATTGGCACAAAAAGCTTGTGAATGCACTATGGGCTGATAGATTGACAACCAAAAGATCCATCAGAACAAGCCCATATGAGTTAGTTTATGGTATGGAGGAAAGATTCCCCTCATCTTTGGGAATCCCTATGATCAAATTACTGTAAGAGATGCAATAAGAGCCTAATGATATCCAAAGGAGGATAAATCAAACCATTCACTTGCAGCAGACAAGGGAGGAAGTATATCAGACAGCTCAAGTTTTACAAGAAAAGTTAAAGAAGATGTTTGATAAAATAGCAAAGGCCGAAGATTTCTACATTGGAAACAGAGTGCTTAGACGGGATTCAAGGAGGGAAGATAAAGGAAAACATGGCAAGTTTGATTTCCTGTGGAAATGACCATATGTCATTCAAGCTGTGCAAGGAAACAACACCTATTTTCTGAAGAGTTTAGATGGCACAGAAGCTGAAGATGGCCCTGTCAATGCGCGAATGCTCAAGCATTATTTTGACCCCTTTTTGATGTAACACAGCTGTATATTATATTGTACATTAATATTTCTATTTTTCAGCATTTTATTTTACAGCAGTTCGATAAAGGAATCAGCGCAGCAAAGTTTTGAAGGAAGAACTCAAAGGAAAACCATTCTGATGTTTATTATTGAAATTACCTCAAAGAAAGTGCTTGGGCAGATATGAATATGTTTATAAGCACTCAGAAGGCAAGAAGCAGAGCTGTAATTTTTCTGCAAATCAGCTCAAAGAGAATACTGCATAACAACTTATAAGAATTCAGTCAAAAGCATCAAAAAGAAGGAAGTTTTCAAAGTACAGGAACAGTTGAAGACTAAGGCATTCTGACCTGCTGTTCTTGGCTCTTCATCTGGAAAAGCCATCCCCAAGTGGAGCAACTGTTAGCCTCCTATACCAATAGGTTTCATATTTCATGATTGACTGTGTAAATGCTAAATATGTCATGCTTTCCATGCTGCAAAGGTTCCATATTTCCTAGAAAACTCAAAAAATTTAAAAAAAGTATAGAGGGTATGCCCTGAAAGAATAATCAAAGGGCAAAAAGAACAATGAATTTGCCAAAGAGAAAAATAAAAGAAATGAACCCCAAACAAAAGGCCAGGAAAGTGTGCTAGCTCAAATGCCACTACTATATTCCATTTTTGAAGAACTATTCCATTTTTGAAGGATTTCACAGTTAAGGGAGGGTTAAACAGCTTAATCTTGGCCTCCCTAGGTTTAAATTGCTTGTTTTAGAGATAGAGAATGAAGATCTGTCCAAACTGTTTAATCTTGGTAGATTATTAGATAGGTAGAGAAGCTAGGGTGCTCAACAGCTTAATCTGGGCCCCTGGAAGAAATAAGGATAGATTTAGATAGGAGGATAGCCAAAAGAAAAGAAGAAAAGTTGGGTTTGCTAGTTCAAGTGCACCCAAACAAAAAGAAGAGAAAATGTTAGGCTAAGTAGGATGGGTAGGCAGTTTTGAGGTTGCAGAATGAAGAATTGTGATCAATTTTGTGTTTCAAAGTGTTAATTTACTTCAAATCACAAGTGTAAGGTAGTTTTCCCTTGGAGCAGCTCAAGCGAGGCATGACTAACTTCCCCTTCATCCTTTTCCCCAAATCAATCACTAATTTCCCCCAGAGATGTTAAGATCTGCTTGATATCTCTAAATCATTCATCTCATTCCTTGCATAACTCATTTTTTTCCTTTCAAAGCCTAAGTTTCTTATACTTAGCGCTTTCTTCAAAATTTCATATTAATTTCTAAACTCTATTATGTAAATCCCTCCTTATTTCCCCTCCCCTTATTAAAAATATGATAAAAAGCCCCATAAATACATATCCCCTCTTTTGGTTGAGATATAACCATAAATATTGCTTTGGGGATTACTAAGTTTACTTGAAACTTAGGAAGAGCACTCTTCCTATGCAACTGGACCCCTTCCAATGCATAAAAGCCCTTATCACTTCATAAAACCCCCCTCTGATGCATTTGGACCCTTTCCAAAGCATAAAAACCCTCTTTCCATGCAAATGGACCCCTTCCGAATGCATTTAACCTCCCTCCGATCTCATTTTTCCCTTTTCCAATGCATTGAAACACTTATCCCTTCATAGAACCCTTCTCCAAAGTATAAAACCCTTCTCCAATCAAATTGACCCCCCCTCAGACGCGATATCGCTGTCGGAGGTAGCAGTCACAAGTATTGGCCCCTTTATATATGTCTCCGACTCGAACCCGCCGATGCGATTTTCGCAAAACGCAGTCGCAACATATATGTGCCCATATTTATGTCTCCACTCCATTTCTCCCGATGCGATATCGCTATCGCATCCAAAGTGATATCGCTATTGCAAGACATCGTCTATCGCAATTCATTTCTACCACATATCTCCGTTTTTCCCCCTTTTTCCGCATTTTATCGTTTTACCGAAAATATCCCTTTTACTGCATTTCTCCATTTTTCCGCAAATTCTATGTTTTATCGCAAATCATGCATTTATCGCTATATCGCATTTTCGCGGTCGCGTGTATACAAAGGCTCTGTCCCCTTATTCCCTACAGACGCGATATGCCGATTGCCCGTCCGCCGTACGATCTGCCCCCATATCCAATGCTTCATAATATATCGCATCGCTCCATGTCGCTTGCCCATTTCGCATCACTTACCGCTCTATGTTAAAGCCTTCCGCCCATTTCGCCGATGCGATATCGCAAGGCCCCTGCCGATGCGATATCGCTATCGCTCATCGCAATAACACATTTCCCATATATTCGTGTCCCCCCGCTCCCCGCCGATGCGATATTGCAATCTAATCGCAGTCATTGGATCTGCCCTCGTTAGATCCAACGGCCCAGATTTATTCTCCGCTACAGTGATCGCTCCCGCCCGCTATTTCATGAATTTCACGTATAAAGTGGTTTTTTGCCTTATAAAGTGAAAAAGAGCTATTTTCACATATTATTCAGTCTGCGCCCATGCACGCTTCCACTTCAAAGTAAACAGACCATTCTTCATCCATTTTTGATCGCCTTAGCCCAGAATAGCTCCGAACAATGAGCTCGGCCTCAGCACAGTCACCATCCTACAAAATCCTCAGCCATTATGAGTATTCCTCCTTTTTTGATGATATTTTGATCGGTCAGTGCCGATAGACCTTCTAAAGCCCGCAGAAAGCAACAGAAAGCACCACAGTAGTCATATCTCGCCATAAAGTGGAAAGCAAGGGCGATTTATCAGTGTTAAAGTGTATCAGTGGAGCAAAAGAGTCTCGATTCAGCCGAAAAGAATATCAGTGGAGGACTTAAAGCCAAAGCAGATGAGCATTAAAGAAGATCACAACAAGTCAAAGAGTATCAGTGGAGAGTTTAAAGCCATTAAAGGCTCATCAGATCGAGATTAATGCACATTAAAGCCACCTAAGAGCAGCGCTTCAAAAACAAAAGCACAGTTATTGCAGAATTAACAGCGCAGAGCTCAAAGGACGCCATAAAGCTAAAATTTTGATGGAGCTGCCTCTAGCGCAGAAGTAGCTAGATTTTTTACATTACTTGCAATAGAAGTTAGGTTAATCTAGATATTTTTCCTCAGATCTTCTCTAAGATCTGGTCTGTACATATTTTTCTTATAAGTACCTCCCCAAACAATGTAATAAGGGTTGGTTGGTTGATTAAGTCATTCTAGACTTGCGCTGTAACCCTGAGAACTTTTATGAACAAAGATTGCTGGAATGCATTGCTTATGAACTATCTGGTTGTGGATTTGATGGCTGAAGAGCTAATTACAGAATTCTAGTGTTACTTCATGGATCAATAAGTCTTTCACACTTGTCTTTCAGTTTCTATGTTTAGTATATCATCTATGTATCATGATCTAGATTGCAAGAAAGAAGAATAGCTCAGATGTTACCTAGATGTACTATGTGTTCAATTTCTGTGATTTCTCCATGTTTCCTTCAGAATTAAGTTATGAATATGGATACTTCATTTCTCATATTTATACTAGTTCTTTCATATATGAACGCTTTTTAGGAATCCTTGATTGCTCCTAGATGATATTCTCTCATTTTCCCTCTGTTAGCATAATGAAAGCTACTTAGTTGCCTTTCATTCCCTGACCTCCATTTCATCCTTATTCCAGCTTGAAGTTGTTCCTTGTTTAGCTATCTTGCTCTGTAATCCCCTCTTTTCCAAAGAAAACACATCCAGCAACCCTTAATCCTTGACTCCATGCCCAATGGTTTGAACTTCTTACACTTTGCATGTCAACTCTGTTTGAAACATCATCCATCTCACCAAACTTAAAACAAAACCCATGTACACCATAACTAGCCTAAAATCATACCAAAACAAAGCTAAATTTTAAAGAGAGAGCCCTCTCTGATTGCAGGTAGGCTAGGACCTACAATCCAAAGATTGGTTTGTGGTTACCTCAGCTGTATCCCTTAGGAGCCAAGGGACAACTTGAGTGATAACATAAACCGAAAATAAACTTTGGATAAACTCTGAAACCATTTTCGGTCAGGTTTAACCGGGCGGAGGTTGGACAACTCATGTGAGCAATGACCGAACTCGTGGTTTAGGTGCTGGCAGTTCTGCTGATGGTTTTCGAGCTCGCGGTCAATGCTTTAGCATGTTCACATGCAATCCTGCGGTGGTTTCTGCTATGGTTCCAACTGGCGGTTGTTGTAACGTTAACCATAGAGCATTCACATGACAACTTCTGACACATTTTTCTATGGGTGGTTAACCTCAAGCTTGTCGGTTGGATAACCCCGATGATTTACACTGCTCTAATCACATGCTGACGTTGCGGTTTGAAACCCCGATGGTCTATCCATAACCCTGTCACATGGTTCTCCGATGTAGTTAGTTGTCCCGACGGTTATCTGGCGGTTAGGCCTGTGTTATTACAATGTTTTGAATGTAATGTTTTATACATAGGCCGAGGTTTGTATAACTTAGGCTAATGACTTAACAATGTGATGGTTTGGTAGGTATGATAGGTTTAATCATAGGGTTTAGGTTTTAGGCTTAGGGTTTCACACTTAGAACTTAGGTTTTTAGTATTAGGTTTAGGGTTTTTATAATACATTTCTCACAATGTGACAAAACCAAATGCATATCGTCGATACAATCTTACAGTTACAACAACAACCCTGACGACGAAAATCTGCCACGGACGACACTCATGTCGACACCAAATCCTGCGAGTCGAATGACAACACACATGTCGTCAACCAATCCTGGCAGAACTATCGATGAACTCATGTCGACAACCAGGCGCTAAACCATCTCAGTTGAACGCCATGAAACCATAAACATTACCTAAATAACCTGATCCATAACCAATACTGTCGAAGCTGGACTGAATTGACGACGACACTTGAACACTTATGCAACTGAAACAACGGAATCCTCTTGGATCATTCCTCTCCACTTGAAAGCTTTTGGACCACAAAAGTTTGACTAATCAAATAGTCGATGAGGGTAGAACTCCCTCTCTTTCCACCTTAACCTGATGATGTACCAATACATTTGATCAATCACCTGCAAGTGATGATCATGATGATGCTAACCATGGTACCTTTTGAGTCGGTGACCTGTTTCATCCATCTGCAGTATACACAACTTGCAACGATGAGCAAACAACCTATTATGAACATGACAATTGATTTCTTTCCATAAAGAACCATGAGTTAGTGATTCATAATCTTTGAAAACAGTCTCTACTGGATGTTGTTTAATACCATCAACATGTATAAACAATCTATTTTGCGGAATGACAGAGACAATCAAAGATACTTTTGACATAAAACTAGCTACTTGATTAAACATACTTTCCTGCTTCCTGTTTACTAAGTGAACTTGCTGCACCGAACCTATCCAACTGTAAGGTGAAATTTGCTGCAACTTAGTTTCTCTTTGAAAGTATTGATTTAGCTGTTGATTTGTTTGAATCACTTTTCCTTCATTCATTAAATGATGTTTCCATTGATTAGCACTTTCCTCTGATGCATAAGTTCCCATTAGACACTTTGACACTGCTTTAGGAAAGGCTTGGATATAAAAACAAATAGGTTTCTTCTCCACTTGAAAAGAGGTTTCCAAACTGTTTGAAGCATGACATGGCTACACAATACAAGAGAAATTGAACACTGACTTTCCCCAATACTGGCCTATACCCTGCAACTGTTAAGTTCCAAACTTAAACTGAATTGATTCATTCTAACATTAGGAAGAGAAGTTTTAGGCACAAACTATAACTCATGTTGTATTCCCTACTTATGAATCAGATGTTTGGTTTTACATAGAACTGTAATTGTTTCTATCTCTTTACTCAAACCATATTTAATTTGAGTTGCATAACTTAAACAAGAATCATGTTGATTGTTATGTTGATCCTTTACACGCATGATTACAAATCTCTTGTTTGAACTTATTAATCGCTTCGTCTGATTAACATTAACTGAGTTCAAGTGATTTTTGTTTTGATGTGCCCTGACAATAAATTCAACCCCATCTTTCTTAAGGTGATATTTATGTTCTCTCTTGTAAAATACTGCATCATGATCATAAAGATAAGGACTTCCTAAGACAACTCCAGATATGTCTACCGGAACCACATCTAATTCCACTTAATCAATGTAATTAGCTGTAATGGAAAATCCTAATCGACATTGTTTTGTGACTTTTATCTAAGTTGATTTATTTAGTCATCCTAATGGGTAAGGTATTGGATGATTCTGTGTTTCCAAACCCAAACTTTTAACTAAATATTCAAAGATTAAATTCACATGTGATCCACTGTCAAACATTATATCTATCTTCATATGTTTAGAAGTTATCCTTATGTTAAACAATTCAACTCTTTTATCCTCATGTGAAGGATTTATGTTTGATGAAGATGCAATAGTTTTCGAACATGAACCAGTGTCAGAATTTTTATCTGTCGTAACCATGGCAGTTATCCTCCTTTCATCACCTGAATCTGAACCTAGATCTTGTTGGACTGCTGCAACAGCCTTATTTTCATCCTTCTCCTTAAGGAACTTTTTGGGCTTAAGTTCTAGATGAAGTTTCCAACACTTAGATTCATCATGACCGATTCTCTGGCAATGAGAACAAGTAGGTATTTCCTTCTGATCCATCGCTGATTTCTTTCTCTTTGAAATGTTCTTCCCCTTACTGTCACTGGAATATTTGGTTTCAAACTCTTTGGATGACTGTGATGAAAACTTGAATGGTCTGCCACCTGATTCAATATGTATGGCTTGAACACACACCTCATCAAAATCCTTAGGATTAAACATCAATAATGTATGCTACAAATATGAATGTAAACTACCAATGTATTTTAACAAAGTTTCACATGTATCCAATGAAATACCAAGCGCCAATGCTTTCTTTCTGAACTCCTGAACACTCTGCCCTTTACTTTTCCTCAGATGCTGCCAATCAATAACAACTTGTTGCATGTATCCTAAAGGATAGAACTATTTCCTAAGAGATTTTAAAAACTTAGACCATGAAGAGATGACTTTTCCTTTACGCTTTACATCTATCTGAGTTTTAATTTCCCACCAAATTAAAGTTGTTCCCCCCATTCTAAGTGTAGCTAACTAGATTTTAGTTTTATCATTAGAAATGTTCTGAATGCGACAATACACTTCTAGCTGCTTTATCCAGTTATCTAACTTTTCAGGATTCATTTTGCCATCATAAACAGGGAACTCAAATTTAACATGAAGTTTCAAAAGAGATGTTTTCTTAGGTTTCTTTTCCGTTTCAGATTCTGCACTGGAAGAAGAAGAAGAAGAGGATGATGGAGATGATGGAGGTGAAGGAGGTTTATCAGCCTTCCCTTTACCTTTGTCCTTCTTCGACGCCTTAGAAGAAGAAGTTGCATCTCTCGCCTTCTTTTCTTCGTACAATTCTCCCAACATCTGCTACATAGTCAAGAATGCTTGTTGAAACTATTCTTCACTCATCTTAGTTTCAGTTTTTTCACCTGCATCAGGTCCTAACATGGTCAATTTATGATCGACTCGTCACTTTCCAATCTCTGGATCAATCTGCTCAAGGATTCCTTCTCCTCGTTGCGACTTTGACCTAGTTAACATTCAATGGAAAATTCTACAAACGCAACCTGCTCTAATACCAAATTATATGATTTGAAATGATCATAAACTAATACTGATGTAGAAGTGATTAGCCATTTATGATTTGAATGTTAACTGAAAGTGCGGAAATCGAGGAAAACATGCTTGAGAAGAAGACTTTACGACAGTTGATTAAACACAATAAAGATGCATAACATAAGTGAAAATAGTAAAAGCACAGCGATACCAGACAACGAGATTGATGACGGAGTTTGTCCCTGATGGACTACGTCTCCGGGTCCACTTTCAAGATGGGCAACCGATTTTATTAGGAATGAAAATAAGGAGTTGATTACACAGAGATTTGATCAGTCTGAATATGCATGCAAGCACTTCTGATCACTGTCATCAGATAGCCCTCTAAACTAGCTTTCCAACACCTCTTACGAATTCCAATTCCGACTCCGGATGCTCTCGTAACACTGAAAACAAAACTGCCTATAACCTCCAAAATCTGCAAGCAAAAGTCAAAAACCACTCTCCCCCTAATCAATGAATGAAATCCGCCTTTTAAAGGCCTGCAGGTACATGAAAAACACCTTGGGCTGGTTTTTAGATGCATTTGGTTGCTTCTGGTCAGGTTTGAAGCTCGGTCCTGTTACAAAGTGACACCTAGGGTAGGTGGACATGACCTTCGAATTAGTTTTAACAAACAAAACCATATAAACCCAAAATAAATTCTGGATAAACTCCGAAACCGTTTGCGGTCAGATTTAACCGGGCGGAGGTTGGATAGCTCATGTGAGTGGTGACCGAACCCGTGGTTTAGGTGCCAACAGTTCTGCTGACGATTTTCGAGCTGGAGGTCAATGCTTCAACATGTTCACATGCAATCCCGCGATAGTTTCTGCTATGGTTCCAACTGGCGGTTCCAACCTGGCGGTTGTTGTAATGTTAACCATAGAGCGTTCACATGACAACTTCTGACACGGTTTTCTACGGGCGGTTAACCTCAAGCCTGTCGGTTGGATAACCCCAACGGTTTACAATGCTCTGATCACATGCTGATGTTGCAGTTTGAAACCCCGATGGTCTATCCATAACCCTGTCACATGGTTCTCCGACGCGGTTAGCTGTCCCAATGGTTATCTGGCGGTTAGGCCTGTGTTATTACAATGTTTCAAATGTAATGTATTATACATAGGCCGAGGGTTGTATAGCTTAGGCTAATGACTTAACAATGCGATGGTTTGGTAGGCATGATAGGTTTAATCATAGGGTTTAGGTTTTAGGCTTAAGGTTTAGCACTTAGAACTTAGGTTTTTAGTATTAGGTTTAGGGTTTTTATAATACATTTGTCACATGTGACAAAACCAGATGCATATCATCAATACGATCTTACAGTTACAATGACAACCCTGACAACGAACCTCTACCATGGACAACACTCATGTTGACACCAAATCCTGCGAGTGGAACGACAACACACATGTCATCGACCAATCCTGGAAGAATTTTCGATGAACTCATGTCGACAACCAGGCGCTAAACCATCTCAACTGAACGCCATGAAACCATAAACATTACCTAAACAACCTAATCCATAACCAATACTGCCGAAGCTGGACTGAATTGACGACAGTACTGAACACTGACGATGACACTTGAACACCTGTGCAACTGAATCAATGGAATCCTCTTGGATCAAAGGGTAGGTCTTTTTATTTCAAAGGTGTCTCCACTATCTGTGCTAATACATGTAATGACTAGGTAAAACATAAAAGATGTCGTTGAACACGCTTGCATAAATTAAAATACTCTTGCTGAATGGAAATACAAACTTGCGTGAATTAAAAGGAACACTGCAAAAATGAAACACTCTCGGCAAGGATGAATCCAAACTTCATAAAAACTTGATATTAAAAATAGGCGCGCCATACACTATCATCTAAAGACATAACAGGATTTAAATCACATGGAATTGATTAATCTGTGTAACAACACACAATAGTCTCCTTGCTTCGATTTTTTTTGCTTTGGTTTTGAATTTCTTTGTCTGGGTCATGTCTACGACACCATCCAAGAAGACTATCCCCTATCACAACACCCCTAATGAGGGAGCTTCATGCCCCTTGTCGATCCAATCATTGGAGTTTTTATCAACATAGATCCATCTTAAATACTGATCTAATATGAGCTGAGAGGGACCCAATTTCTTAACGTTTAATTTTTTATGAGCCGACGTTATTTAAATGTTTTTTATTTTTTATGAGCCGACGTTATTTAAATGTTTTGTATAGTTATTTATTTATTTTTATTTTGGCTGACATAAGCAACATTTCAATTCAATTTTGATGATAGACAGACAACGTTACACATCATACTGGGCTGTAGAATGAGCCTCTCTGCTCGACTAGATGCATGAAATTAGTTCAAAACTTAATTTTTCTCTTTAGAAGAAAAATACATTGATTAACAAAATCCGACAAAATCCCAACTAAATATACATCAATTAGCAAAATCTAAATAATGTTGACAAAATCCCAGCGAAATATTTTTTCAACTTAAACTCTAATACGATTTCTTAAAATTTCAATTATTTAAAAATTTAAAAACAAACTAAAACTTTTAAAAACAAAATTTTATGTAAAAGGAAACTTTAATTTTTTAACAAAATCCTAATGCTACGAAAATTTTCAATCTAATAAAATAGAAATGTCCATTCATTAATTTATTTCATAAACATGTGGTTTGCCATTTTACCTAAAATTCAAAACGGAAGTTGTTTAAATATTATACGTTTTAGAGTTTTTTGGTTAGTGAAATTTTTTTTGGTTAAATTTTTATTTTTATGTTTTAAAATTGGAATTTTATATATAATTAAAATTTGAAAAATTCACAATTTAAATTTATGAAAATAAAGAAAGAAAGAAAAAGAAAGAAATTATTTTAACGTCCATGAGGTTAAAAATAGCTTATGGGATAGATTGCTTCTTCATCTGCTTGATGTATTCGGTCATTTTTTTGTGAAGCTTCACAATAAATGCTCCCATCGTCTCAACAAATCCCTCGCTAAATAGATTATCCCAAGAGCTAGTTGCCAGCGTATCTGCATAACTTTCCCTCTTGTCTTTGAAGGCCTCGCATTCTAAAATGAAATGTTTTTCTGTTTCCACTTTTCTGTAAAAACAAAAAATGCATAAACTTTCCTCCCACACTTCTTTGGCATTTTCCAGCACCCTGTTTCACAACGGAGTTGATGATAATTAGTCCTTAACTGAGCAATAAGAATTTTAGCTCTCCAAGAGATATTGGCCTCTATGTATGCTTTTTGGTTGATGACTATGAGTGGGATTAAACACTTCAATATAATACTTTTTCTTTCTTCCTAGCTCATTATCCCAAGTATGCTTGTGGAACTTTTCTATAACAAAAGCTTTTATCTCTTTGTTGTTTATGGGACAAGCGTTTAAGCAAATACCCCATTTACTAAACCATTTGTTATTTCCCTACATCCAAGTTTTTTTTTTGCACAATTTGTCATTAAAGACAACCTTATGCCATCTACCCTCTTCCATTTGCTCAATTTTTTTTGAATACCTTATGACTCCCACCATAGCAATTGCTTCAATAAGAGCAGCCCCTGTTTCACTTAACAAGATAACATAAGAAACTGCACTTTTAATCTTGAATTTGTTTGTAATCAAACGCTTCTGAATTTTCTCAATTTATCTCCACTGCATGTCGGATGTACTAATGACCCATGTAAATTAAACAAAAAAATTGGCTATAAAACCATCCAAAACTTATAACAGATATACTATGGCTCTAGTGGGAGTCTTTATCATCGAAAAATAGTTATAAATTTGATTGAAATCATATCATTTGAAATTGGAGAGATGTGTGGTAATTGTCTAGTGGTTTTTTTTCCTTGCTTTTTGCATGACTCAAAAACTTAAAAATCATTTGAAAGGGGAGAGATTGGTAGTAACATTCTCGTAGTCAGGTTTGGAATTTGGATTTCTGTTTACCTATCAAACAAAATATTTTTGACGTTTTGGATCCTCATACTACCCGTCAAAGAACGTTATGTTCAAAATTTTACCCTTCACGAGTGATGCTTTGATAATAAATTAACCATTCACCAATGAAATTTTGAGTAAAAGATTACCCTTCAATAACACAATTATGTTAAAAATTTCACATATTTATCATAAGAGAAAATAAAAAATAAAGAAATGACCATAACACACCAATGAGTTATTGAATCTCATCATTTCTTTATAATTAATAATGATAACATATTTTCTATTTTAAAATATCGTTTTATATGAAAATTTCTCAGTAACCAAATTGAAAATCAAATTAATTGTTAAAAATTAACATAAAAGTACTTCATTGTAAGTTTCGTACAAAAAATTATATAGTCCAAGTGAATTTTCCATATTTTGGACATTTTTAGACAACCATTTATTTTCTATTTAATTTATACACCGCTATATTATTTTTTTGTTTTTGTACATAGCCATATTATTATTTGTACACAATTATTATTATTAATTCTAATTAGACTCAATTAAGTATCATTCTTTACCTAAGTTGTCAAATCCCAACTCTCATGGGGGCTACTATGAGGACTACACCCAACAAACAAGTTGTGGTTGGTGAAATTGTTAACATAGATATACAAATACAAATGATTCATACATCATTAACTTGACATAGATATACAAATACAAATGATTAATACATCATTAGCTTGTAGCAAAAACTAGTCCAGTGAAATCAACCCATAAATGTTGGTCTAAGGAAAAATTGATTAAATTACATTTTCGATTTCCACCCAAAAACTATGATATAAGGCAAAGTTGATTAAACTACATTTTCGATTTCCATCCTACATTACATGTTTATAGATTCTCTAATAATTTATGTCCCTCTTTCCCATATATGTAATAGTAAATCTATAATCAATAACTACCATATCCTCTTCCTCATCTTTTAAAGTATCCTTAGCCTTTACCTTGGGCATGACAATCATGTCACCCTCATGTAATTTCAGTCATCTCATGGTGCACATATTCTAATTTTCATGTGAAATTATAGGGTTTGCCTCCACTCCACTCCACTCCTAATGTCTCATCCTCAAACTAACTTCCTTTTTTTCTTTGTTTTGTGTGCTAATTTCTTGTCATTTTAAACTAACTTCCGTTTCTTTGTTTGTTTTATGTGTTAAGTTCTCATCATTTTAGAGCATAGATTGATATACTTCCTCAAAAATGTAGCGTATATAAATTTATCTCATTTTAGATCGTAAATTTTTAACATATTTAAGATGTTGGAATTCTTTTTCCTCCTTATTTTTATGTAAAATAATATCTCATAAAATTCTATAATATACACTTTATACTCTATTCCTCAAACACATTTTCACTCATTTTCCTTCTCTTTACATTTGAATAACACTTTCAACTCCTTTCTTTCATTTAATTATTTCTTAGCCATAATTACAACTCATATCAAATTGAAACTAAATTTAGTTGAGAATCCCTTAACACACTAATATTAATTAAAACTAAAATTATTTTTAATTTTTTCCAAATTTTATTCCGAAGTGTTTAATAAAATTTAAATTAAACAATTAACATAGAAAAAAAAGGTCGTGGAGGCAGCGTAGTGGTAAAGTCGGCCTCGTCATGACGGATCGGTCTTGTGTTCGATCTCGAGCAAGGTCGTAGCTCGTCGTGCGAGTAGTTAGTCTAAACCAGGCCAAGCCCACTACCTTTTAAGGTCGTGGAGGCGGCATAGTGGTAAAGTCGGCCTCGTCATGATGGACCGGTCTTGTGTTCGATCCCGAGCAAGGTCGTAGCTCGTCGTGCGAGTAGTTAGTCTAAACCGGGCCAAGCCCACTACCTTTTACCTGGATGCGGGTGACATTCAAGGTTATTAATGGCGGTTCAGAGGAATGACGGCGCTCGGCCCTGCCAGCTGTTGGCCAGTGCTTTTATCCATGCCCAGTTATGGCACCTGAAGGCTCACCTAAGGCGAGAGCAGGTCCGCCTGCAGGACGTCTTAAATGATCGCTCCGACCGAGACAAGGAAGCTGTTAGTTTAAACATGGCGCATTTGCTCTTCAACCCCATTGTTTACCCTCCATCCTTAAGCATCTGCCCGCTCCAAGCAATATGCGATATCGCAATATCGCATCGACGGAAACCAAGGGGCGGAGCCTTTACACCTTCATATGTGCGATGCGATGATGCGGACCCGACGGGCCAAACCACATCGGCGGATCACAGAATGGGGAGACCAAAGGGCAAGGCCTTTACATATAGCAATATGCGATTGCGATCAGATCGCATCGCAATATCGCATCGACGAAAACCAAGGGGCGGAGCCTTTACACCTTCATATGTGTGATGTGATGATGCGGACCCGACGGTATTCTAAATATTATTTGATAATATTTGAGGTCCGCAGAAAATCCAGTTTCAATGCATTTTCAATGTATTTCGTTATATAATGAAATAACGAAGGTGGGGGAGAGACTCACAGAGGTGGGGGAGAGCCACACGACAACGCTTCCAGGGACGTGGTGGATGACATGACGGATGAGTGGGCTTGCCCAATCATCGAGGAGCCCATTCCGGCTGACCTCAACTAAGGTGATGTGGCTTCCAGGCAGCGGATGTGGCTGACGGAGAATAGGCAGGGGTTGCCTGATGATAGTTCGAGGCCGGCTGTGACTACCTAGGTGTTCATTTTCTGGTCTTCTTGTTTTTTTCTAGTGTTGCTTGGGTTCTGGTTTTCTATCTGGACTAATCGTCAAGGAACCATCTTACTATTTCTTTTGTGGGGTCTGGACTTGAGAAGTGATACCATTTTTGAGGTTTCTACTCTCACTGGACTAGTTTCCCCAATGTTGGGGCAATCCAGATTTAGTTGATACTCTACGATACCTTGGTCAAGGCCTTGTCCTCTTTGTATCTTTTTGTACATATTAATAGATTACTTTTACTTAGAAAAAAAACCAAAGGCTAGTAAAATTTATCACTTCAATTGGGATTTAATCACATAATTGGCACTTTAAGACAACTACATAATAAATCATAATTGCTTCATTTCAATACAATTAAAGAGATGTTGCTTCCCCTAGTAGTTGTCACTTCAAAACTACGTTATAATAAACTAATGGGTAAATTTAATTACATACGATTGCATGTTCTGTTGAAAAACATATTTCAATAATGAATAAGAGAAATTGCCGAGAAGACATACAATACTATATGGTCTAAAATTGCATTTATAAAGTAAAATAATACAAATTTCCAAAAAGGCAAAAGTACATGTAATGATATCTATCTATGATATCGAGATTGTTATAACCCTATTTTCCACTCCATTATAGTGAGAGAAACCCAAATATCAACTTACCTTAATTGTTTGGCTAAAATGCATCAATTTTCACCTTTCCTTTTACTTATGTGAGATTTATCACGTGATAAAATGATGGAATTACATGATTGAGTTATTTCTCATAATTAACTTTCCAAAATATTATAATTATGGGATAATAATTATTTCATAATTGAGATAATTGAGAAAAAACTCATAATTGTGAAAAAGGTTTCTAGAGTTTTCCATTTCAAAGGATATCAACGTGATCCACTTGTGTATGAGCAGGCTAGGGGTCCATTATTGTAGAATTTTTATAACTTCTCAAGCCCCAATGTGTCTAGCTACATTCTCCTGAAGGATAGAATGAACCTTTATAATCTCACCAAGAGGAAAGGGGGGAAGAGAGAGTATCAAAACTATAGCGCGAGAACTTTGTTGTATTGGGAGAGGAGACTATACTACAAGCTGGAGGAGAAGATCTTATTTGTTGAAGGTATATTGATGTACTTTCAATTATATGATTGTTGGGAACGGGATCCCCCAAGGACATTTTTGGGGCTAAAAGCCCATGTTTTGGGTCGAATTTTATAATAAAGTTGTAAAGTCTCTGCATTTTGTGGTTGTGGAACGCGAAGGTGTCATGAGTCATAAAGGGTTGTCCGTTCTTATTTTTGTAAAGTTAAGTCGGCTGTAAAAGATCTACCCATGTTCCGCGGACCATGGGATTGTATAAAAAGAGCTAAGTAAATAAGCTCTGAGAAGTTTTTGGGAAGTCAGATAGTCATAGCTTTGAAGTAAGAAGTCTAAGTTTCGGGTCGTAACGTAGGTAGAGGCTCTGCAGCTGAGTGCACAAAGGGCTACGGTAGAAGTCCGCAGCTGAGTGTGCGGACCCCTGCAGCTGTGTGCGCAGGGCAAATAGAGTCTGTAATCATCTGAAGATATCAATAGAGAGAAGTATTCTACAATTTCTGTCTTTGTTTCCTGTTAATGCATCTTGTCATATTGTGTATGAATTTCACTCATAATACTTATGTGATGTGTGAATGTATGTAATTATGTTGTATAATTGAACGCAAATAAGGATATCTGTTTACGCGGTGCTAACTGTGATTATCTAATAAGATAAGTAAGATTCTTAGGATAACTTGGGAATCTGTGCAATATGCTGCTTTAGCAGCGCGAAAGTATCTGAACTGAAGGTTAGGGTTGCGCGAAGGTCAGGCGTACCCTTTCGCAGAGGTATCAAGGGGAGGAATAAGGGGCTAAGCAGACAGAGTCCTAGAACTTAATGACCTGCGTGAAAACAGGAATAAAAGGAATAAACTGACATCACGACCATCTCAGGGTGTAAAAACTTGGTTCCAGCATCCCCCCATACTGCTTCGGGTGAGACTTCAGTCCGTGCTCCGCGGGTTGATGCCGAAAGGGCCAGTAGTGTAGGGATTTGTTTGGCTAACTAACGTTGAACCTGGGTCAGGCCCCACCAAGCCAACAAATGGTTCTGTTGCTGGAACCAGAATTTGCATAAGAGATGTGTGATGTCGTATCACTGGAATCCAACTAAGAAAGAGATCGGAGACTAGTTGGATAGGAAGATCCACGAATTCGCGGCGCAGGAGAGTAGAAACTTGCGAATGATCAAGAAACAGTGGCTGGACAGGTACCTATATACAAAAATACACGAGATCTTTTTTTGTTCCTTTTCGGTTGAGCTATACAAGTGGATCGTGAAGCTAGCAGATAGCCAAGGAAGGTGGAAACTTGACGGTCCTATTGTTTGCATCCCGGAGCTAGTACATAAATTGGAAGCATCTGAGGATAAGATCACCCGCACTGTTGATCATTGGTTCGATCACGTCATAGGAGGATTTGTGACTGAATTCACGGTCGACACCTCAGTCAGCTATAGTGAAGCAGAGTGACGCTTTTTCAAAGGTCTGCGAGGTAAGTACTTGAAATCTTTGAATACCTGGATTAAAATGTTATTGTGCGAAAAGCGGGTTATGCAACTACCTTGATGTTTGGAGCTACGCGAAGTGGAAAAACTTATAGGAACAAAGAAGAAAGGGTCCTGAATATAGTCCATTAATTTCACCTCCACGAAGTGACGAAGAGGGAGTAGCGCAGGATCCTCCGCGAAGTGCTATTCAGTTAATAAGATAAGGATTCCCGCGACTGCCACCTCCACCCACACCACCTCCAACTTCACCACTGTCACCTGCAACCTCACCCATACCACCTCCACCTCCACCACAGTTCAGCATGGAAAATTCAGTAAAGCTGCCTTTAATGAGGACTCGGACCAGTTTTGGTTCGTGGTGAAAGATGTATGGGAAGCTCAAGGCGTTATAGATGATCACATGAAAAATACAACACTGGTTAATGCTCTGCAGGATCGCGCGCTAACCTAGTACATCAAGTACTCTAAAGATAACCCAAATGATGGAGTGGCAAACATCCAAACTGCGCTGAACAAAGAATTCAGTAGGCCTAAATCTGAGGCACAGTGGATTGTGGGGTTCAAGGAAATCGTGATGCAACCAGGTGAGACCCTTGGGAACTAGATTAGAGGTTGAAGTGTAAAATCCATGAAGCTAATATGAACCTAATAGACGGACAACACCGCCATTTTCTGCAGAAGTTTGTACAAACACCACAACAACTGTTCTGCAACTTCTGTAGGTCGGTAGGGCATATGAATGCAACTGCAGAAGATATGAATTGATGATGGATAGACATCTGCCTATAGGGTACACGCAGAAATGAGCCCCCCTGACCAGAGCGTGGGGATGGCGCAGACAGGCTTTCTGGGGCGCAAACGAGGCCGAGGCGTAGGAAGACTTGGCAGAGGTCATAGACAACTAATTTGCTACAATTACGGAGGACCAAGACACTATGCCTGTGATTGCACTAATCCAACACATCCGTCGTGCAAGTATTGCACTTTGTTTGATCATAAAATAGAAGATTGTCCTACGCTGATAACAAGGATACGTGACAAAGGGGCGCTACCACCTCAGTTGACTCAGAACCTGCAAATGATGAGGTCTGAGCCATGCGAAGAGGATCTGAACGTGAATATAGTGCTCTGAAGTGGAATCACAATAGGAGATGACAAGGGGAAACAACCTGAAGACAACACATGGGTTCGCAAAGCTCCAACGAAGGAGGTTGAGTTCGATTTGGAGTGCGCACGTGAAACATTCATAGAAGCGAAGAAGAGCTTCGCTGAGGCCTCCACCTCAGGGAGTAAGGATAAGCCTGATCAGGAGATGGACCCTTCTATGCTTACAAACTTTCTGGAGACCTGCATGAAGTTATTGCATGATAGCAAGGTTGTGAAGGGGTTACAGGAGCTTATAAACAGATGCGTTGGAACCACTCCGGGTGAGCCGCACATGGTACGAAAGATTGGTAAGCATAAAACAAGGACACGACGAGAGATGAGGCTGACCGCGCAGATAAGAGAGTATGAAATGGATCAGGTTATTTTGGACCTGGGATCAGATGTGAATGTCCTACCGAAGTAGACTTCGGAACGGATGGAGAGACCCATGCAGCAGTGGTCTCTGATTCAGCGAAGGATGGCGAACCAGCAAAAGGTCATCCCCATGGGGCAGTTTCAAGGGGTGACTGTAGATATTGAAGGTGCGAGCGCGCTGGCTGACTTTGAAGTAATATAAATTGTGGATGATAGCAACCCCTATCCTGCGCTCCTTGGCACTGATTGGACTACTAATATGAATGAGGTAATCAACCTAAAGAAGCGAAAGATGATATTTGAGAAGAAATCGCTTTGCGTAATAGTAGATCCTGTTGAAGGATCGCGCTATACTGAACTAGTCCGCGATTATGAGAGCGATGAAGATCTAGACTGTATCTATAAGATAACAACGCGAGACCAAGATTGGGTGAATCCAACAGCGGATGGGTGAATTACATGGGATCGCGAGAGTTCCTGCACCTCGGACTCTGATGAAGAATTAGAGCGTTGGCAGAATCGGTTACATGAAGTACATGAAGTAACTACATTGAGCTGTAACATGATGATCTAGTCGTTGCACTGTGTGTCCTTAGAGGTAAGAAATCTGCCCACTTGTGATGGCCTGAATGATGTAGATATCTTTTTGGATGCATTTGAGAGGGAGGTACCAGAAAAGCAGCGCTTCCAGGCGTTAGACTGGGCACTGCGCGCTACGCCTGCAAGATGGTGGGGTACACACAAGGGAAGCTTTAATGATTGGTGCGAATGTAGGAGGATGATGAGAACACGCTTTGGGAAGCCGAAGGTATGAATAACAGACAAATATGATGGGCAGGATGTTCCGCGCGCGCACTTGGGTAAATGGGCTCAAGCTTATGAAGAGAAGCCCCAACTTGAATGGGTGCACTTGTTTTGTCACACCCTGGATGTCATCCCGATGAACTGGTACTTAGAAACAGAGCTTCGCCATGGTACAAGTGAATGGAATATTCTGCGCGAAGAATTCATAATGACATTCAGCTTTGAAGACGAGTTTGACTGCATTGACGAGGCGCTACAAGAGGTGAAAGCAACAATATTTAGGATATCGCAAGATCCTTTGGACCTGATTCAACCTGATTGGGCTACTCAGCTGAGTCACGCGTTGGAATGCTATAACGTAACCGCTGAAGAAGAGGATGAGGATCCGCGAAAGATTAACATCCCTAAAACAGAAGGTCACCACAAGGTTGAAAGACCGCATATTAAGAATCCTGATATAACCGCGCCGCTGAAAATGAAATAGGTAAACATTGGTACAGAAGCAGAGCCAAAATTCACGAAGATTGGAGATTACTGGGACGATGCGAAGGTGGATAAAGTCATTGAATTACTCCGTGAATACTAGGATTTATTCCTTACGAAGTTTACGGATCTAAAAGGGATAATCGGAGACCTAGGTGTTATGAAGATCACATTGAAGCCCGACGAAAAACCGGTTAAGCAAAGACCTTACCATCTCAATCTGAAGTATAAGGAGAAGGTCCGCTTAGAGCTAGACAAGATGCTCGTGGCAAGAATCATTGAGCATGTGGAAGAATCTGACTAGGTAAGCCCAATGGTGGTGCAGGAGAAGAAGCAGAAGGATGAAATAAGGATATGCGTGGATCTCAGAAACTTGAATGACACTTGCGTACATGATCCTTTCCTGACTCCATTCACTGATGAAGTGTTGGACAATGTAGGTGGCCAGGAAGCATATTCCTTCATTGATGGGTTCTCTGGGTACCATCAGATCAAAATCGCATTGGAGGATAGGAGCAAGACGACCTTCGTGACTGAGTGGGGTTGTTTTCAGTACACTGTAATTCTTTTTGGATTGAAGAATGTGCCTGCTATTTTCTCACGCGTAGTCATTGCGACGTTCAAGGAATTTATTCATAAGTTCCTGGAAGTGTACTTTGATGACTGGACTGTGTTTGGGCTGGTAAAATGCCATGTCGCCAGTTTATGCCTGATGCTAGATACTTTTCGAAGATACCAGATCATGCTCAATATAAAGAAGTGCCTGTTTTGTTTTCTTTTTGGGACCTTGCTGGGTCATGTGGTTTGTAGACAGGGACTGATGGTAGATCCCACAAAGATCGTGGTGATACTTAACTTAGAAGCATCGAGGAGTGTGAAACAATTGCACACTATCCATGGAAAATTTTAGGGGCTAATGTTCGCCCAGTGGGCTAATTTTCCATGATTTTTCCACAAAAAAGATTCGCCAATTTCCAATTTTATAAAAGACGATTCGCCCAAATTTTAGAATATAAAATTATTTTACCTTAAAAATCGCCAACATTATATAGAGACTATATATAAAATAATTATAAATTTGATTAATTTTACAAATATATCAATAAACATTTATAATTTGCATATTAGGGATTAGTGAGATTCGCCAATGTTTTAAACTTCAAGAAAATTTTCCATCCTTAAAATTTTCCTTGACACTATCCTAGGACATACGGGATATTACAGAAAATTTATCAAAGGCTATGCCCAGATCACCGCACCTATGGAGAAGTTGTTGAAGAAGGATGTCACATTTTGCTAGAACGAGGAATGTAAGAAGAGCTTGGATGTATTAAAGGAAAATATGGTCACCGCGCTGATCCTAGTCTTCCTGGATTGGAAGGAGTTTCATGTATATGTCGATGCATCATGTATAGCGCTGGGAGCAGTACTGACATAGGCCGGTGGAGGAGACTTAGACCATCCTATAGTGTTCGCAAGCAAAAGGTTATCCAAGGTGGAGAAGAAATATTCCACCACCGAGCGCGAAGGGTTAGCCATGGTATACGCGCTCGAGAAGTTTAGACACTATTTGCTGGGAGGCCATTTTAAGATGTATACAAATCATTCCGCGTTGAAGTACCTAGTTAATAAGCTTGTGTTGGGGGGGAGAATCTGCAGGCACTGTTATTATTCCAAGAGTATGATTTTGAAGTTATTGTGAAGCCTGGACGACTGAACGCAGGACCAGACCATCTGTCCCGCATTGAAACATGGGAAGAGCCCACTAATTTGGAAGAAGGATTGCATGACGTGCAACTATTTGCAGTGCGCGTCGCAGATGGTCATTTTGAAGATATCATACACTTCTTAACGACAGGAACTACCCCAGAAGGATACACTGTCCATCAAAAGGAGTTAATGGTGCGCACGACAGACTTTTCTGTCATTGTCGGGCATATGTATAAAATGGGGTCCGATGAGATATTGCGACGGTATGTATCGGATTTTGAAAGGAGCTGTATCCTCGCAGATTCTCGTAGGGTCGCCGTGGGAGGGTGACTGCGCAGAAGATCCTACGCGTAGGGTTGTGGTGGCCAACTCTCCATCAGGATTCAAAAGCGTACTGCAAAGCATGTGATGTGTGTTAAAGGACGGGCAGGCCATCGCAAAGGGATGAGTTGCCTTTGAATCCATAGATGACGTTACAACCCTTTAAGAAATGGGCAATAGATTTTGTGGGACCCATCCAGCCCCAAGGAAAGACGGGAGCAAGGTACATTATCACCGCGACGAAGTATATGACTCGATGGGTGGAGGCACAGCCTGTAAAGGATTGTACAGGTGCAGTTGCTGTGAAGTTCCTCTTTGAGTATGTAGTGACGCGATTCAGTTGTCCAAAGATTTTGATGAGTGATCGTGGTACGCACTTTCTGAATGAGATGATCAGCGCGCTAACGGAGGAATTTAAGATATATCACCAGAAGAGCATGCCTTATCACCTGCAGGCTAACGAGACGGTGGAGGCGTTCAATAAAGTGCTGGAGAACACGCTGACCAAGGTTTGCAATGCTCAGCGAAGTGATTGGGACCTATGCATACCCATTATGGGCCTATCAGACGACATGCAAGAAGTTGATTGGACAAACTCCCTTTGGGTGCCGCACTACAACCGCACCCCAGTTACAGTATTGGTCATCAAGCAGCTGCTATGCTTGGTGCATGATGGGTGTCTATGGCTGGAGGAGCCAATACCCATCACTGACAGGTTGATCCACAGGATCACGCGATTTCCTTACACATCAGAGAATCTGGCCATGATATTTGGTGGAAAAGGTGGTGAGCAAGCCCTCGCGGAGGCCATGAAAGAAAAGTTTAAGCTGGTAAAAAAGCCACGCGGATATGCCATATCTAGCATCTGCGACCCTGCGGTAAAGGTAGCTACGCAGATTTTAGCAGGGAAGGTGATGAGGAAGTGTTGCGTCGATGAGGTGCCGGCGCTTGTCCTTGTGCTAGCAGCCCAGTGTGCCGAAGGAGTCTAGTTAAATTGGGGCGACTATCTACGCGGTGAGTTCCTTGCAAACTACCGCAAAGCACAGGAGCTCAGCAAGACATTCCACTACGCATGGCTCTTGCTGTCGATTATGTTGGTAGCATGGGAGCTACCAGAGGACAGTCAATTCCCTTCAGCCGCGCCAGACCTACCAGAAGCAACAAAGTATGCTTCACTGTGGGCGACCAAGGACGCATAACGCATTAAGGACAACAAGATATTCTGGATCTTGATGGAGATGAACATCTGCATGGCCATCAACCGCAAATCGCGGTTGTCGCCTACGATGTACGCTAACCTGCAGGGCTACGTAGAGTTTAAAGCAGACTTTCACCATGTGTCCATCAGAGAGCGGAATGACCCTACATAGAAATGGTATGACTTGCCTTACCTGGCAATGGATGATGCCATTGATGCAATACTTAATCGATGGCCAGCAGAGTGGCACTCTAAAACAGACTTGGCGATAGGAGGAAGCAAGTTCACCACGCAGAGAAAGAAGGAGGAGGCTAAGCTAAAGATGACGCAGCTGGCCGAGAAGGTAAAGAAGGAGGCTGCTTACAAGGCCCAGGTGGAGTGCGATGCCGCTCAATAGACAGAGAAGCAAACAGGTGGAACAGAGAGAGGCTATGATAAAGGCGCAAGGTTGCCTTCACTTGAGACAGAGGAGGAGACAGATGAGCAGACAGAACAGCATGGCACGGACCCATAGGCAACGTCTGCCCGCATCAAGCGTCCAAGGGAGTAGGAGAAAGGAGGGTCCAGGTAGAAATCAAAGGCTACTAAGACATCACTGGACCCAATCACGCTAACAGAGGGTGATTTGCACGACATTGGTGACACGGTGCGGGATGTCACTGTGGAGGCCCTACAACAGTTTGTGTAGCAATAGTAATTAGTATTGGGGGCTATCTAGACACGTCTATAGGAGCTGCAGACTTGCACGACACAGGCTGGCACGGTGTCTACCAACCTTGCTATCGACACTTCAGAAGCTGTCAAGATGCTGCTCGCAAAGGCCTCCAGTGCGATAGTGCTACCTGATGGAGCACTGACCGCAGAGAACGAAGCTGACAGGCCCACTCTCAGCACCCTAAAGGGAGTAGGGTTGAATCTGGTAGCTCTCCCTGGTGAAGCGCTCCACCTCTTGCAGGATGGAGTGATTGTAGAGCTGAGGGCCCATGAGCACCGTGTCCTCTAGGTGATTAGTGAGTAACGGATCAACAATGAGCAGATGGCACTACAACGAGACTTTGTCATCATCGCTGTGACCGAGGTGACCAACTAGAACAAGCGCATTATGCAGATCATCGAGGAGGCATGCCGAATGGTCTGAGAGTTGGCCATTCTTGAGGAAGAACCAGTCGAGGTTAACGTCCGCAAGTTGGCTACGGGGGTACGCGAAGCTCGGACATAAATGACGAGGGTTCAGTTGGAATTGAACCTGGAGATCACAGAGTTACAGTTGAAGGCCCAACCTTCAACTCCACCAGAAGTAAAGGAGCAGCGGGCAACTGCTGTCACATAAGCAGTAGCGGCGGTTGATAGTGCAGTAGCGGACTAAACGCAACTTTTTGAGCAGTTGTTCCAGGTCTTGACGAGCTTGCAGGAGGACCCCAATGTACAATGACTGGAGACAGAAGCACGCGAGCTACAACATCACTATGATGACGTCAAAGGCACAATACGAACCATCGCGCTCATACAGAGACTAGCGAAGTTGCAGGAGGCCAAGCAGCTGAAGGAAAAGGTGGATGCAGCACTGCACAAGGAAGCATTGTTGAAGGCACGACTGAAGCCCTGGTTGGATGAGGCGTACACAGTGACAACCTCTATTGAAGGAAATCTTGCGACTCTGCAAGCAAATCAACAAAAGATTTAGGCCAACAGTTCAAGAGCAGTGACCGAGCAAATGATTGAAGACGCGAAGTAGGCGGCCGCACAATGCACTGTTGATCCGAGTCGAACTGGAAGGTCTTCGTGCTAAGATATACGTGTTTGCTGAGTGACTCGAGGGCGAGTCACGATGTTTGTGTTGGGGGCTTGTTGGGAACGAGATCCCACAAGGACAGTTTTGGGGCTAAAATCCCATGTTTTGGGTCGAATTTTGTAATAAAGTTGTAAAGTCTCCGCATTTTGTGGTCGCGAAGCACAAAGGTGTTATGAGTCATAAAGGGTTGTCTGCCCTTATTTTTGTAAAGTAAAGTCGGCTGTATAATATCTACCCATGGTTCGCGGACCATGGGATTGTATAAAAAGAGATAAGTAAGTAAGCTCTAAGAAGTTTTTGGGAAGTTAGATAGTCATAGATTTGAAGTAAGAAGTCTAAGTTTCGAGTCATAGCGTAGGTAGAGGCTCTGTAGTTGAGTCCGCAGAGGCCTAGGGTAGAAGTCCGCAGCTGAGTGCGTGGACCCCTGCAGATGTGTGCGCAGGGCGAATAGAGTCTGTAATCGTCTGAAGATATCAATAAAGAGAAGTATTCTACAATTTCTATGTCTTTGTTTCCTGTTAATGCATCTTGTCATATTGTGTATGAATTTCACTTGTAATACTTATGTGATGCGTGAATGTATGTAATTATGTTGGATAATTGAACACAAATAAGGATATCTGTTTACGCAGTGCTAACTGTGATTATCTAATAAGATAAGTAAGATTCTTAAGATAACTTGGGAATCTATGCAATACGCTACCTTAGCAACGCGAAAGTATCTGAACTGAAGGTTAGGGCTACCCGAAAGTCAGTCGTACCCTTTCGTGGAGGTAACAAGGGGAGGAATAAGGGGCTAGGCAGACAGAGCTGTAGAACTTAACGAACTGCGCAAAAGCAGGAATAGAAGGAATAAATCGACATCATGACCATCTCAAGGTGCGCAAACTTGGTTCCAGCATCCCCCCATACTGCTTCAGGTGAGACTTCGGTCCGTGCTCCGCGGGCTGATGCCGAAAGGGCCAGTAGTGTAGGGATTTGTTTGGCTAACTAATGCTAAACCTGGGTCAAGCCCCACCAAGCCAACAATGATTAATAGAAACATATGTTCTTTCCCTGTATCTATTTTTATTCTACATGATTTATAGTTGTTTCTATGATATTTTGATCTAACGATCTTCCGAGGAAGGTCACTTGTTGTCTTTGTTTGTTTGTGGTTGTGTGTAGTGATCGAGATTAGGTGTGGATGGGGTAGATCGCTCGAGTGGAGTGCGAGAATCTGCATCAAACCCAAAATCCTTCCCCAACCTGCGAGGAGGCCAGGTGCACAAATATTTCCTTATAGTATATAGAATCGACTTCCTGATGCATATTTGATCATTTGGGTTGGGACACTATTATATCTATATTGGTATTTCCTTTTTTTGTCTTGTGATCTCAATCGGGCATGAGATCACGGAGAAATAACTCCTTGCATAATTAAATGCAAGGAAAATTTTAAGGATGGAAAATTTTCTTGAAGTTTAAAACATTGGTGAATCTTACTAATCCCTAATATGCAAACTATAAAATGTTTATTGATATATTTGTAAAATTGTTCAAATTTTAAATGATTTAATATATAGTCTCTATATAATGTTGGCGATTTTTAAGGGTAAAATAATTTTATATTCTAAAATTTGGGCGAATCATCTTTTATAAAAATTGGAAATTGGCAAATCTTTTTTGTGGAAAAATCATGGAAAATTAGCCCACTGGGCAAACATTAGCCCTTAAAATTTTCCATGATTAAATGCAATAAAGATGTTATTGATTGCTCGAAGGATGTTGTTGCATTCTGTTGTGAATTGCAAGCTTTCTTCTTTCATGATAACACATTTCAAGCGTGGTATTCCTCTAAATGTTTATGTCTTCACTGACAGTGTGAAGATGTGATATGTCTAGAGTGCTTTGGAGACAATCTCCTTGATTAGATCTAAATATGAGGATAACAAATATAAGTCCTTTGCATTAATCCCAAGAATTGTAGATGTTGCGTATTCGAAATAAACTGTTTAAACTAGCTCACCAGTGTGATATTGTACGTCGATTTGAAGTAAGTATCTGTAATCACATTCAGTTACTTCAACATTGCATTTTGGGAAATACCATGTGCTTTTATTCTTTGGGAAAAGTTTTTTCATGCATTTTTTCCCATCAACGATAGATGGGAAAGAAAGGTAGTAAAAACTATCCATCCAAATTTTTGTTATTGTGCCATTCACTTGGTAGAATGAAGGTTTCTCTGAGGAATCAATACTGTAAATATCAACAATTGTTATTTTTTTTGGTTGATGACCAAAGGAAGGTGAATATCTTGTTGTTAAGGATGTAGAAGTTGTAGTGGAAAATTATTTTTTAAACCACGCCTTTAGTGTGTGGGCCTCTTCAATGTCAGGATCTATAAGAATAATGGATCTTTCTATAGTGCCAACATTTTTTTCCATTAAATTCTCCAACACGAGTAGACTTCATTGCAATGATGGGGTTATTTTTTGCAACACATAAGGTGGAAATTTATTTTGATACAACATCAAAATTTCCTCCCTAAAAGATCGAATCCATGTTATATCCGGACATGTATTGAAGGTGTGTGCACAGATTAGAAATGTTAGTAACAATACCAAGAACATCAACAATCAAGTTGACGTTTGTTGTTCTTATATCATTGATTGATTTTATATTGAAAAGCATCGTTGGGTTGCGTGTTCTTTCACTGGAAACATGATCTATGGTAGATGTTGCATTTAACAAAATTTCCCAGTCATTATTTAAGTGGTTGTATTGCTTATTAGCCATTTTCACATTGCCTTTTGAGACAATGTAGACATTTCCAACTTGGATTTTGTCAAAAAAATAATCAGCAACATTGTTGAAAAAAGTAATGTGTATTTCTCCACCTTATGTATCGAAGAGGTCAACTTGCCAAACACTTTACTGAGTCCATATTGATTTTGAAATTGTCAAAGAGGTGTCTTTCTTTGAATGTAGCCTTTTATGCAATAGTTTGAATGGTAAGGGTTTAGTGCTTTAATGGGAATATGGATTGACGTGACAGATGGGGTTGGAATAGAAGGAAGGGGGCAGTGCCTTTTCGATGAAGGCTCTTGGTTCGATGAGGAGGGAGTGTCTTCTTGAGAAGTGATTGGGATACCCAATTTTTTTGGATTACCAATTAAGGGTGCAGATGTAGCAGAAATCTCGAAGCCTAGTAGCGTTATAGACCTACATGGTAAATGATAGTCATAGGAGTAATTGTTAGACTCGAAAGTGGTATGAAGAAAATATGTAAAGTTTAAATAAGAATTTTATAACAAACTTACATTGATGGACCAATAGCTGAACTAGTCCAACTTTTAACATGTATAACAGAACCCTTTTGCAACAAGCTTGTGGCAACGAGGTCATTGAAATCTGTTGGAAGCATAAGGCGTTTCATATGTGTGCCATCAGAGATGGCAGTGCAATATCGTAGAGTTGAACTTTGCATCAACTAAATAGGGTCAAGTTCAACAATTTTTAGTAATGGTCGAATATGAGTTGATCTAGAGAGCATTGAGAAAATAGAATTCTCAAGTGAATTTTCTTGTCATTTTATGAAAGCAGAGATAACGGAATAAGTACTATAGAGAAAAAGGTTCATAAAGGTGGTTTTTTCTTTAAAATTGTTTATATGTGGTTTTCCTCGCGTTAGATGTTTACAATTAATAAGATTCCTATAGCACCACATGAAAAATTATGAACTAAGGGGCAACAAGCATGTTCAGATTGTTTGTAATTCCACGATTATCTAGACTTGTAAACAAAAAAAAATGAATTTTCTTATGATCGTATGAAAATATTGAGGTGTTATTTGCAATCTAAATACATTTAAATAGGACAAACTATTCGAATATGTAAGAGATAATAACATAGGAAAACTATGAATGCATACTGCTTTCATGTACAATTTGTTACATTATAGATCTTTTGGGGTACAACTATGAAACCTCTAGCACAGTGTTCTGAATTATATGTGGCAACATGTTGTTGTCTCATTGAGTTCATAATGCAAGATGCATTTAATATAGTGGATCTCCTCTTTTCCTATGTGCATATGTTTAAAATATGACATACAGAGTAGTAGGCTATATGATGAGGGTTTGAAATTCTGAATGATAAATAGTTTGAAACATCACTGCAAAATGTCTCCATTACCTGATGACAGATCTAAATATCAACTTACAAAAATATATCTTGACACTATGCATGCTCCAACAGACAAAAAATGGACCCTTGAACTACAGGACGCATATGCAATTCATAGGGAAGGGGAACATGATGCATACTTTCCTTATAAAAGAAATAAAAAATTCTGCATGCTGCTTTGGCATGGTTCACATGTCATGAACTTTGCTGGTACTATGAAAAATAATAAGGATACAGAGGGATTTTTGCTACTCATGTGAAGTGGCATTGGGGGGCGTTTATGATCTAAAAGGTGTTAGATACATGGACAATCATCACAAAGGGAAGCATTTAACAGAGGGCGTGCATAAGACAAAGCCATTGAACACAAAATATGAACGTTTGGAGTATGATGCAAGTGTACCTTGTGGCCACCCTATACTTTTAGGTGCAGAAAAGAATAGGGATTTCCTACACAATGAGCATAAGATATATGATCCTGCTTAGGTGCATCTATAATTTGTTGGAAATACTGAGACGGGGGGTGAATCAATATATCTTTTCAATTGTTACTTTTACCAGTTAAATCAATTATATTTAGAATAGTTCATCAGTTCATTTTTTGGTTATGGTGTTACTTTTGTTTAAAGCCTTTTTCTTGGTTCTTTATCAGCACCTATTTTATCTTAAGAAATTCTAGGGAAGTTGATAATGTTTCTTTCTATTGTCCCTAATGTTTTCTACTTCAGAAATCAACCATCCTCCTTGAGTTTTCATGGCTCCCATCTTCACAATTTTGGTACTTCATATTTTGGTACTTCTTGATTGGAGTGTGTTCTATTCTTTCCATTCAATAGATCATAGTAGGATATATGGTTTTAGTTGCATACTTATATGAGCACTAACATCTTTCTCACTTTTGGAGAGGAGTATTTTTCTATGGGATTTTCTCATTTTCTTCACTTATGAGATATTGTACTTGGTTACCTTATCACGCCTTACTGTTGAGACCCAATTTTTTCTCTATGTTTACTCCGTACATTTTTCTTAAGGTGGGTGTTAGAGTTTGTTTTTATCAACTTTTCTTTTCCAAACTAGCGAGTTGTAAGCTAATGTAAGAATTTGTACTTTGTAGTTGTCATATTTATCTTTAACCAACACTAAACCTCCTCTATTGTTATATAATAGAAGTCTTCTATGCATTTTTATAGTAGCGATTAATACCATGAGTAATTGATACTATTACATTCTCATCTTACATGTAGAAAATCAACTATCTCACTAAATAAATTATACCCAACTTTCTTTTCAAACATATGCATATAAATAAGGTTTAATAAATCCACTTAACTACCACTTTCTTTTCCTAAGGTGTTTCTTTGCATATTGTTTGAATTGATTTTGAGTTAGTATAGCACAACAAGTAATATCTATATGGTGCAATGAGTTGAAAGGAGAGCTCCTTTCCTTTTATCTATTAATAGTATTTATCTATCTATATAACAAACTTGTTTTTAAGACCCAACAACCCGCCCAAGTAATTCTTCACAAAAAAATTATACGAAGAAACAACCTTCACAAACATAAATGTAGCTTGATGATTCAACATAACATACTAATGAATAATCGTTTATGTGCAATATTGTTTTCTAAATGAGCCAGCATCCAATCCAAATTGAAATCTATAATTCATTCATTTCTTCGCAAACACATTGGCTGCAATGACATTTGTTTTACTATTTTAAAATAATATGATTCAATGTTTCTTTTAAAGTAATGAAAAAGATGAAATTCTAGGCTGTGGTCAAAAGTTATGCTACACAAAGGTGAATAGAAATGTTTAGGTTACCTTGCTCGAGTCTCTTTAAGTTATTGTCCCTGCCGCAGGGCAGGAATAACGCATTCAATATTGTGTTGAATTTCAAATAGTTATTCTTTGACCAAAAATCACACTCATATTTGTAATTTTAACTTTATAAAAATAATTAATTTATTTTTTAAATTATATTAATTTTAATTTTTTGAATTATGATTGGTCAAAAAAGTTTGGGTCATATTTGGCAATGATGGTGCTGCCATCCTCTGATTGTTTGAAATACGTACAAGACTTATGAAAATACATAAGCCATTAATGAGGATTGCACAAGACACATGGAAATGATGGCACATGATAAATACAAAGCCCATTACTCCCATCATCCATGGGATTATTTCTCTGCTCCAACCCTCGATAAATCCTATAAAGACTAAATTTATAAACATCTTATAAATTCAAACCCTACTTCATTTACATTTATTTTCACCAAACTATCACAACTTGCTTCAAAGGCAGGGAAATTTCGACTTTATTTAAGCTATTTTGAACATTTGTTTATTTTAATAAAAAATTACGTACAAAATATGACAACATTATCTCTTCCCAAGAATAACCCAAAAAACATA
The DNA here is from genome assembly GCA_031772625.1 of Pinus tabuliformis. Lineage (NCBI taxonomy): Eukaryota > Viridiplantae > Streptophyta > Pinopsida > Pinales > Pinaceae > Pinus > Pinus tabuliformis. The sequence goes on along the minus strand of CM062809.1, from coordinate 927,916,983 downwards.
CATTGGGTAGTTAACTATAACTATATATATATATATATATATATATATATATATATATATATATATATATATATATATATATTATATATATATATATATATATCCAAACTTTTATTGTTTATTTTATTTATTTTTGGAAAAATGTAACTATCACCTTTTTTTTTCTTCTTAAATTTAATAATTTTTAACTTATCTTAAAATTATTCAAATCACTAAAATTAAAAAAACGAAATTAACATTTCAAAAAATGATAAAGAAAATAAGATCTATTTCAACCAAATTAAATAATAAAGAAGATTAAGCAAGAGTAAACATTTTAACGAACTCTAATTTAATTAAACAATACTTAATTATGTAAATGAGTCAATCCTTATAAAGTATAAGGAATGTTGTTACGTAGTTTGGTTTTTTTAACAATGAACTATTTCTATATTAAGATATTAGTTATATTGTTTTAATGATATATTTAGTGTAAGATCTTGGTTATATTGTAAATTTGGTGTAAACTTTGTTATTTCTCGTCTTTTTTTTCGTAATTTTGTTAATTGTTTTGTTATATTGTTTGTGATATTGTTGATTATTATTATAAATCATTTTTAGCTTATTGTTAGTAATGGTTATGTGGCATATTATATTTAGTAAAAGAATTGACTCGTAGTTATTAACTACTTTGTTATAGATGTGTATATTTATATTGAAATATTATTTTTATATGTTGAATTGTAGAAGTTTTTCAATAAATAAAAGGATCTAGGGAGTTCTAATTGAATAACTCATATAACACAATAGTTACTAAGGTTTTACAAATGGGGTAGCAAGTTAAGTAGCTTTGAGCATCCAAATAACTTCAAAGTTAAGTGCACTTGAGCCAAAAGAGTATTGAGATGGGTGACCTGCTAGGATATCCTAGTTATCAAGTGCAAGTACCACCATTTTGCTAGTTTAAATCTCACTTTTTCACCCTTGTGACCATCCCTTCATTCAATCTGTACTAAGAGGACAATTCAAAATCATGAGAAATTGATCATTTGCAACTAATATTGATGGACACGGGTCTTAAATTAATGACTTACTCTATGTATATAATCCAAAATTAATATCTCATATCATTCAGAGAAATTGATCATTTGCAACTAATATACATGGACATGGGTCTTAAATTGAATTACTCTATTTATATAATCCAAAAATAATATATCATATCATTCCAAGTTAATATTTCTTTTTTTCTAGTGTCGATTTCAAACTAGTGAACCCTCTTTGACCTAGTTGTTTGCTATCATAAACCATTTTTAATATGTGCTCTTGTATGATTAGGTGCTCAACATTTAGCTCAAAAATCAAAGCTCTCATAATGGCTTGAAACTTGAACGATCGCGTCCGTCTCAGCAAAACGATCCTAACGCAGCTCGTTTCACTCAAAACTGAGTTTGTATGAGGAAGTTACGGAGTTCTGTTTGCTTTGCTAAACAGGAGAAATTTTGCAAAAAAATGCCCAGTCACTGCACAGTGAGCAATTTGTATTGTTGATGTGGCAAGTGACTAGGCAGGGTCAACTGTGGTTAATGGATCAATTGGAGCTCGCCAAGTGTCAGAGTATTATTGGTTGATGAGAGGTGGTGACGTGGCATATTGTGATTGGTTTAGAGTTGGACCAATGTGGAGGGGACAGGTTGCAAGCTCAGAGGCTCGGTATAGTGGCAAAATTTTTATGGAGGCACCGGGGTTCGACCCTGCGACCTCTCCTCCGCGACCAAGGCTCTCTACCATCTCTGCTACCGCATGTTGCTTACCCCATTAGTTCACCATACATATTTGAATTGTAAAATGTTGAGGGTTGGCAGTTAGGGGTGGGGCAGCCCACTGGCTAAGCAGCCCACGGGCCAACCCTCCCCATGTGAACACCAATCGTTGGCAGTTACAATTGCCATAACCTCCGACAACTCCAATGGAAACCATAACTGCAACGGTTTATCTCACCATGTGACACCACCATGGAAACTTCCAGGTCAGGGTTACGGTTAGGTGGTGGTTAATTAACCCAGTGGGCAGTGCGACCATTAACTTGTGACATGTGTCACCTCCACAGAAATAGTCAGGGTTACGGTTTCCGAACTGTTGGGTTGTGTTATATTCTTTCCATGACTAGCCCACATAGTTAACTGGGGGGTTAGGAGGGGGGCGGAGCCTCACCTTCGTTGCGCCGATTGCGTAGCAGGGGGAGTCACAGGGGGTTTGAGGGGTGCAGGTAACCCCACTCTATGGGGTCTGGGGTAGCGCCCCATAAAATTTTGGTTTTGGACCCTATGTTAGGTTGGGCGGACCTACCTATGGTTTTGTGCATGACTTTCGCACATGGTTTTGGACGCGATGGTTTTCAGTCCATGGTTTTGGACATGATGGTTTTTGGTCCATGGTATTGGATGCTTCGGCATGTATAAATATGTATTGTAACATTGAAAGGAATATAATGAAAAATCAAGCTAGTAGTCCTGGTTTTGGGATCCAGGGGAAAATCTCTGTGTATATGTGTTTTATGCTCTCTTATTGTTTATTTTCTGTGTTTTAGAATTCGTATGCAAGTAATTTCTATATAGGGTTAAAACCTACATGAACCGTTGGGGAAAAACGCGCCAGAAAATGCCACATGTGACCACTCTGAAAACCATGACTAAACGATTATCATTAACTGCGCGTTAAAACGCGTTCAACCTGGATTAACACTTAATTAATCTGTGGATTAGTGCTAATTAAACTCTAGTTTAATTTGGTGGTTCCGAAAATTTTGGCGCCAACTCCACAATTGGTGGCCCTAATTGGAGTTCTTCAAGATTTGGAGGAGGATTTCTAGGGAAAAATTGTTTGAGCCATAACTAGAGCATTTTTCGACCAAATTGAGCTCCAGAAAAGGTGTTCCTAGATAATTTCGACATTCTGAACACATTGGTGCAGGTATCAGGAGTAGTAGAGCTTTTTAAACATTTTTTTTCCATATTGAGATAATACAAAGGCTCAAGCCATGGAAGATGGACCAAGGAGATGTAGCCCAGGAGGGGTGAACTCCTTCATCAAAACACTATGTTAAAGTGTTCAATTGATGGTTTGCTGTACTTTTTATTGCTGTTGTTCAACACTTGTCTTTTAAGCTAATTTTCTCATGAATTTCGGATTAAACTTGATGTAATTTAATTCTTTACAATCACCAAACAACCTAAGGAAACCTATGCACAAGAAGAAATGAACAAGCATTTGTTTATAAATTTGTCATTGAAATTAGCACAACAAAACTAACATTCAATAACATATCAAGTTGGTATCAGAGCAAAGGTTGATTTGCTTGATTGCTCGAGTTTTGTGCAAGCATGGTTTTAATGGTTGCAAAATTGTGATGCTTACAAGGTTAAAGTTGCAGAGAGGAGAAGGGAAATTGTTGGTTGCAACTCTTAAGGTAATGCCCACAAGAAGGAGAGCCACAAGGACACAATCTCCACCACCCAAAGTTCCAATTCCAGCTGCACTTGAAACACCTCAAGTTTTGCCTTCAATTGAGATTAAGGAGGTACAAGCAGTACCAGTTTCTAAGCCTGAATCCACATCCATTATGTCTGGAGAAAGAGAGCCTGAAGGTCCTTCTTCAGAAGAGGAAGAATTTAAGAAAGCTTTCTACACTTTAACTGAGATGGTTAAAGTCCTCTATGAAGAGAGGAACAGTAGAATGGTTGGAGAGAGTTCTAAACCTCCACATGGAGAAGGAAGCTCAGGAGACAAAAAAGATGATAAGAAGGATTCCAAGGGTAATGGAGGAAAGCTACCTCCATCTCCACCATCTTCATCATCTTCTTCATCATTTTCATCATCCTCAACATCTCAAACATCTTCCACTTCCACCATGAAAACTGTCCATACTCATTCCTAAACCCCAAAAGGAAAAACTCCCTACTCAAATTGGACATTAAGTTTGAACTTCCCATGTAAAATGGTGAAGTGAATGCAAAAAAGTTAGACAATTGGATCCGACAATTGGAGGTATACTGCAGAATTTAGAACCTTCAATAAGATGACATAAATATCCAGTTGGCTTCATTGAGGCTAGAAGGAGCAACATTAGTCTGGTGGGAAGCAAAGACTCAAGAGGAAATGTGAATTCATGGTAAGATATCCATTTCTTGGGTTGAATTTGTTTCTGCAATTAAAAGACAGTTTTATCCTTTAGCCTATATGAAAAAAGCCATTATGAGTTGGTAGAATTTTAGGCAGCTTAAAGGCCAAACAGTCCAAGACTATACACAGGAGTTTAGAAAGAGGGCTTTGTTGTTAGGAGTAAATTTGAATTCCCAAGATACACTGCTGAAATATATTGGGGGTTTACATTCCTATTTGAAACATACTATCCTTATGTTCAATCCAAGCAATTTCGATGAGGTATGTGTGTAAGCCACGCACCTTGAAGCAAGGGGAAAGAACATTCAGGAAGAGGGTAGTAAGAAGAAGCCTTTCAAGGGTAAGGAGAAAGAGAAGGCGGGGAAATGGAAGGGAAAGAAGAATGAAAGTGTGAAGAAAGAAGGGGAGAAAACCATATGCCAACATTGTTCCAAAGCTGGGCATGATGTGCTTATTGTTGGAAATTACATCTCGAACTAAGGCCCAAGAAACAAAGCAATAAGGGAAAACAAAAGATGACCGCTACCACACAACATGACCTTGGATCAGATTCTGGTGATGAGACCAAGATTTCAGCCATGGTCACAACAGGGAAAGAAGTTGTTGCAAGCACTAGTTCCTCAAACAGTCAAAACAACACTCCAAATGAAGAATCAAGAATATAGTTGTTTCATGTAAGGGTAATTTCAAATAATACAAAGATTGATGCATTAATTGATAATGGGTCACAATAAAACTTAATTTCAGAAGACTTGGTCAAAAATCTCAACCTTGAAACTATACCTCATCATAAGCCATATCCATTGGGTTGGATAGTCAATAATGTAAATTTACAGGTTACAAGGAAGTGTTTATTCAAGTTTGCCATTACTGAAAAGTTCATTGATGAATTTGAGTTAGATGTAGTTCCACTTGACATCTCAGGAATCATTTTGGGTAGTCCATATTTGTATGATAGGAAAGCATTATTTTATCGCCATGAAAACAAATACTTATTGCTCAAGAATGGGGTGGAGTACATTGTGAGAGCCAATCGCAAAAAGCTGAACATTTCTTTGGTTAATGCAGAGCAGATGAAGAGACTAGTAAATGCAAGTAAATTTTTTTTGCTTCTCATGATCAAGAAAAGGAATGATATTGATTATGAATCTTTTGAAGGTTGTGATGACAAATTGAAATCTGATTTGTTTGATGTGGTAAGCAAGCATGACGAGATGTTTCAGGAACCAAAGGGGTTACCTCCCAAGAGGGGAATTTAGCATGAGATACAGCTGCAACAAGATGTTCCACTTCCAAACATTGGCATGTATCACATGTCGATTATGGAGAGCATGGAAATCAAGAAGAAAATTCAAGAATTATTGAACAAAGGTATCATACACCCATCCACTTCGCCATGTGGTTCGCCCATTGTTTTGGTACCAAAGAAGGACAAGACTTGGCGTATGTGTGTGGATTTCCGTGCATTGAACAAAATCATGGCAAATAATCGTTATCCACTCCCAAGAATTAATGATTTCCTTGATCAGTTGAGGTATGAAAAGTATTTCACCAAGTTAGATTTACGAAATGGATATCATCAAGTTAGAATAGCTGAAGAAGACATTTGGAAAACCGCATTTAAAACTAAACAAGGATTGTTTGAGTGGCTTGTTATGCCTTTCGGTATTGCAAATGCTCCAACTACCTTCATGAGAGTAATGAATGATGCATTGAGACCATTTCTAGATGACTTTGTCATTGTGTACTTAGATAATATACTCATATTCAACAAATCCAGAGATTAACATGTCATGCATGTAGACAAAGTACTTGATGTCTTGAGAAAAGAACAATTGTTTTTAAAGATGTTGAAGTGTGAATTTGGCAAGAATTCTTTAGTGTATTTGGGACACATTGTTGGAGGAGGTGAGCTAAAGATCGACCCCTCTAAAGTTGAGGTCATTCTGAATTGGCCCAAGACCAATACAGTTATAGAGGTAAGAAGCTTTTTAGGGGCAGCACAATATTGGAGGCAATTTATTGCTAATTTTTCTTCCATTGCATCTCCATTACATGCATTGACAAGTGTCAAGATAGTCTTCCATTGGGGAGATGTACAACAGAAATAATTTGATGCTTTGAAGCAAAAGATCAGTTCAGCACCAGTATTGGCTCTTCCGGATCTTAGACAACCATTTGAGATTCAAACGGATGCTAGTGATTACGCCATGGGAGTGGTTCTTATGCAACATGTGTCAAAAAATGGAAACACTACTTGATGGGGAAGGAGACCATTATCCATACCAACCATCAACCATTGTAGTATTTACAATCACAGTCAAAGTTGCAGCAGTCATGAAATTTCAGATGGAAGGGTTTTCTGCAACAATTTCATTTGATTATTAGGTACAAAAAGGGAATCTACAATAAGGTAGTTGATATGCTTTCAAGGCATATTGTAAATTCATCTGTTATACTCAAGCATAATTTTGTTTTGCATGAAAGTTACATTGAGCAATATGCATATGATAATGAATTTCAAGATGTGTATGCAAGCTTGAGTCAGGGAAACCAAATTGAAGAGTTAGATTATCATGTACATAACAGTTTGTTGTATCATTTGGGAAAGTTGTGTATTCAACAGGTAGAAAGAAACAATATCATAAGGGAGGCGCACATTTCATTGATTGCTAGACACTTTGGTGTAGGCAAGACAGTAGCAAATCTCCAAAGGTATTATTATTGGCCACACATGTTTGATAATGTATCTCGTTTCATAAGAGGATGTTCTTTATGTGCAACTAGTAAGCCTAGTAATAGGAAGCTAGGATTGTACAATCCACTTCCATTACCTTCACATCCATGGGAGAGTATCTCAATGGATTTTGTAGGAGGTCTTCCATTGTCAAGGAAAGGTCATGATTACTTGTATGTAGTTGTAGACAGGTTCAGAAAAATGTGCATATTAACACCATGTAAAAAGAAAATTACAGCTGAACAAACAACTCATATTTTCTTCCAAAACATTTGGGTTCATTTTGGTCTTCCTACTTCCATTGTAAGTGATTGAGATTCTCAATTTGTTGGGAATTTTTGGTCAAATTTGTGGGACATGATGGATACAAAGTTAAAGAAGAGTACAACCTTTCATCCACAAACAGATGGACAAACCAAGGTGGTCAACAGAACAATCATTCATCTTCTTAGAGGATATTGCAGCAAACATCCCAACTTGTGGGATGAACAATTGCATTACATTCAACATGCATACAACATGGCAAAGCATTCTTCCACCAACACATCACCATTTAAGGCATGTCTTGGGTACTTGCCAAGATCGCCATTGGACTTCATCTTTGAGAAAGATGTCGCCATCGATGGTCACAGTGAAATTGATAAGGCAAGGAAGTTCATAGAGAAAATTTAGTTGATACATCATACAGTGCAGGAACAATTGGAAAAGAGTCAAAGAAGCTACAAAGCAAGGCATGACAAACACCGGGTTGATCACAAATTTCAAATTGGAGACGAAGTTTGGTTATATATTAGCAAAGAGAGACTTCAAGGGGAAGGTAAAAATCATAAGCCAATCCATTATGGTCCTTTTAAAACTCTGGAAAAGATTGGTAACAATGCATTTAAGCTTGATTTGCCTCCTTATATGCAAATAAACTCTATTGTTAATGTTGAGAATTTGAGATTGTTTGAGCCTCCTTTGATTGATGATCAAGGACAGCATGTTCAACTTCCATCAATAGATGATTTCTCGCCAGAATATCTTGATTAACTTCAGCAGGATCTCATACTTGATAAAAGAACCAGGACTTCGAAGAGAGGGAATGTCGAATACCTTAGAGTGGGAATCAAGAGACAAAAGCTTTCTAAAGCCAAATGGTTGTAGATCGAGAAGGTGAGGGAGTTGTACCCTCACCTGCTGAACAATTGATAGTACCTTTTGTGGTTCAAAATACATCTAGTGGGGAGGAATGATCAAGCGCTTAGCATTTAGCTCAAAAATAAAAGTTCTCAGAATGGCACGAAGCCTGAACGACCGTGTCTGTCTTGGAAAAACTATCCTAACGCAACTCATTTCACTGAAAATCGAGTTCGTATGAGGAAGTTATTGAGTTCTGTTCTCTTTTCTAAACAGGAGAAATTTTGCAAAAAAAATGGCTAGTCACAGCACAGTTAGCAATTCACACTGCTGATGTGGCAAGTGACTAGGCAGGGTCAACTGTGGTCAACGGATCAATTGGAGCTCACTAAGTGTCAGAGTATTATTGGTTGATGAGAGGTGGTGATGTGGCATATTGTGATTGGTTTAGAGCCAGACCAATGAGGAGGGGACAAGTGGCAAGCCCGGAGGCCGCCACATGTCCCTCCCTAAAGGACTGGGCTTGGTATAGTGGCAAAATTTTGATGGAGGCACAAGGGTTCGACCTCGCGACCTCCCCTCCGTGACCAAGACTCTCTACCATCTCCGCTACCGCATTTTGATTACCCCTATACTTCACCATACATATTTGAATTGTAAAATGTTGAGGGTTGTCAGTTAGGGGGGGAAAGCCCGCGGGCCAACCCTCCCCATGTGAACACCAATTGTTGGCAGTTACAATTACCATAACCTCTGGCGGCTCCAACGAAAACCATAACTGCAACGGTTTATGTGACCATGTGACACCACCGTGGAAACTTCTAGGTCAGGGTTACGGTTAGGTGGTGGTTAATTAACCCAGCGGGCAGTGCGACCGTTAACCTATGACATGTGTCACCTCCACAAAAATAGTCAGGGTTACGGTTTCAGAACCATTGGGGAAAACCACGCCAGAAAACGCCACATGTGACCACTCTGAAAACCATGACTAAACGATTATCATTAACTACGCGTTAAACCCAAATTAACGCTTAATTAATCTGTGGATTAGTGCTAATTAAACTCCTGTTTAGTTTGGTAGTCCCGACAATTTTAGCGCCAACTCCACAATTGGTGGCCCTAGTTGGAGTTCTTTAAGATTTGGAGGAGGATTTCTAGGGAAAAACTGTTTGAGCCATAACTAGAGCATTTTTCGACCAAATTAAGCTCAGGAAAAGGTGTTCCTAGATAATTTCGACATTTTGAACATATTGGTGCACGTATCAGGAGAAGTAGAGCTTTGTAAACAATTTTTTTGCCATATTGAGCTAATCAGAGGCTCAAGCCATGGAAGCTGGACCAAGGAGATGTAACCCAGGAGGGGTGAACTTCTTCATCAAAACACTGTGTTAAAGTGTTCAATTGATGGTTTGCTGTACTTTTTATTGCTACTGTTCAACACTTGTCTTTTAAGCTAATTTTCTCATGAATGTTGGATTAAACTTGATGTAATTTAATTGTTTACAATCACCAAACAACCTAAGGAAACCTATGCACAAGAAGAAATGAACAAGCATTTGTTTATAAATTTGTAATTGAAATTAGCACAACAAAACTAACATTCAATAACAAATCATTGTAACAGAGCTACACCATGAATACTACTTTATCTATATCTATGGTATAGTCCACTGCACATGAGATTTTTCTTGCAAAATGGACCAATTTCCATTATATCTTTATTGCTTTTAACTTTAATTTAACTATATTAAACTAAGCCCCTTTTTAAATCTAGGAATTTGTTCATACTTTTCAAAGTTCGATAATTAAATTAAGCGGCAAGGAAAGCTAGCTATGTTGCCTTGTTAAAAGAAAAAAATCATTTAAAACATTTATAGATATTAATCATTTATTATTATTATTATTATTATTATATATATATATATATATATATATATATTTGATTATAACAAAGTCTATTTATATATTTGATTATAAATTAAGAATCTCATAATCAAATATATAAATAGACTTTGTTATAATCAAATATATATATATATATATATATATATAATTTCACTTTATTATGAGATTCTTAATTTATAATCAAATATATAAATAGACTTTGTTATAATACCATGGACCAATAATATGGTTTATCAATACCATTTCTAAGAAGCCATAACTTATATGAAACTTATTGGTATGACATTTTTTTTAATTAATCAATTTAATTAAAATGATATATACAATATAACTAATATCTCAATCTTTGATATATGACTACTGTTAAAAAATATTGTAAGAAAGTTAAATCCCTTCTATCTATCTAATATTTAGTGAAAATTAAATTGAAGTTCTGAAAGTCTTCTTCCAAAATAAACGTAGTGGCATAAAATATATATATTTTTTAATTTTATATCCATTTAATAAAATTTAATATTATTTATTTATTTATTTTTCAGAGGAAAAAACACTGCCTTTTACTATTATATTTAAAGACCAGTACATATATTCGAATAGATCTCCATGCAACTGAAATTGTTCAAAATGTGTGAGGGCCTTTTGTGTGCCAGAAAGTAGTGATTCCATCCATACATATACAAACATTAATCAGAATGCATACTGAAAAACTTACAGCCACAACATCAAGTAAACATAAGAGATGAAACCAAAAGACTAAAACATATTGTTCTGACTTCACAACCATAACATGAAAACCAACAAATTAGGACAGGATTCATATGGCAATCTGATATCTCCTTCCTCGAGAATGTTCTGGTCCATGAAGTGTTTATAATGCATCCACCCATATTGTCCTTGTAGGCCTTTCTTAGATAGTTGATCTGCCTCCATATTGAATTCTCTCAATACATGTTGTATGGTATATGAGCAGAGGGCAGTAAGTCTCTGTTTGATCCTCATGATCCAACTTGCAAGTAGTGGAGGATCAAATGAATGTACTGCCAGAATACCTCCAATAAGGCATTTTGAGTCCCCATATATATTGATGTTGAGCCACCTCATTTTTGTAATGAACTAGAGTAGGCCCCAGAGAGCCATATTTTCTGCTCTTGTATTAGTGCCCGGGCCTCCTTGCCAAAAGAGTTTGTATCGAGTATGTTTGTCCAACATAAGAACCACACCACAACCACATATACCTCTTAGTGATGCCCCATTGAACCAACCGGCTGACAAAGTGATAGAAGGGGCAACTCTAATCTTATCGAGAATCCTGGTTGTCGCTAGAGGTGGAGGAGATCCTCCCATCCAATTGTTCACCTTGTGGAAGATTTTAGATATGTCTATAGGAATGCCTTCAAATATGTAATAGTTCTCGGCTTTCTAGATTTCCCAATTTGTGAAAAGTGGAATAGCAGCCTTCCCAATAGAATTAGCATTCCAATGTGTGATCAAGTCATGCAGATTTGAATTCAAGATACACGGGCAGTGCCAAAATCTAGCAATCATCCCCAAGATGTGAGAAGTATATGGGCATTGAAAGAAAATGTGATCAACATTTTCAAGTGAGTTTCTACAAAAAATACATATGCCAGGTCCCTGAAATCCTCGCTTAAATAAGTTATCCCAAGTCAAGATTTTATTTTTCCACACCAACCAGTTGAATAGTATGATTTTTATAGGGATATTGTTTATAGGGATATTGATCTTCCATACCTTGTAAAACCAGGAGCATTGATTGAAATTGCGTCGCTGTGTAATCAAAGATCCTATATGTGTCTGCAACCAAGGGTGCCTGGTTATGTATCTTCCCTCCTCATGTGATAGTGTCTCCCTGAAAATTGTGAAGTAGTCCAGCCTGACTGAGTGAGTCTATGTATTGTTGCCAAGTGTGTTCCACAACATGTGGCAATCCCAATTCCAACGTAGACTTCCAAATGGGACAACTATGTTTTATGTCTCTTATTACTTGACATAAAAAGAAGATACCTCTTCTGTAGATTGAGTTCAACATATGCTCCTGAAGAACCTGCGTACCTGCCAGACCTTTAATGTTAAGTGAACCAATCATAATTTCCCCACATTTCCATATTCCTAGACCATTCTTGACCTCCAGCAAGGCATAATCTTCATGTAGCCTCTCCAGATAATCAATCCATCTTTCCTGTGTGACCATGTGTTCCTGTAGATATCTTCCAATGTGTTGTTTTGGATATATTTTGAATGAACAATATCTTGCTAAATGCCCCTACCAGTGATAGCTCTTCAAAATCATTTAATGAGCAGCGTTATTCCAAAAGATTGGTGTTCAAACAGTCCTCGTCTGCCAAATTCTTTGGACTTGGTTAACTTTGACCATTTACATAGGTTCATTTTGCTTGATACCTCGAGCCCTCTCAAGAGAAAATTTGTCATGATCGAGGTGAATTTTTTGACAATTGTATTGGGAATCCAAATAGGTGAGCCCAATAAACATAGATTTGTTGTAGTGCTGCCTGGACTAAAATGTATCTGCCACCCGATGATAAAAATTGGTGTGTCCGGTTTGAGAGTTTCTGCTTGTATTTATCAATTAGCCAACTCCAGTTCGAAATTATGTAGTCGCATGGCTTAATGTTATATCCCAGATAGTGTATCTCGTTTTGTAGTGGTGCTATTATGATGCCAAAATTTCATGCAATGTGTTCAATGTCCGCCATGTTTCCTACATAATAATATAGCGTGGATTTCCCGCCATTGGATTGTAGACCAAAGGTGGCCCCAAATCTAGAAAATATGTAAAACAGGGCTTCCCATTGAGCTCTCGAAATGATTCCAAAGGTTAAGATATCATCGACAAAAAACAAATGAGTAATGTTAACAATACTCGTTATCTGGGTTCCTTGAAAGATACTACATGACTAAGCTCCTTTTATTTTAAGACTGATTCCATCCATAACAAGAAGAAAGAGTAAGGGAGAGAGGGAACATCCCTATTTGAGACCGTGACCAGCTTTGAAGAAATGTGTTGGAAAACCATTGGTGATCACCGGGAAGCATGCCAAAGAGATGCAAGCCATAATCCATTCGACGTTATGATTTCTGAGTCCCACCTTATACAGAATAAGCCTAATGTAAGACCAATCCAAACTATCAAATGCTCTGTGTAAATCAATTTTCATGACCATCGCTTCCTTTTTTCTCGAATGGATTGTATGAATGGCTTCCTGCGCCACGGCTATCGCATCATGTATCTGGCGGTTGTTAAGAAACCCAAACTGTTCTCTGGAGATATGGTTGGACAATACCCCTTTTATGTGCCTGGTAATCACCGTTGAGATAATTTTGTAAAAGATATTGCACAAAGAGATTGGCTTGAAATCCCAGAATGTTTTAGGAGAAGAGTTCTTTGGGATTAAAGCGAGAAATGTGGAATTTATTGCACCAGAAATCCGCCCGCGCAATTTGGCCTCCTCAACAATATTCAGGAGGCATTTTCCAAACAGATCAAAGAAGTGTATGTACAATTCCACGGTCCATCCATCTGGGTCGGGGATTTTGTCTTTTGCAAAAGAGCTCAGTGTTTGTTCAATTTCCTGCAAAGTGACAAGCTTATATAATTCCTCATTCGCTTCATCATCAAACATAGTGGAATATTGGTTAATTTCCCAAACCTGGTCTTCAAAATCAACCTCTCCCCTGGCTTGATAAAAGTGTTCAAAAAACCTGACAACTTCTCTTTGGATGTCCCTGGTTGTATTAAATCTTTTACCATCAGAGGATTCTATCAGCCAAATTGTGTTGCAGATTTTCTGGTGGGAGGCGTATTTATGGAAGAACTTGGTGTCCATTAAACCAACACGAAGCCATGTTTCTCTGCTTTTTAGATGCCAAGTGACATCCTGAATGTGCAATATCTCTTTTTTCCATTCTTCCAATCCTCTCAGCTTATCCAGGTCCTATTGTGTTGGGTTGATACGTTCCAAGGACGATCCAAAATCTAATATCAACTTTGAACTGTTTTTCAACTTGGCAATCATTTGTTTCTTCTTGTGCCTCTCCCAAATTCTAGTCCTCGATTTGATGATGTTTAGCTTGTATACCATAGTATGCATCTTGGAGCCTTCGTAGTGTTCAAACAAATCAAACCAGATCGTGTGTATGAGCTCAATGAAATCAGAGTCCTCCATTTGCCAATTCAATAATATAGGAGTGTGATAAAAAATGTATGTTCTGTGGATAGAGGACTGGAGATGTCCCAACCATTCGAACAACTCCTCGTGAACCAAGAAGCGTTCAAGTCTTTTTCCAATGTAACTATCCCCCGCTCGCCTATTGGTCCATGTTGGGACAAGAGGACAAGGGAAAATATCTACCAAATGACAGTCCGCAAATAGTTTATGTAACCTTTCTGCCAATGGATCAATCCTACTATGCAAACCCCATGATTCATGTGCCATTAATGTGGAATTGAGGTCCCTGGCTAGAATAAGGCCATTAATCTTCAAAATGTTTGATCTGTCGATTTTCTCCCAAAATAGAGTTCTATCTCGACGAGGAGCATACATGTTTAATATGTGGATGCGCCCAGAAAAAACCTTGAAAAAAAAAATTCTCTATCAAATTATTAATTATAATAATATTTTCATAATCTATATTGCTTTCCATTTTAATTAAGGTGAAAAAAGATGAAAATTGTTTTTTTCCCATGATTGAATAAATTATAAAATCACCTTAGAAATCACAATGTTCACAAGGGTTGATAGTAATCGGTACTCATTAAGAAGCAAGGAAAATTTACTTATGTTTAAGGTTATATATAAAATTTCATTACAGTTATAATGTAAAATATAATGTAAGAAAACCATAAATTACAGAAAGCCCAAAGTTCTAAAGGAAGCCCCATTGTTTGTTTAGCATTATATATAAAATTTCATAATGTAAAATATAATGTTTTCTAGCCCCATTGTTTGTTTAGCATTATATATAAAATTTCATAATGTAAAATATAATGTAAGAAAACGATAAATTACAGAAAGCCAAAAGTTCTAAAGGAAGCCCCATTGTTTTGTGTTAGGTTTTCATTAATTTTTAGATTTAGGAAGTCCTGTGAAACCACTGTAAACTTACCTACATGTCTGAAAGTGCATTTCTAGATTTTTGTGAAGTTTATTCTCATCAATTTTTGTCTTCAAATTTTATGTAGTGAAGTTTAAAATAAAAATTCATTTATATATATATATATATATACTTTTCCGTGGCAACTTTTAAAAAAATATTTATTTAATTTTAAAATACTCTTTTAATAAAAAATTAACTATTTAAATTATTCTAAAATTACACAAAGAAAATTATAACTAATTTAATTATTTTAAAGTTGTAAATATTATAAATATATATCTTTTCTTCCTCAACATATATAAATAAATATATTTTTATAAAAAGTTTATTATTAAAATAATCATAAATTTTAAAAAAATTATTACAGCTTTATAATTATTTGTTTTTTATAAAAAGTATATATATATATATACACCAAAAAAGCTGGTTATCAAATACGGTTGGGTACGCCAATTACTAATAACGTTACGTCACAACCGTTTCTTCCGTTCTCAAAATAGCTTTTGTCACAATGAAGAATGGGATTTCAAATTTGCTTTTGTCACAATGAAGGATGGGAGGTACTGCTTTTGAAAAAGAGAAAAAAAGGAAGTATCTTTCGACTGAAAGTAGGACGGAAGAAACTAGGTTTCTTGTGAAAGAAGGGATCAGCACATCACTCGTGTGAAGGGTTTCGCTTTAGATAAATGTGATACCAGGCCTCTCGTATTTAAATATAACTTTAGCACATAAGAGATCTGCAACACATTAATAAGGAGAACGTGTACTTGAAGTCGTAGTTAACAGCAGGAGAATTTAGTAAGGGAAAGTGGAATAAGAAACTAGCAGGATGGAGGACCTGTTTTGCTTAATGATGAGCTTAGAGTTATTCAAGAAGCAAGCCCTCGTCCGTGACGCCACGGAGAGATTCGACAAGCGAGTCCTCCTTCAAATCCACGATGACTTCGCCCGTCAGCGAAGGGAGACCGCAGCAGAATGCGATTTTGAGATACGGTCGTCTTTCTCGGACCCTAGTGGCAGTGGTGGCGCGGCTTGCTCGGTTCCGCTGGAAAGGCTGAACCCCATTTCCTTCAACGAGTTGAAGGTCGGGAAAGTTCACCTCGGCCGGGTTGTTTATGGGACGTTGTGCGCGGATGCCAACAGGTTATGCGGTATCATGACCTTGCTTGAGGACGATAACGGCCTCGCCGTCAGGCTGGCAATATACAACGCTGCTACCACTCGGGAGGACATCAAGAGGCTTTACCCCAGAGGTGCCAAGGTAGCCGTCAAGGAGCCCTATTTCAAGTTCGCCAGTGACTGTGGCCTTCTCATCCGCGTCGACAACCCCGCCAACGTTTTCAAGTTTGCAATTGATGAAGGGAAGCGGAAGGAGCTTCTTGTGGATGTGGAGGACCTGAGAAAAAAGGGCAACAGATGCTTCAGAGAACAAAAGTGGGACGCAGCAACCGAGAATTACACGAAATGCATCGACGCCGCTCTGCTTCAGCTCGAGAAGTCCTCTAATGACAATAATAGTATCAATACCTGCCTCCTCCACGCATATTCCAACCGGGCGGAGACAAGGCTTCAGGTGAAGGAATTTGAACTGGCGCTGGAGGATTCCGACAAGGCGCTTCTGATCGATTCCAGCAATCTCAAAGCGTTGTACAGGAAAGGGCGCGCTCTGATTGGTCTCAGGCAGTATGCAGCGGGATGCAAATGCTTGGTGAAAGTTGCCAAGGCCAGCCCCGCGCAGAAGGAAATTCAAGACGCCTTTCACCAGGCCAAAACTCTCTACGCCCAGAGCCTGAATGGCAAGTATGACATCTCGGACTACCTGCTCGGACGCGCATCTTCTCCTCTGACAGTGGCCGATTTCGTGGGTTCTCTGGAGATCAGGATGACCGAAGACAGCCGCGGCCGAGGACTCTACACCACCCAAGAAATAAGGACCGGGCAGCTATTGCTGGTAAGCAACGCTGTCGCAGTTGCTTATGAGAGTGCCTCTCCCGCCATGTTTCATGTGGACAACAGGCGTAAAGTCAATACTGCGTCTCAAGAAGATCTCGTGGCCGCGGTAGTCTGTGCTGCCAGGAAATCGCAGAGATTGCTCCGCCAACTTTATAGTTTATTCGATTCCTCTACGCCCAGCAGCCTTCATGTTCCTGCCATAGATCTGTTTAAGACGTACGGCCAACAAGTAGAAAATGAAATTTTGCAAGTGGACGTTAACCGTATTCGGGATATTGTAAGACTGAACTCATTCAGTGAAGGCGTAGGGACATTTGTTTCAAAGTCAAAAACAAAAGAAGCGGGACGGGGTCTGCGAGAACGAGAAAGTAGCGGACTCTGGCTGCTGCCGTCCCTCATTAACCATTCCTGCTTTCCGAACTCGAGCTGGCTGCTAGTCGGAAACGCCATCCTCATGCATTCAGCCTGACTCATGTATAAATAATAATATACCTGTCATTGACTTGCCCTGCCCTGCAGAATCATTTTCTATCTGCAAGGTACGGCAGAACCCAATTTGGTTTGAAGTATTCGAATTTACTTAGTTAAACTATTTAGATAGGCTAGTTAGTATTTGACAAAGTTGAACAGAGCTGTGTGGTTCGCATGAATATGAAAGCTCCATGTCATTGAAAAACTCGGTTCAGAAATAATTCTGGTTATAACCAGAATGGTTTTGGCGTGTTCTGTTCATTGTATGGGATTGAAGTATGGTGTTATATTGATTAATGATATAAAGAAAGTTTAATTTGCATACGGTGTGGTTGGAGTCCAGACTTTGGTTATTGATGAATTTTAAATTTAAGTTTATTATATATATATATATATATATATATATATATATATATATTTATTGATATGACGGATGTATTTTGCGTTGAATTGTTATATGGTTTTTTTTACTGAAAAGTTTTTATTTTTCAGAAGGTAGTATATATGTAAGGGTTTGCGTTGAATTGTTATATGGTTTTTTTTACTGAAAAGTTTTTATTTTTCAGAAGGAAATATATATGTAAGGGTTATTATTGGCAGCCCAGGGGACTTTTAATTTATAGTGAATGGGTATCTTATTGGGTCACTCTTTAAAAAAATCACTTATTCAGAAGTTTTCAGTTCAAAATCATAGTTACCAAATTCGGTGGTATTAAAAAAATTCAAAAATTTTCGCATTCGTTTTATTTCATGGTTTAATACTCGTTCGAAATTTGGTACGGATTAGTCCAAAAAATCACAATAAAATTATTAATTCTTCCTGGCCTACTTACTTTTCAAACAGCGTTTAGGATCATGAGATGGCATAGGTTAGCCATTAACGAATGGTAATGGTATTTTAATTTTTATATAAAATAATTTCAAAACAAATTTTTTATTAAGGTGTTAATTAATTTAGTAATAGTTTATGGGTTAAACATTAATGAGTTATAATATTGAGGATTTTTAAATTAGAAATTTAGATAAATACTAAATTGTATTATTAACAAATTTGGTTTCATCTTATTAACAAAAAAAATAGTAATTAAAAATAATAGATGTTATTTTTAATTATAATAAAATAGTTTGATAAATCAGTAATTGAAATATAAAAATATATTTTGAAACAATATTTATATATTTAATATATGGCTACATTCTAAATTTAAATCCAGTTGGTATTTTGGAATCTATATTGTTTATTATAATGTGGAAATTGCAAAAATTTCAAATTATATTGGACATCATATATATATATGAATACATAAATTTTCATAATGTGTTATTATAACGTAAAACTATGTGTTTTGTTTTCAGATATAATTCTATTTGCAACAATATTTAAAAAGTTTTTGAAATTTTTAGCATTATAATTTGTTATTTTTTTAATATTGGAAAAAGAAAATGTACTTTAAAATATTGAAAAAAATAATATAAATAGTTGTAAGATGTATACTCTGGAATTTTTTCTATATTAAATTTTAAACCATCAAAATTTTTCTATATCGAATAAAATTCGTATTTGAATTTAAATTTAATAACTATATTTCAAATCCTATAAAAATAAGGCAATAATTTATTTTTTTTAACATAATTTTAACCAGAGTCATTTATCTGGTTTGATATCATTTACTGATAAAAAAATATGACAGAAAGAACGAGATACTATATATTCTGCAATACAAGCAATATAGATATAACCGAAACGAGATACTATATATTCTGCAATACAAGCAATATAGATATAACCGAAAACTACATGTTGATGTCACTGCTTTAGTTACGCGGCTATAAAAAAATATTCCCAATAATTTAAAGTTCGAAAGCTTCCTTGGATAGCTTATCAGCCTGTGTGTTAATTTCTCTAGAAAAATGGCTTAAAGGACAGCTAATCAAAACACTGTTGGAAATTTCTAGTAATTTCAAACAAATATTGAACAGAGGAAATACTCTGTTTCTGCCACAGGATCTTTTACACAGGGAAACTAACTTGTTATCTGAGAACAGAGACTTTTCACACCCATAAAACCTTTATATTCATTAATAAAAAGCCTCATACATATTTCTTCCTCTTTCTCAGAAGGATTTACCAAGATCTTTCACCAAAAACAAAATACTCTGCCTCTCTTAAATGATTTTTACACTGCTATGTAAAATCTTCATTCACATTTATTGCTGTAAAAGGGGCTTTTACATTTACAACTGTAAAATGAAATTCTTACATATGCTATAAAAATTTCTTACATAACTTTTCAACCTCAAAAATAAAATTCACACAGTAATTCTTCATTTGCTCTTGCTCCCCTTCACTTGAGCAATACATAAAAAAAATTACATTTCAATCCCCTTCGTTTATGTTTCGCACTGTTGTGCGTTATATGCCTTGCATCACACAATAGTCAACACATAACAAAAAGAAATTGCATATACATATGCGTTCCTCCTTTTTTTTGTTACAAATCTTCAACCTTGCACTGCTGTGCAAACCTCTGGTTCTTCAACCCTCGCTGCTGCAAACACAACTTCTTCTCCTCCCGCGTGCAATTACAATTAAAAAGGTCAACGCTCACACATTATATGGGTTAACAAAAAAAACACATGCCGTATGAAAACTTCAAATATTTTACCTAAGACTATGACAAAGCATTAAATGAAACGGGCGGTAAAAAAAAAAAACAAATGTTCTGGCAGGCTGAATGAGATCGAAGTGCGTTGACCTGATCGGACGCTTTTCGGATCCTACAGCCACACAACCTAAACGAACTTTAATGTCCGGGAGATGCGCAGTTTTGTGTTTGTACAGTGGACGCATGGCGGGAGCGGATTGTGTCGGAGGGCCTCTGACAGAAACCACATTGCGCGAAAGGTGGTGCGATAAAGATAAGTGGTTTTCTGTTGCCGTTTAATGCTCCCGCACGACAGGGGAAATTAATATTTCAACACTCCCCTTTAATTTCAACTGCTGGGCATTCAGTCATACCCAAACATTTTCTGCAACCTGTTCCTGAGTCCTGCAATGTTCTAAGACAATTTCTCCATTGCTCACCAATTCCCTGATGTAATGAAATCTTGTGTCAATGTGTAGTTGTTTTCTTATGAAACACTGAATTCTTGGATAATGCAATAGCTGAGCTATTGTCACAAAAAATCATTGTTGTTTTTGCCTGCTCTTGGCCTAAGTTTCTCAACATCCTTCTCATCCAAAATGCTTGACATGTTGCTGCTGTAGCTGTCACATATTCTGCCTCTACTGTAGATAATGCTACAATGGACTGCTTCTTAGAAGCCCATGAAATGGCTCCTGAACCCATGTGAAAAACATAACCGGAAGTGCTTTTCCGATCATCTACACTTCCAGCCCAATCACTATCAGTGTATCCAACTAAATCTGAACATTATGAGACAGTATATAAGATGCCAAACCTTTTAGTACCTTTGATATACCTCAGAATTCTTTTTGCTGCCTACCAATGTGCTTTTTTTGGCCTCTCCATGAATCTAGAAATTAAACTAACAGCAAACATTATGTCAGGCCTAGTTGCAGTTAAATACATAAGGCTGCCAACTATGCTCTTATACAAACTAGGATCAAAATCCTTGCTGCTATCCTCTTTGTTGAGTTTTAATCCCATTACTATGGGAGTGATTGCTGCCTTGCACTCTTGCATATTAAATCTGCCCAACACTTCATTTACATATTTTGCTTGTGAGATAAAAATTCCATTTTCATTTTGATCTACTTCTATTCCTAAGAAGTATCTCAGCAAACCCATGTCAGTCATTTCAAATTCCTCTTTTATGACTGATTTGAAATTTTCAATAAGATGATCATTATTACCTGTGAAAATAACATCATCAACATACAACACAACAATTAGAATTTTACCATCATTTTCTTTGATGTAGACTGTGGGTTCTCCCTCACATTTGTCAAATCCATTCTCTAGTAGATAGGAATCTATCCTACTGTACTATGCTCTTGGTGCTTGCTTTAGCCCATAAAGAGCTTTCTTCAATCTGCACACTTTGTGCTCTTCACTTTTCTTCACATAGCCTAGAGGTTGTTCAATGTAAACCTCTTCCATTAACACTCCATTTAGGAATGTTGACTTCACATCCATTTGATAAACTTTCCACTTGTTTTGTGCTGCTATGGACAGCACTGCTCTCACCGTTTCCATTCTTGAAACCGGTGCGAAAGTCTCCTCATAATCTCTCCCATACTGCTGCTTGTATCCCTTGACAACCAGCCTTGCCTTGTGCCTTTCTATTTTGCCTTCAGCATTGCACTTGGTCTTGTAAACCCATTTCACTCCTATAACTTCTTTACCTTTTGGTAGCTCAACCAAATCCCATGTCTTGTTTCTCTCTATGGCATTAATCTCCTCATCCATAGCTTCTATCCATTTCTCGTCTTTAATTGCATCTTCGAAATGAATAGGGTCATCAACATGACAATATAAAACAAACAAGGAATTCATACCTTCATCATAAATGTCACTTAAATTTCTGAATTTCTTACCTCTTTCATTTGGTGTGCAAGTGCTTGAAGATGCACTTGAATTTCATCCTTGTGGTGTGCTTGGAAAAGCACTTTCATTTATCCTCAAGGGTGTTCCTTGCTATCCTAGTGTTGGCGCTGCTGTTTGGGGATGTATTTCAGCCATCTCCTCATCATCTTCATCATGAGACAAACAGTTTTTAATATTCACTGTTTTCTCTATGCTTCCATCCCAAGCTTCCTCCTCAATGAACTGAACATCTCTGCTCACAAAAAATTTCTTGGTAGATGGGATATACACCTTGTAGGCTTTGGATTCCTCACTGTATCCAATGAAAATACATTTCTCCCCTTTGCTGTCCAACTTCCTCCTTAGTTGATATGGAATGTGTGCATAGGCCACACATCCAAAAAATTTCATGTGGGTGACTCCTTGCTTTCTCCCACTCCATGCTTCTTTTAGCACTTTGTTCATCACTGCTTTTGTAGGACACCTATTCAAAAGGTACACTGCACAATGTATAGTTTCAGCCCAATAATCATTTGGCAAATGCTTTGCCTTCAACATGCTCCTCGCCATATCCATGATGGTCCTGTTCTTCCTTTCAGCAACTCCATTTTGTTGCGGGGTGTACCTTGTGGTAAACTGTTTGTGTATTCCATTTTCTCTACAAAACCTTAGGAATTCCTTGGAAATATACTCACCTCCTCTGTCAATTCTTAAAACTTTGATATGCAACCCACTTTGGTTTTCCACAAGTGCTTTGAAATTTCGGAATTTTTCAAACACTTCACTTTTGTTTTTAAGGAAATACACCCAAATTTTTCTTGTAAAATCATCAATGAATGTTAGAAAATATTGGTTGCCTGCTAATGATGGAGTTTGCATTGGTCCACATAAATCTGAGTGGACAATCTCTAAGGGTGTTTTTGCCCTTATGCTTTTCCCTGATGGAAAACTTTCTCTATGTTGTTTTCCTAAGATACAACCTTCACAAAAGATGTCTGGTTTCTCTATCAGTGGTAATCCTCTTACTATTCCTTTCCTACTCAACAAGTTAAGACCTCCAAAGTTGAGATGTCCAAATCTCAAGTGCCACAACCAATTTTCATCCTTTGGTATGCTTTGGAAAGTCTCTTGGGTAACTGCTGCAATTACTTCTTTGTTTTTCAAATCTGCCCTAATTCTGAGAGGGAACATCATGTTCCTCGTCATCTTTACTTCAGCAATGCATCATTTGTTGGGCGCTCTATCCGTGATGGTGCATATATCATTCTCAAATAAAACATTGTACCCCTTATAAACAAGTTGTCCAATACTTAAGAGGTTACATTTCATTCCAGGGACATAGTAGACATCTGCTATGGTTTTCTTTTCACCCTTCTTTGTAAATATTTTAACTTCTCCTTTTCCCATAACAGAAATTTTGCTATCAGTTCCTAGCGTGACTTCTGATTTCACATTTTGATCTAAAGCAGAAAATAAGGCTATGTTTCCTGTCATATGGTTGTTGCAACCGGAATCTAGAAACCATATGTCTTCACTGTTTGTTTCAGCCATGTTACAAGCTAACAACACATTATCTTGACTGATGTTTTCTCTAGTGACATTTGCATTTGGTCTATTACTCATATCATGCTGCTTCTTCCTACATTCATTTGCATAATGCCCATATTTTTTACAGTAATAACATTGGACATTGGATTTTTCATACCTTTGTCCTTGAGCATGATGTTGTCGACCTTGTTGGCTGCTGCCTTAGCCTTGGTTCTGATTTGGATTGCTGCCTCTTCCTTAAGTGTTTGCTGGGCTGTTCCTTCAACCTCTGTTTTGACTTCTGCCTCTTCCTCTCTTGTTTCCTCTGCCTTGACCTCTTCCTCTTCCAAAGAACATCTGGGTCTTGAAGGCTTGCTCTAGAGATGAGTTTTCATTTCTACTCAACCTCTGCTCATGTGTTATCAGTGATGCATGAAGTTCATCAACTGAAAAGTTTGAGAAATCCTTTGTCTCTTCTATGGTGGTGACAATCACATTAAACTTTGAGGGTAGGATCCTCAATAGTTTTTCCACAATCCTCCTTTCTTCAAGAACTTCTCCATGAGTCCTCATCTGTGTGACCAATCCAATCACATGTGTGAAGAATGAGTCAATATTGTATGACTCCTTCATGTTCAGATTTTCAAAATCTTTCCTCAGCAATTGTAGTTTTGTTGTCTTCACTTTCTCCATGTCTTGATAGGTTGTCTTGAGGGTTTGCCATGCTTCTCTGGATGTCTTGGCTGCTGCTATCCTTGGAAACACACTCTCATGCACTGACTGATATAAAAATACTAGGGCTTTTGAATCTTTCTTCCTATTGCTCTTCAATATGTCTTTCTTTGCCTGAGTTAATCTATTAAACTCATTTTCATCTGTTGGTTCTTCAAATCCATATTCAACAAGTTCCCATAAATTTTGTGAGGCAAACAGGGCTCTCATGGTTATTGCCCAATAGTCATAGTTTTTTCCATTAAACTGTGGGAGCTGGGTATTAAACATACCCATACTAGCGTTGGTGTTGGCCATTCCTTGCATTCTCAGCTATGGTTTAGATCCTTGACTGTGTATTTAAAACACCGATTGTTTCTTCAGCAGTAACAAAAAAAACTTTGAGGAATACCTGGATCCTTTTGCCTGAGTCTTCACTTTGCTGGAAAATATTTACTGTTGCAACTAAACTCCTTCCTTCAGCTTCTTGAACACCTTCAAAGAGCCTGGATCTGCTCTGATACCATGTTGGAAATGATTGTCGAATGGACAACTAATCTAAGCAGTGCTTAGATTGCTGAATGATTTGTTAAAGAGTGCAAGATTCAATGATATCAATACTGATTTGATTATTAGTGAGTGAAGTTAGTTACTAGTGGAGAGTCACCAAAAATGAAAATGTGGACTTGCGTAACATCTTTTATTCTTACCTCCCCTAATAACCAAAGAACCAAGATTTCTGTCTTACTATTCATCCAATAAGTTTTGCTTAAAATAAAATATTACGGCACCTATGCTACAAAGAGGAGGATCCCCTTGAAGGACCATAGAAATACCTCGTGAAACAGCATAGTATATATCCAGATTAATTAGCAATCTGGACTTTTTATATCCGGATTAATAAGCCATCTGAACTTTTTTGGGACTTTAACTTCAGATTCCTTCATCTTTCTGAAAAATAAAAAATTAATTGTTAGTGTATGGTTATAAATATCATCGATGAGATTTTTATTTTTATTTTTCAGATTTATTATTTGTATAATGATTTCAGGTTATATTTTTATTTTTTAATAATATAAATAAAAATGTGGAAATAAAGATATTTATATTAATATTTAAGCTATAAGTTTGGTATATATTGAAATTGGGTTGAAGAATTTATATTTTCAATAAAATGATTGGTTGAGATTTGAAACTAAATTAATATTCTTCGTTTAATACATCATCCAAAGCACAATATGAAAAGTTTCCCAGTAATTTTTTTTAGTGTTTTAAATCTTTTCCTCTCTTTAATAATTTATTATAAAATAATTTGTGAAAAATAGTTAGAATTGTAATTTATCAAAAAATTATTTATGAAATATGATGTTAGCACTCATTTGATATTTAGTGTGGCTATTGAAAAGTGACTTAGATTAATAATAAATAAATAACTTAGATTAACAATAAATCAATTTAAGTGTATTAAGTTATTCCCCGCCACATAACATATAATTGTATATAACTTTAATATATATATATATATATATATATATATTAAAAGTTATTATTAAATACAATATTGAAAATGTTTGTGAACCATGTCTAATATAAAAATTCAAGATATGTGGTGGCCATGGATTAAACTAAAATAGAAACCTTAAATTCAAAACAAAAAATATAAATTAAAAAGAAGATAAAAATCAGACTTGAATTGAAAAAGGAGTTACAGCTCACAGGTGAGTACTGCACCTGGAGACTGCACTCAAACAAAGAGAACTCTCTCCGTACACTCTACTTACATCAAATGAGCAATTACATCATTAAGTACATTACTAGAACTCAGGAAGTTGCAACCAAACTCCTAAACTCTAGGAACAAATCCTAAACTAAGGAGATACGTTACAATTGGTGTAACCATTTCTCCATTAATACAAAATAATATTAATTATTTTCAACTCCCCCCCTTAATGGAGAAAGGATTATCCTGAACTCCTAGCATCCCTCTAAACAATTCAAACTTTACATGCCCAAGAGGCTTAGTAAAAATATCAGCCATGTTATCACAAGTTTTACAATATTCAACACATATCTCTTTTGACAGTAGTTTCTCTCAATGAAACAGAGCTACAGTGCTTTGCTTTTTGCTGCTCCATTCTATGACCCCGAATCCAATCCTGAATGCGTAACCTATGATAGATCTTCGATCATCTAAGTTATCTGCCCAATCAGAATCTGAAAAACCTGCTAGAATAACATCAGAAGTGTCAGTGTACAAAATGCCATAATTACTAATACCACTAAGATACTTCAACACCCATTTTGCTGCGACCTAGTGACTTTCGAGTGGTTTTGACATGAAGTGGCTCAACACACTAACAGAATATGCCAAATATGGTCTAGTTGTATCAGATATATCAAACTGCCAACTAGCTGTCTGTACATGGTTGCATCCACCTCTTTAGTATCGTCGTCACTGCTCAACTTTAAGTTCTGTTGTAATGGTGTTGCTGTTGATCTGCATGCTCCATTCTAAACCTTTCCAGCAAGCTTCTGGCATACTTCCCTTGAGTAAGAAAGGTTTGTCCAGAGTCTTTCCATACCTCCAATCCTAAGAAATAATGAAGGCTTCCAAGGTCTTTCCATCTCATACACTTGTGACATGATTTCTTTGATCAGATTGTTAGCATTCCCTGTTACAATCATATCATCTACATACAAAGAAATCAAAATAATTTTCCTCTGTTTATTAAACTTGGTATACAGATTTGGATCATTCAAGCTCCTATGAAAGCCATGCTGTACAAAAAATGAGTCAATTTTCTCATACCACGACCTGGGTGCTTGTTTTAAACCATAAAGTACCTTTTTCAATTTACACACAAGATGTTCCTGCCCCTTTTTCACAAAACCTTCAAGCTGTACTAAAAAATTTCTTCCTTCAAGTCACCATTCAGAAATGCAGACTTAACATCTAGCTGGTGTAATTACCATTTGTGTTTTGTTGCTAAAGAAATTAACATTCTAAGGGTGTTTAATTTGGCTATAGGAGCAAAGGTGTCATTGAAATCTATTCCCTCTTTTTGTGAGTAACCCTTTGCTACCAGTCTAGCTTCAAGTTTCTCTATACTCCCATCTGCATTTATTTTTGGTTTATACAGCCATTTACATCCTATGGGGGTTTTACCTTTAGGCAATTCAACCAAATCGAAAGTATGGTTTCTGTTTATTGATTCTATCTCCTCATACATTATAGCCCTCCATGCATCAGATTTACTTGCTTCCTCATAATTTGCAGGTTCTACAATGTTTAAAAACTTTGACATTAATGTGTAGTCTTTCAATTTAGAAGGTAATCGAGTATTCCTACTTGATCTCCTTGGTAGGGGACTTACCTCAAATCTGTTTATTTCAGCCTTTTCTGGGCTTGCATTATTGATTACATTTCTTGTTACTTCTTCTTCTTGTTTATGCTCCTGCTCTTCATCTTCCTCACTGTTTTCTTCCATTAGCAATGGAATGTGCCAATCACTATTAGAGTCATCCTTTTCTTCTTTAACCTGTTCTAGTTCTAACATTGTAAATTCCCCAGGATTCCCAAGATTGAAAGGACCAACATGTTCGCCCTCCATAAGTCGCTTAAGGCCTTCAACTAGATCAGAAACGAACTGGAAGCTCCGTGTCTGTTTCCCATTTCCATATACTGTCAAAGGCTCCTTGCGCAAAGCCTGAGCAACAAAATTACTTGCAACCCGACCATCATCAAGGCACATTCGCGGACCGTATGTATTGAAAATTCGAGCACTCCTAACCTCAACATTTGCTCCAACACGCTTGGCAAGTCTGGATATGTTCAAGATTCTCACATCATTAGTTTTGATAGTCTTCACAGGATTGTGTTTGTAATGCACAGGAAAAGCGGGGCAAGCCAAATGGTAGATCTGATCACCCTCCAACAATAAGGGTTCCACAACATCATGCCTTATCCGTTCAAACCTCAGATTGCCAAAATGATGCAAAACATTCTCCTTCCTTCATGTGAAGAAATTGTCGACAACAATAACACTGTCGCCTCTTGCCATGAGCCTGTCAAGTAGATCACTACCAACAAAGCCAACTCCACCCGTCACGATAACTCGTAGGGACATTCTCTTCAAACCTAGGGGCACTTTAGCCCCCGAATTCACCATCGAACCTGAATGATACTGAGCAAACCGAGAAACAAGCGTCTCATAAACAACCCGATGAGGTTTGTCAGGCATAAACCTTCCATTTTCATTAACATTAGAAGCCAAAAAACCAGGCTGAAGGATAAAGAAAGTCGATGTGATGGCGATTCCTATCAAAATAAACAGCAGCCGCTGCTCCCTGAGCAAATAATCTACTAGCCTAATAATAGACCATGTCTTTTCTGGCTTAAGAGAGTACTCATCACTATTATTCATATTGGACTGATAAAATTTCTGATCCTCTCATGAATAAGTCTTCAATGAGCCACCACCATGCAAGTCTGATCTGCTGCCACCAAACAGATCAGGAACTCCAATGCGCCACCATCGAGCAAATCTGATTTGCTACCACCGAACAGATCAGGAACTCCAATGTGCCACCACCGGTAAATCCAATCTGCTACCACCGAACAGATCAGGAACTCTAATGCACCATCACTGGGCAAATCCGATCTGCTGCCACTGAGTAGATCAGGAACTCCAATGCACCACCACCGGGCAAATCCAATCTGCTACCACCGAACAGATCAGGAACTCCAATGTGCCACCACCGGGCAAATCTGATATGTTGCCACCGAATAGATCAGGAAATCCAATGTGCCACCACCGGGCAAATCCGATCTTCTGCCACCGAGTAGATCAGGAACTCTAATGTGCCACCACCGGGCAACTCTGATCTGCTACCACCGAACAGATCCGTAACTCCAATGCACCACCACCAGGAAAATCCGATCTGCTGCCACCGAACAAATCAGAAATTTCAAAGTGCCACCACCGGGCAAGTCTGATCTGCAAAAAATTGCAGATTTTCCAAAGAGAAAGAGGTTGGTGCTTCTCGACAGCGAAATACCCATGCCGAAAACAAAATCGATGCATCTTATGAAATTGGTGCAATTAAGGCTTGATTTTCTGCGCCAATAGCACTTCCTGGAAAGCTGGCGCGACTATTGCTCTCAAAGCCGCGCCAAATGGCGCGACTGTTCCTTAATAAATAGCACCAACCCTTTCTTCCGCTCAAAAATGGCGCGACCATTCGTGACGAAACCGCGCCAACCCTATTTTCCGCTCAGAGATGATCAGTCATCTGAGACCTGTCTTCAGGTGTTACTGCAGTCCACCTGAGTCTACGAATGCTTCTGTACACTCCACCGCCACTACAGTTCTGTAATCAATGATGCATCCAAAAAAAAAAAAAAAATTAACGCTATCCCTACTCTGTGCTCTGATACCAAGATAAAAATCAGACTTGAATTGAAAAAGAAGGAGTTACAGCTCACAGGTGAGTACTGCACCTGGAGACTACACTCAAACATAGAGAACTCTCTCCGTACACTCTACTTTCATCAAATGAGCAATTACATCATTAAATACATTACTAGAACTCAGGAAGTTGAAACCAAACTCCTACATTCTAGGAACAAATCCTAAACTAAGGAGATACGTTACAACTTGTGTAACCATTTCTCCATTAATACAAAATAATATTAATTATTTTCAACTAAAGATAGCTAATAAGTAGTGATCAGCGAGGTTAAAAAATAAACAAAATAAGATAATAAACAATCGAGGCCATGGAGATGGAGATTTGATTTGTCCTCTGATTGGTTAGCAAGTAGACATGCAAAGAACCTGTTAAAGCTTATAATTGAAATAGAACTATATATTAACATTAGTATTAATATTGCTTATACATATTTGAATTTATTATTATGATGATAATAATGATGGTTAACATCTATTGGGACCAAATTTTGGTCTATCGAACCGAAAGAAACGAATTATTTAGTTTGATTTAAGATTTTATTTCTAAATTGTAGACTTGCACATTATATGTTATCAGATTTCTAACGAATATTAGTAATGTGACTAACGGAAATCTAATAAAAGTTAAAATTATCTCACAATTATTATTCCATTAATCATGTTTTAATTTTATTTAAAAAAAAAAGGAATATCTATACGAATATAGTGTATTAAAGAATCTTAGTTATTTCTAATAATAAAATGGCATATAACTTATAACCATACAAATTTTAAATTTTATTATTGTAAATTTATATTTTGTATTTAAATTTGACAAAATTATATTTAAAAGAAATTAATTTTCATTTATTAAAAATTGTAAAGTTAAAACTTTTATAAAGATATCTACAAAATTTAAATTAATTTTTATTATTGTAAATATATATTTTGTATTTAAATTTGACAAAATCAATTTTAAAAAAAAAAAAAATTATGTATTAAAAATTGTGAAGTTAAAACTTTTATAAAGATATCTACAAAATTTAAATTAATGTATATCTTATATTGAGGAGTTTTGTCATTAACTAAGGCTTCAAAAACTCATCAACTATCTTATTAGAAAAAATTAATAAACTATTCCTTTAACTCAAACTTGAAAAAGGGTCATCAACTATCTTAGTAGCAAAAAAATTGATAAAAATACATTTTTATTGAATTATTTAAACATTAAATCCATCCATGTGAAAGAATGTTGATTTTGAGCAATTTGTCCATTAATATTAGGAAAAATTTAAAATTAAGCCCTCTCATTTATATAAAAGCCTAAAAACGCTATGAATATATTCATTTTTTCACAAATATGTTAAAATAAATAAAAATAAGTACTATAAAAACAAAACATTGAAATTCTACACATGAAGAAAATGCCTAGGCACAAAATCATACTAATCTACTATTTTTAGAGACTAATGACAAAGCTTTGAATTTCGGAAATTCGGCATATGAAGGAGATGCCTAGGCTCAAAATCTTGCCAATCCTCTATTTTTAGTTGTGACATTCTAACTGTGCCATCCCGTGATTATTATTTGCATAAAATGTATCCTCCAAACTATCATAAAATATATCAACACAATTTCATTCTAATAATTAACTTAAACAAGTTAATAAATACTCTACATAAGGATATAGCATTTGTGTAGATGCTTCACAAATACATTTGTAGTTTTAGATCTTGACAATTGCAGATGACCTATTACAATTTGAAAATAACACTGTACAAATGGACTATTACAGTTTGAAACCAACATTTTATATTTTGTCCATGTCATAAATCCCATAAAACTAGAATATTGAAACATAAGAAATAGATACATATATTGTTGGCCATGATCTAGTTGTGCCAACTACTTCTAGAGCCTTGGGCTAGGGTAATTACCATGACCAATCCCTGGGCTATGGGTGGATGAGGTTGGACGAAATTCCATCACTGTACAAATGGACTATTACAGTTTGAAACCAACATTTTATGTTTTTTCCATGTCATAAATCCCATAAAACTAGAATATTGAAACATAAGCAATAGATACATATATTGTTGGCCATGATCTAGTTGTGTCAACTACTTCTAGAGCCTTGGGCCAGGGGAATTACCATGACCATTCCCTGGGCTATGGGTGGATGAGGTTGGACGAAATTCCATCATTGCAATGTCCTTCCTCTTTGCTGGTGCATTTTCATTCATTGACTTATTGTGATGCCCTGAAAAGATTTTGAGATCCACCATCTTTGCTTGCCAACGTTTCACCCTCTTTGATTATGTGGACATAGTTATGAGCAGGCTATCATGTATTGACACTTTGAATTGGGTGGCAGCGAGTTTGTTCTCTGATGGTGTGATTGATAACTGTTGAAGAATGTAACTAGTGTCGTTCTTCATAATTGTATTGGTCAAAAGAAAGAAAAAGGATTTTTTTATTATTAGAATAAATTGACTTATTAAAGCATGGGTTTCATGCTTGGGTCAATGATTAATAGGTCAAAACCTCCATTGCAGGCTTTTAATGTTTATGTCAAGTGTCCTTGTCCATCTCATCATGTAAAATACCCTTCTTGGGCTCTATCTATCAAGAAATAAATTTATTTTGATGTAAAATGATTCATCTAGGCCTCCTCCATCAAGTTGGCCTCAAGTACATCAAGTCAGCCTCATTATGGTAGCTACAACCACTATAAATTGAAGTGCTACTTGACTTATTTGAGCATCCAATTCAAGAAGTTCGATTTGCAATCATAAGGAGAAGCGAAGGCAAGAAGGAAGGGTGTAAAAGGCTTGGAAAAGAAGAGAAATCCTAGTGAAGAAAGGAGAAACTCTAACGAAGAAGAAAACTTCATTTTTCTCTCACTTTCCCTCACACATGCAAAGAATCTAAAGTTGCAGGAGGGCCAAAGTTGTAGACCTGAAGCTGGGATAAAATTTTGAAGCAGTAAGGTCGAAATTCTTTCTTTGATGCAGTATTGTTGCAGTTGATCATTGAAGCTTGAAAGAACAGTTTGAGGGATGACTTGGTGGAGGAGGAAGGTCTTTTGATCTGGTCTAAGGTCTTGGTTTGTCTCAATTTTATCATAATATACTAGTGGAAGAGTTGGAATGGGTTTTCCCCTAGATAGGGGTTTTGCCCTGACTGAGAACCTACATCTTGTGTCCCTTATTGTGATCTTCATTGTTTGGCATTTGTATTGATGAAAGGAACACAATAAATTGAAAGAAGAACTAATAAGAAGAAAAAGAGAAATCACAAGAAAATTTCAAAGTCCTAGAGAAATCTACCTAATGAACCTAATACATATGATGCCCTAGATTTCTAAAAAATAACTGCCCCTTCTTTATTTTCGAGCTCCTTCTCATGTATGCATCTTGAAAGAAACTTCGCTCTTGGTTGTTCATTGCTAAGATCTTTCTCATGTATGCATCTTGAAATAAACTTCACCCTTCGTTGTTGTGATGAATTCCAGGTTGCTTTAAAGAATGAATAACATGACGATTGAAGCCTATATGCCAAGCTTTGATAATGGAGTACGATAAAAGACATAATAGCATGGGAGTGACCCATATTGAAAAGAAACCGGCTTCATTACTGTTATCACCCCAAGAAACTCTCCTAGGTTGTAGCTCAGAGATGCTCGGGAACATATGAATTCAACTTATTGTTGCAAATGGATGAATAGAAGGAATGATGCTTGTTCAAGCCAGATAACCACTTCTACTTTGCTTAACTCCAGACATGCGTGAACACCCCCAGACCACAAGGCTTTAGACCACTGATTGCTCACAGTTTGAGGATTGGGTGAATATGGAGAATATTGACCACACCAGCAGATGCACAAGACCATGTGATGGCCGGCTGCAACCAGTAAAGAAGTCTGCAAATCTAATTCCCTATGCATAGACAGGATGACAACTCTCTGGCACTAGGTGAAAAGAAACCTAAATAGCTTATCCACTGATACATACAAGACTTTAACACAAAGATAGGATGACAGCTACTCTAATGTTAAACATCAAGAGTTTAGAAGTGCAGTATATCAAGCATAGCTTGGAATAGAAGAAGAAATGAAAGTGAAAAACTAACAACAAAAGAAGCTTGTATTAGCTGAAGTTGAAGACGAGACGCTGCAAGTGCCAAAATAGTTATAGTCTCCAGAGGTTGAACCTTACATCAAAACAACAACCATCCCCCTTGATTACATCTTATTTCTGGGTATATATAGAGTTTCATTACAAAGGCACTTGGCCATTCTAAGTATGGAGGGGTCATAACTGATCACCAACCGTATTTAGTTGCCTGATTGAACTTCTGAGTGCGTTTACTTGTCTCTATGAGTGAATTTGATCTCCTTGGGTGCCTTGTTGTCCTCTTAGGCAACTGGAGTGTCCTTATCCATTAAGTTCCATAACTGCTAAATGCAGCTACATACTCATACTTGGTCCTTTTCCTTCTTGGTCATATTGCCTGTTGAATGCGGTTGTTGCGGAGAAAATGCTATTGCAACTGGTGGGTCAATTGCCTTTGTCCTTCAGGTGCACGGAATGATCAGGGTAAGTGGACTACATGGCGAATGTACGAGTTGAATGGAGGAGCGAGACTGGTTGTCGGATTAAGGGGATAAACGGTGGGGATTACTTGGTTGAGGGTATCGGGAGATATGGAAGTGGAGTGAGCGTGGGCCGTTGGATCTCGAGCAGACAGATCCAACGGCTATCGGACAGAGGAGACGCACGGGAGTTAATGAGCGGGGACGAAGGACGAGCGGTAAGTGGTATTTTCCCGCACCACCGTTGATCGTTGGGCGGTAAAGGTATAATGGAGTGCGATACCACTCGGAGCATGACGTGTGGCGGCGGGGAAGAGGGGAAAACCGTCCTCTATTGCGCGTTATCACGCTGTTACTTTGTGGTCGCGGGGAAAGCGGATGCTATCCAATCGCGGCGGGAATGATTGGACGG
This sequence comes from Pinus tabuliformis, assembly GCA_031772625.1. Taxonomy (NCBI): domain Eukaryota; kingdom Viridiplantae; phylum Streptophyta; class Pinopsida; order Pinales; family Pinaceae; genus Pinus; species Pinus tabuliformis. The sequence continues at coordinate 927,882,257 of CM062809.1, read as the reverse complement.
CGAGGATTTGATCACACGGATTTTTGTCAAGCATGATGGAGAACCGTTGGATCAGGCGCGACGATCGAAAGCCATAATTAAAATGTGACGATGGTTTATAGAATGACAAGGTCATGTGGGTGAGGTATTATAAGGGTTTAAGCTTTACGCTTGGGGCTTGAAGGAATAGGGGTTTATGTCGGGTTTTAGAGGAAAAGCAGAGGTAGCGGAGTGAAAAAGAGTAGGTGGAGTAAAGGAGAAGGAGAAAGATGAATGCCATGAGCTTCTTTTGAGCACAATCAATATGACCAGGCTTATATTCGGCCTTTCAAAGATCATAGTTATAGCAGAGCTAACACTGGCTCCTTCTGTTGGCATTATGATGCATGTGTTGTACTTGATGGCAACCCACTCATGGAAGAACATCTCACTTATATACAATCAGATGAATCTACAGAAGAGATATGAGATGTGACATAATACATGGGATGCAAAGCAGATTCATGAAGAGACAGGAGCAAGGCCATCAAGAAATCCAAGCCATAAGCAAAGAGAAGCTACCTAAAGAGGCATATCAAAGCACATTACAAGATATTAGAGCAAGAGAGGCATTCACATATGGAAGGAGGTCTTTGGAAGACACTACCAAGCCAGAGGAGCAAATGGAGCAGACGGACCAAGAGGAGCAGATGGAGCAAGAGGAGCCAAAAGGAGCCAAGAGGAGCAATATATATATATGCCATATATATGTCAAAGAAGAGGAGCAGAGCAAACAGAGCAATATAGAGCAAATGGAGTAATATATAGACAGAGCCACCAAGTGGAGGAGATGGAGCCATATATATATGCCAAAGAATAGGAGCACACAGAGCTATCGGGAGTCCATAACACCATCGGCAACAAAAACTATGCGTATATGTGTTTAACACTATCGGAGGCGCAAATGGAGGCTAAGGCATGTACATAAGCAAATACACTATCGGAGGCAGAAAGTGGACTTGAATTTTTTATGGACGAGAGTGTTAAGTCCTATCGGGTCCAGCACACAATATCGCATCGGGACTTCGGGAGGAAAGTCATACAATGTTAAGTGGCCCTTTACTTGCAATCGCCGATAGCAATTATCACATCAGGATTTCAGAGTGAAGGTAATTACAGCGTTAAGTGACCCTGTGTGACTTGCAATCGCTGATAGCGATATCACATCGGACGACAGTCAAGGGCAAGCGCCGATTGCGATAGAGGTATGGACCCGACGGAGTTATTAAAACAATTTAAAATAATATCGCGTCCGGGTATCGGGGAATTGGCTATGTTATGTGCAAATCTGCCAATTGCGATTGTAAGAGCGGACCCGATGCTATATTGTGATTTGGCTTAATGTCTTATCTTGTCCATCGGCCATCGCCATTGGTGACTGCCGATATGTTGCAATCGCCAATAACGATGAAAGCTGCAGACCCGACAAGCATATAAAACATGGTTCACTGCTTATCGCATACATCACAATCGCATATGTTATGAAGCCGTGCCACACCCAAGCGCCGATCGCGATGAACGTTGCGGACGCGATGCGACATTATAACATGGCTTAATATAACATCACATCCAGTTCATCGGAGCAGTGGAGGATCGGCCTATCGGCCATCGGCGATGTCATGAGGAGCGGACCCGATACAGTTTAGATGCGGGTTTAATATTGCTTGAAGTCTGCCTCTTAGTATTTTGGACTGTTTTTATCATATTCTTTGTTTTTATCACTTAAGTCGTCACTAAGTGATCCTATGGTTTTGTTCCAAACTATTGAGCCCCAGGTTTTTGGATCCTTTGTATTGGTTATCTATGGTTCTGATTCATGGTTTTAGCAAGAGCTTGACTATAAAATGGAAAGGAGATCATTTGGCTTGATACGAGTGAAAGTTGAAGATCTTAAGAAAAGCTAGGTCTGAAACTCTTGTGATTGGTTGGTGAGTGATAGTTGAATCTAAATCAAGGAGAAACATGTGGATTACGAGTCGGATCTACTGAAGGGTGGAGATCTCCTCGGCGCATGATAAGATCTGTAGATCTGATAGGTTGGGGTATTCCTGAAGTCTAGAAAATTGTCTATGCCCGCAGGACCGCAAGTGCAGACAAGGAACAGTGCGGAGGTATGCAGGCCCATAAGCGCCGCAAGTGTGGAGGTGCGCAGGCAATCCATAAGACTCAATGCAGAGGTACGCAGGCAAGCCGTTGGTGTAGCACAGAGGTATGCAGGAAAGCAATTGACGCATTGCGAAGGTACGCAAACAAGCAGCAGGAGAAGGCGCGGATATACGTAGGTGTTCTATTGGTGGAGCTGCGAACTTTTCATGAAATCTATTTAGCTGCCCCTGTTTATTATTGCAATGTTCTAGGATCTGAAGTGATGTCTGGTTCTGGTACTGTTTTCTGAGAAGTTTGGGTGATTCATTGGATTTATTGTATAAGGAAATTAGTTGATTCACATGTACTTGATGATCATTTGATCCTTTTGAATCCAGTCTGAAAATTAATGAAACGTGGTCCTTGAAAGAAAAGAAGTAGGGGGTTGTAGCTCCCTTCCAGGAGAGACTGGAAAACGAGAGAGAGAGTTGTAGCTCTCTGTAGGTTGCAGTCTGCGTACTGGTAAAGGACTTCACCAGTACAAAATCATTGTAAAAGAAGTTATAATTGAAAGAAGATAGAGACATATTGCAGCAGGTGGTTTTCACCCACATTGGGTTTCCACCTTATATCTGATGTTCTTTGTTGTGACTATCTGTTTTTCACTGTTCTTGTTCATTATTATATGGTACTGACATACAAGTTAATTATCAATATCGGAAGAATAATTTAAAGTATAAATCTGGATGGTATATTGAAAAGAATATGATAATACTGATTCACCCCCCCCCTCTCAGTATTATTTCCAACAATTGGAATCAAAGCAAGTCCTTCAGAGAAGCTTGATCACTTGAAGGAAGATCGTTCATCATGAGCAACTACGAGAGGGAAGCATCAATCAGGCCACAGATTTTTGATGGGACAAACTTCGTATATTGGAAGGTAAGAGTCACTGCCTATCTTCAATCTCTTGGTACAGAAGTCTGGGATATCATAGATACAGGGTACACTTTTCCTTCAGCAACTCCTACAGATTCGGCTGAGAAGAAGAAATATGAAACAAATGCAAAGGTAGTCAATACTCTGTTGGGATGCCTATCTCAATCAGAATTCGTGAAGGTTATGCAATATAAATCCGCAAAAGAAATATGGGACAAGATTGTTTTGAGCTACGAAGGAGATGAACAGGTAAAACGAGCAAAACTTCAAACCCTCAGGATTCAGTATGAAAATCTCAGAATGCACAATGATGAAAGTGTGGCTAACTATTTCCTTTGTGTAGATGAGATTGTTAATTGTATGAAAAGCTTGGGTGAAGAAATAAAAGAGGCTGTTGTGGTTGAAAAAGTTATAAGATCTTTGTCCCCTAGATTTGAATCTAAAGTTTCTGTAATGGAGGAAAAGGAAAATCTACGAAATCTTACCATGTCACAACTACACATCATTCTAACTGCTTATGAAATGAGGAAAGGAGGACCATCAGACAGGAGAGAAGCAGCTTTCAAGGCTTCAGGCAAAGGAGACTACTATGAGTTAGGACATGCATCAGAAGAGGAAGAAGAATCAAATTTTGTCAAGAAACTTCAACGAGGTACTGGAAGATTTAGAGGTAAGTTACCCTTCAAATGCTTTGCTTGTGGGTGAGTCGGTCATTATGCTGCCAAATGTCCGCACAAGGATAAAGAAAAGGAACCTATTAGATGGAACAAGAAATTGAATGCAAATAAGAAAAGTTACTACACTCATGAAGATAGTGATGGTCTTTCAAATAGTGATGAAGATGAACGAGGTAACAACTATAAACTTTTAATGGATTTTGAAGACAATGATTACATGGATGCTATAGATGTAGATGGTTTTTATGAAGAGATTTCTAGATTCAAAACTTGTTTGGAAGAAAAGAATATGATCATTGACACTTTGCAAATCCAACTTGATGAAAAGGAACAATCTCTTGAAAAGCTAGAATGTGAAATTGTTGGGCTTCGAAAAGAAATTGAGAAAACAAAGGCTCTAAATATTAAATTTGTTAAAGGATCTGAAACTCTGGATGAGATCATCAATGTACAGCGCTCTCCACCAATCAAGACAGGTCTAGGGTATAATGGAGAAACATCTCAAGCATCCACCTCAAACAGTTATCTCGATGCAGCAAGGAGATATGAACAAAAGCCAAATGAAGATCACCAGGTAAAACAGGGACGAATTCCCTCAAGAATAAACAAAGACTACGAGGTAAATCAAGGGCAATCCTCCTTAAGGATGAACAAAAGCTACATTCAGCCACAGGTAAGATCTTATCAATCTGCCTCAAGAAAGGATGACAATAAAAACTACAACCATATGGCTGGTAGATTTGATAACCGCGGAAGTTTTTTTAATGGACAATGTTTTTCTTGCCATAACTTTGGTCACAAAGCAGCTCAATGTGTTGCTTATAAGACAATCATGACTAGAGAAGCTCAAAAACAAAGAAGTATGACTGGGATTACGAAAAGAACCTATAACAACTTTTCGGCTCTTGAAAGTGAAATCGAATGTTCTATTTGTAATAACTTCGGTCATGAAGATTCTGAATGCAGGAGCAGGTTTCGGTAGACAAAGGAACAAGCCTCAAGCACTAGAACATGGAGGATAAAGGAACTGTTATCACAAAATCACTACTGAGGGCTGCAACCAAGCAAGATTTCATGTAACTCTTTCAACCTAACTTTAGATCAAAGCTTAGCCTCTTTGATCAGAGAGGGCTCTCTCACAAACTCTTGATAAAATCCTTCACTACAACAGATGGCTAACTCTTTATTCATTCATGAAAGCATAAGCTGGTTGGAAACATATCAAACTGGTTCTCATTGGGCTATGGAGTCTCATATACTAAGTAAACAAGAAAAACATAGTCATCTCATGGAAATCAAGGCTCTTTGCATTACATGTCAAACATACTCCATCAAAACCACAGCTTTCCAAACACACAGGAAGTCAGAGCATAAGTTTATGAATTCTGAGTGATTGTGTTACAACAAGGCTGTAAAAGAACATAAAATATAGAACACCATCATTATATTTGAACACAATAATCCATCGAGAATCTTGAGAAGAGATCAACACTGTTTTACTATTACTGTCAAAAGTCTTACAATGGCCCAAAACAACTCTGTTTTTGTATAAAATGTCCAACCCCTTTCTACATCCTAATCCTGATCCATATATAGGCAAGCAAACTAAATCACCTCGAGCTTCCTCCTCCAGCATGAGGGGAGCCTCGAAGATGGCTATTCCCTATCCCTATCTATTGCATAACTAATTTATTAATTACATAATGGCTAAACTGAAATTACAAATAGTTTTCATTTAATCAAAATCCACAATCTTTGCTCCTCGTAGCATGATGCTTTTCTGGCTCTTGACACATGTCCTTTTGCTGCTTGAGTTGAGAAGGCTGAGCTACAGATACAATGAATACTGATTTTGGATACTTGAAAGCGCTGATGGCTCATTAATTGACCAAAAGATGTGCTCCTATTTTAACGGTCTCTGTTTCCCATTTTCCTTCATCATATAAATACCACGCTCCAAACTCTTTAAACCTTTAATGACAACACATAATAACCATATGCCATATGATCTGGATGCTTCATGGACCAAACAGGTGTACCAACCGAACATTCTGGTAACCCCACCAATACCCTAGTAGCTCGGTCATAAAGTGCCTTTGAGAAAACTTTATGAAAATAAACAAAATATTTTATTTTCCCTTCAAGACCTACACCTGTCACTGTTTGAGCTGTTATGAAATCCATGTATAATCTCCCTCCTGTGTTTGAGACTTTCTTTTACCATTAGCTGACCTCATCATCAAAATTCATTGTTTTTTCACAAAACAGCATTCTACAGCAGTTTCGTAGCGCGCTACGAAACTGCTGTAGATGTCAAAACAGAACCTATGTATCTTTGAAGCGTTTTCTGCTTAGATTCATGATCTCTTCAGACATTTGTACAGCTATTAGGAACCTAAATAGTTTTAAGAAGATGAAGCTTGCTTCTGTCATTACATATCACAGCAAACTTGATTAGCATCAAACCAATAAAAAGCTTCATAAATCCCAACTGGAACATAAAGTCACTGTAGTATTCCTTGCTGTCTTCAAATCTTCAAATGAGGTGGTCTTTTTCAAAGTACAGATCTTAAAGTTGGAAGAATTCAACACTTGGACATTAAGCTCCTTAGGATTATCAGACCAAACTATCTCACCCTTCTGTACCAATTTGACTGGGTCTACATATATCAACTTCGGCTTGTCTGTCAGAATCAGCTGCATCTTTTTGTTGTAAAGTTTCCGAATTTTCTTAACCAATGAAACCATCACAATGAACTCCCCTGGATCTAGAAATTTCTCCCATTTAGAGTCAAAAGCATCGATAGTAGAAAATTTAGCCTTGTGCTCCTTATTCTCTACTGCCACTGATGATGAGGCCAACTCTTTCTCTTTGGGAGGTGCTTCATCATTAGTAGAACCACATCCAGCATGTGAAAGAAGCCACCCAGCATCTTCAGCTTCATCTTCCTTGTCAACAGTTAATGGTGGGGCTAACTTTGGAGCCAGCATACCCCTAACATTATCCCAGTCAACTCCCTTGAAGAAAGGATGGCTCTTGAGAGAAGCATACCCTTCAGGGCCAGAAGCCAATCTTTTAGATGGGTCCATATCCAGCAAACAATCAATAAGGTGCCGTGCTTCAGAAGAAAAATATTCAGGAAATTTGAAATCTCTATCCATGATCCTTTGGAATGTGAGCCACTCACTGCCATCTTTAAAGGGTGATATGTCAGACAGCATCTGATACAAAGTGCAACCCAGTGCCCATAGATCGTTTCCAATTGTTGGAGGTGCATGCTTAAGGACCTCTGGCGGAACATAGGCAGCTGTACCAACAAATGTGCAGGCCTTCTCGTTTGACGTAGTCGGAATAATTGAAATTGAGGTGTTTTCCATTGGTTTTACACTGCCAAAATCTGCTAGTTTCACATGTCCATCTGCAGTAAGAAGTATATTCTCTTTACATCTCGGTGTATCAGTCCTACTTTGTGAAGGTACTCAAGGACATCCACAATCTCTGCAATATAGAAACGTACTTCATCCTCTGAAATACGAGATTTCTTAACAGCACGATTTGAATCCCATCCCAGGATAGGAAGCAACATTCCATGACAGTACTATGAAGATTGCAAACATGTTACAGATTGCAGATTGGTTAGCAAACAAATTTGTGAAGATGACACCCTCTCAATCAAGGAATAAGAAAGATGAAAGTTCTAAATCATATCCTAGCACGGTGACCTTCCATTCCATAAGTTGAAGTTATTCCTTCATAAATGTTGTACCTTCCCAACTTATTCCCAAGCATACCAGTGAATATGGCAGCTCAATGCAGAAATAGGGGAATGGTACAACGGCAATGGATTTCCCCGAGACCTGTCATTCCAATTAAATGTGGCTTCATGGCTTCAACAATTTAACCATGCAAACTCTAGCCTTCTGTTCCCTTGGGAGCGTTTGGGTTCCTGCTCACTGACCAACGATCCAAATCTTTATTGTAAATGTCAGAAGCATTTCCACTGCAAACCCACCATGTGGTAGCCAATCTACAAGATCAAAATTCACAACTTCTGCACGATTCAATCCACAATTGAAACCCCCAAAAACGAGCTTTATTTTTCCATATCTGAAAGAACTCTAATCATAGGCGTTTCACAAGATCGAAGGACCTTAACAAAAACCCTCTGATCTGATTAACTTCCACAGAATGGAATGTACAGCGCGCACCTGAGCAACACCACGACAGCAGCGATTTTATGATACTCTCTTATCTGTCAAATATTCATCAATATTAACAGTTTGCCCGAAAGACGGATTCTGGAAAACCCTGAACTAATCCTTGCAAACTATAAAAGCGCCATTCTATCTCTCCTCCAAATCCAACCTTCCTTCTGTGTTTATTCAATGCGCACTCATCTTTTAACGACATCAGTCAATATCATTCCAGCCTTTATGCCACATCTCTATCCCAGTGTCACTAGCCATGGCGGCCTTGTGGCAATTAAATCTTTATAAAACTACTTGACACTTGGCATTAATCGTTGCATTTCATAAGAGCACCTTCATGTCTTCAATATGTACATTAATAATGAACCAACGTGCTTAATAATACTCACGACATTTTCATTTATATCAGTCATTTTAAAAGCCCGTGTGCCTTGGAAAAACGACTGCAATGCATTTCGCATAAGCCAAGTAGTTACAATAGCTCCAAAACATTTTTATTTCAGAGAATAATACCAAGAAGGAGGTGCTGTGTATCCCAGTCTAAGAAAAACGTGATCCCCTGCAGAAATAAACACAACGCTGCCTATTTGTAACACTGGCTGTAATTTCGTATATTCTGCATGCAGCATAGAATCTACAGGAGCAGAACGACCAATATGAAGAAGAACCCTCAATACAGCCTTGGATGCATTGGGGTTGTCATGCCTCAACTCCCATAACAGCTTCGGAAACAAATTGACCAATTCCCTTTGAAACACTAGAAGAAGACTATCTCGTACATCATGAAAAAAAAAACATGTTTTCAATTGAAGAGAGGTATGAGAGCTTCATTGTCGAACTTGAGTTACACTCTGCAAATGCTCGTGTAAAAGCCTTCAATAGCCTTTCTTTCCAGTCTACAGATACATTCAGTATGAGATTTGGAATAAAAGGAACTAAGGAAACAACATGCTTTTCAAAAAACCGTTTTGAGTCTGCTGGCAGCATCTGGCCCTCTAATGAATTCTCCATGAATTGAAGAACTCTTTCAGTAGGAAGACAATTAATGGCAACCCAATTTGTAATCTCCAAAGCGATCTCACAAATACCAGTATTTAAGGTGACAAATCGTTCTTCAACCTTATGTGAACACTGAAGTGATGGACTAAGAGGAAACAGAATAAGCAACCGGTGTATTAGGAAAGGCAGCAAAGCCTTGAGCCACTAAACAGAATAAGCAACCGGTGTATTAGGAAAAGCAGCAAAGCCTTGAGCCACTTCTCCATTACCACCTTGATTTGTATTGCTGATGTAGTTCCAGTTGATAATTCACTTGAATCATACGCTTCCATCCTTCTCATGCATTGATACCAACACCTGCATGGCGCTTACCTACCTTAGAGGTCACCTATGACAGAAAAATCAATCATCCTCAGATTGAAACGCCGAAGTATTCTTATCTTTATCCTAGAACATGGTGTGAACATGAACTTTATCATAAATATTTTTCCAATCTTTCAATCCATTGTGGCACCCTGTTTTGTGAAAGAGGTTACAGATTGTGAAAAGACAATTCCAAATGTCAAACACTCTATGATTTATGGAATTTAATAGATTCTTTGTCTGGAGGATTCAACACAAAATCTCTTGCAAGTCTCCCACATTAGTATGTACATCCTTCACAATCACCCATGAGCCAGAATTCAAAGATAACTCCCTTAATGTACTTGATGCCAATCCCACAATAGCTGCATCATCATAGGGTGTCTCCTTGAATACACTGTCCCTGCTCTCATCAACATTCCTGGAGGGAAGTAGAACTCTGTACAATAAGCATGCTAGGATTCGGGCCTCCACTGAAAACTCGAACAAATCCCCAGTTTCGTAGCACGCTACGAAACCACTCAAACAGGTAGCGCTGCGAAACTGCTAAAAAGAATTCTGGCGCTGCGAAACTGCTCTGACTTTAAGCTAGACTAAAAAAATTTTGACAACAGCATTTTCAGTGATAACAGGAACCACAACCAGAAAGATGTGGAATAGCTTTTCATGTAGAAGGATAGGAAAATCAATGGTATATTGACAGTGGATGTTCAAAGCACATGACAGGTGATAAAGAAAAACTTGAATCATATAGTGTTTTAGAAAAGGGAAAGAAAGTCTCTTTTGGAAATGATACCCCTGCAGTCATAAAAGGAAAAGGCACTGCTCAATTGAAGGAAAAGGTCAAAGCTGGAAATGTTTTGTATGTTGATGGCTTGAAGCATAATCTTCTGAGTGTTAGTTAGATGTGTGATCAAGGAACCGAGGTAATATTTTGATCAAATGGATGTAGTGTTCGTGATCTCGATACAGGAGAAACAGTGATCAAAGGCAGAAGAACTCCAAATAATTTATACATATTTGAAGAAGGACAACAACAATGCTATTTGAGCAAGGATGATGAACACTGGTTATGGCACCGGAGGTTGGGACATCTAAGCTTTTCAAAAATAAGGAAAGCATGCAAATACCAGGCAGTTTGTGGTCTTCCAGATATCAAAATTCCAGATAACACAATATGCAAATCATGTCAGTTTGGCAAGCAAACCAGAACTAACTTCCCTGAGAAGGAAGGATCAGCTAGCAAGCCTCTTGAGCTTGTCCATACAGATGTATGTGGTCCATTTAGGACAAGGTCACCTCGAGGAGAAGAATATTTTATATTATTCATTGATGACTTCTCTAGGATGGTTTGGTTAGGGCTTATGAAGCACAAAGACGAAGCATTCGAAAAATTCAAAGCTTTCAAAGCCTTGGCTAAAAATGAATCGGATCACAAAATTAAGTGCCTCAGGTCTGAGAGAGGTGGGGAGTTTACCTCAAATGAATTTTTCGATTTTTGTGAAGAACATGGAATAAGAAGGGAATTTTCTACAGCTAGGACTCCTCAGCGAAATGGAGTGATGGAAAGGATGAACAGAACTTTTCAACAAATGGCTCGTGCTATGCTTGATGAGTCTGGAACTCCCGCAACCTTCTGGGGTGAAGCTGCATTTGCTGCGGTTGTTATTCTCAACAAAACAAATGTCCGAGTGAACAACACTCAAACTCCTCATGAGATCTGGTATGGTGAGACTCCTTCGGTAAAACATTTCAAAATTTTTGGAAGCAAATGCTATATCAAGAACAATGATAAACAACTTGGCAAACTTGAACCTAGAGCAGATGAAGGCATTCTCCTTGGTTATTCTCCCCACAGCAAAGCATATAAGTGTTACAATAAAAGACTTGGAAGAATTGTTGACAGCATTGATGTAGTGGTTGATGAAAAAGGATACATTCCTAGGCAAGTAAATTATGAAAATATCGAAGAGGATGAAGACTACCCTCCAAATCAGACTGATGATGAAGAAGAAGAACCTCAAGAGGCACCAGAGGAACAGATAAGGATAGAAGAGAAGACTCCATCCAGGTATGTACAGAAGAATCATCCAGAATCTCAAATTTTGGGACAAAAAGAGGCAGGTGTACAAACAAGAAGAACAATTGCAGAAGCTTCAAGCTATTTGGCATTACTCTCCTCCACTGAACCACAAAATGTAAGAGAGGCATGCAAGGATGAATGTTGGGTCAAGGCAATGGATGAAGAACTTGAACAGATCGAAAAGAACAACACTTGGGAGTTGGTTCCTAGACCAAAGGAAAAGAATGCCATAGGGACAAAATGGACCTTAAAAAATAAGTTGAACGAAAATGGGGAAGTAATTAGAAACAAGGCCAGACTTGTTTGTAAAGGGTATGCCCAACAAGAAGGAATAGATTTTGAAGAAACTTTTGCTCCTGTTGCAAGACTTGAGGCCATCCAAATGTTCCTTGCTCTCTCAAGCTTTCAAAAGTTTAAAGTATTTCAAATGGACGTGAAATCAGCGTTTCTGAATGGAGACTTAGAAGAAGAAGTATACATTGAGAAGCCAGATGGTTTCATTCTTGGGAATGATCCAAATCTTGTATGCAAACTAAAAAAATCTCTCTATGGTCTTAAACAGGCTCCAAGGGTGTGGTACTACCGCTTGGACAAATATCTTCATCAACAAGGTTTTTCAAAAGGATCAGCAGATAGCAATCTTTATATAAAAATTGAAAATGACAAATTACTAATACTTGTTGTGTATGTAGATGATATTATCTTTGGCAGCAATGAAGAAGCTATGAGTCAAAGCTTTGCCTTAGTGATGCAGAAAGAATTCAAAATGTCCTTGCTTGGAGAATTGACATATTTTCTTGGTTTGCAAATCCAACAAAATGAAGATGAAATCTTTTTATCTCAAACCAAGTATCTCAAGCAGATTTTGAAGAAATATGGCATGGAAGATGCAAAACCAGTATGTACCCCCATGGTTACAGGATGCAGCCTTAGTGCAAATGATGAATCAGCAACAGTGCATCAGCCAACCTATAGATCTATGATTGGAAGTCTACTTTACTTGACAGGTACACGACTAGACATTATGCATGCAGTGGGAATAGTTGGAAGATTTCAGGCAAATTCAAAGGAAACTCATCTTCAGGCAGTGAAGAGAATTTTCAAGTATCTTCAAGGAACTCAAAATTATGGCTTATGGTATCCTAGAGACATAGATCTCACACTTCATGCTTACACAGATGCAGATTGGGCCAGAAGTGTGGATGACAGGAAAAGCACAAGTGGTGGTGCTTTCTTTATGGGTTCCAGATTAGTATCTTGGTTCAGCAAGAAACAAAGTTCGGTTGCTTTATCTACAACTAAAGCAGAATATGTGGCTACTTCATCTTGTTGCACTCAACTTCTTTTGATGATGCAGACCTTGTAGGATTTTCAAATCACTTGTACACCACCTATCTCCATCTTATGTGATAATACAAGTGCAATCAACATTTCAAAGAACCCAGTCATGCATTCAAAGACCAAGCACATACCGATCAAGTATCATTTTCTCAGTGAACAAGTGCTTGAACAAAAGGTCAAGTTGGAGTATGTTCCTTCTAAGGAACAAGTTGCTGATATACTCACCAAACCATTGCCTAGGGAGACCTTTGAATACCTCAGGAAAAAGTTGGGGGTTGTTGATGCATCATCTTGTTGTTGAATCTCATCTGTTTCAGAGATTGTTGGTTGTACGCGAGTTTCATATGGGGTATACGCATACATTTGTTGGGTTAGGGATTGGTCGCAGCTCGAATGGCACAGGTTCAGCAGGAGCATATATAATGCATTGTTGGCATTATGGTAGTGCAGAAGGAGATCATGGATGCTGATCTGAATAGTGTTGCAATATGTCTCTATCTCTTTCATGATCCTGTTTATAGTCAGGGGGAGCAGGTTCTCAGGGGGAGTATGGACAGCCAAATGTATATCAAGGAAAGAGTATGTCTTGATCTGCCCTTTGCCCTTGATGTCAAAGGGGGAGAGTGATTTTGGTGTTTTTTCCATCAAGTCCAAAGGGGGAGATTGTTGGCATTATGATGCATGTGTTGTACTTGATGGCAACCCACTCATGGAAGAACATCTCACTTATATACATGGGATGAATCTACAGAAGAGATATCAGATGTGACATAATACATGGGATGCATAGCAGATTCATGAAGAGACAAGAGCAAGGCCATCAGGAAAGCCAAGCCATAAGCAAAGAGAAGCTACCTAAGGAGGCATATCAAAGCACATTACAAGATATTAGAGCAAGAGAGGCATTCACATATGCAAGGAGATCTTTGGAAGACACTACCAAGCCAGAGGAGCAAATGGAGCAGACGGACCAAGAGGAGCAGATGGAGCAAGAGGAGCCAAGAGGAGCCAAGAGGAGCAATATATATATATATATATGCCATATATATGTCAAAGAAGAGGAGCAGAGTAAACAGAGCAATATAGAGCAAATGGAGTAATATATAGACAAAGCCACCAAGCGGAGGAGATGGAGCCATATATATATATATATATATATATATATATATATATATATATATATATATATATATATATATATATATATGCCAAAGAAGAGGAGCACACAGAGCTATCGGGAGTCCATAACACCATCGGCAACAAAAACTATGCATATATGTGTTTAACACTATCGGAGGCGCAAACGGAGGCTAAGGCGTGTACATAGGCAAATACACTATCGGAGGCAGAAAGTGGACTTGAATTTTTTATGGACGGGAGTGTTAAGTCCTATCGGGTCCGGCACACAATATCGCATCGGGACTTCGGGAGGAAAGTCATACAATGTTAAGTGGCCCTTTAATTGCAATCGCCGATAGCGATTATCGCATCAGGATTTCGGAGCGAAGGTAATTACAGTGTTAAGTGACCCTGTGCGACTTGCGATCGCCGATAGCGATATCGCATCGGATGACAGTCAAGGGCAAGCGCCGATTGCGATAGAGGTATGGACCCGACGGAGTTATTAAAACAATTTAAAATAATATCGCGTCCGGGTATCGGGGAATTGGCTATGTTATGTGCAAATCTGCCAATTGCAATTGTAAGAGCGGACCCGATGCTATATTGTGATTTGGCTTAATGTCTTATCGCGTCCATCAGCCATCAGCCATTGGTGACTGACGATATGTTGCGATCGCCGATAGCGATGAAAGCTGCGGACCCGACAGGCATATAAAACATGGTTCAATGCTTATCACATCCATCACAATCGCATATGTTATGAAGTCGTGCCACACCCAAGCGCCGATTGCGATGAACGTTGCAGATGCGATGCGACATTATAACATGGCTTAATATAACATCGCATCCAGTTCATCGGAGTAGTGGAGGATCGGCCTATCGGCCATCGGCGATGTCATGAGGAGCGGACCCGATACAGTTTAGATGCAGGTTTAATATTGCTTGAAGTCCGCCTCTTAGTCTTTTGGACTGTTTTTATCATATTCTTTGTTTTTATCACTTAAGTCGTCGTTAAGTGATCCTATGGTTTTGGTCCAAACTATTGAGCCCCAGGTTTTTGGATCCCTTGTATTGGTTATCTATGGCTCTGATTCATGGTTTTAGCAAGAGATTGACTATAAAAAGGAAAGGAGATCATTTGGCTTGATACGAGTGAAAGTTGAAGATCTTAAGAAAAGCTAGATCTGAAACTCTTGTGACCGGTTGGTGAGTGATAATTGAATCTAAATCAAGGAGAAACATGTGGATTACGAGTTGGATCTACTGAAGGGTGGAGATCCCCTCGACGCATGATCAAATCTGTAGATCTGATAGGTTGGGGCATTCCTGAAGTCTAGAAAATTGTCTATGCTCGCAGGACCGCAAGTGCAGACAAGGAACAGTGCGGAGGTACGCAGGCCCATAAGCGGCGCAAGTGCGGAGGTGAGCAGGCAATCCATAAGACTCAGTGCAGAGGTACGTAGGCAAGAAGTTGGCGCAGCGCGGAGGTACACAGGAAAGCAATTGATGCAGTGCGGAGGTACGCAGACAAGTAGCAGGAGAAGGCGCGGATATACGTAGGTGTTCTATTGGTGGAGCTGCGAACTTTTCATGAAATCTATTTAGCTGCCCCTGTTTATTATTGCAATGTTCTAGGATCTGAATTGATGTCTGGTTCTGGTACTGTTTTCTGAGAAGTTTGGGTGATTCATTGGATTTATTGTATAAGGAAATTATTTGATTCACATGTACTTGATGATCATTTGATCCTTTTGGATCCAGTCTGAAAATTAATGAAACGTGCTCCTTGAAAGAAAAGAAGTAGGGGGTTGTAGCTCCCTTCCTGGAGAGATTGGAAAACGAGAGAGAGAGTTGTAGCTCTCTGCAGGTTACAGCCTGCGTACTGGTAAAGGACTACACCAGTACAAAATCATTGTAAAAGAAGTTCTAATTGAAAGAAGATATATAGAGACATATTGCAGTAGGTGTTTTTCACCCACATTGGGTTTCCACCTTATATCTGGTGTTCTTTGGTGTGACTATCTGTTTTTCACTGTTCTTGTTCATTATTATATGGTACTGACATACAAGTTAATTATCAATATGGGAAGAATAATTTAAAGTATAAATCTGGATGGTATATTGAAAAGAATCTGATAATACTGATTCACCCCCCCTCTCAGTATTATTTCCAACACCTTCTAGGGATGAGATCCTCCCTGTGATGTCTCAAGAACTGCAGACCAATGCCTTTCTTACAAAAACCATATCAGTAAGATTTCCTAGTGTTCTATTAGGCATGGAGTCTAACTGAGTTTACACTAAAACTGATAAAATACATATTTACAAATTTAAGGCCAAAGATCTTAAATAACATAAATTTTCAGAAAATGCCCATTAACTGGGCCATCAAAAACTATTTCTCCTCCCATACTTTGTAGCATGAAAGTATTGTTCCCTTGGATCTGAGAAATGATAAAAGGCCCTGTCCATAAAGCATCAAACTTCCCATGGTTGCCTTTCTTCTCTTTCAGTGCATCCCACTTAAGAACCAAGTCTCCAATCTGAAAATTATCTATTTTTGCCCTCCTGTCAAAAGCTTCCTTGATTCTCTTTTGATGTGCTACAGACTTTTCAACCAACTGTTCTCTGATTTGATGTACCTCTGCTAAATCAGTGATCCTTTTTGCCATGTCTTCTTCCTCACTCTGCTCTTCTTGCAAGAACTTTGCCACAGGGAGGGTTAACTGAATTGGGAATACAACCTCAGTGCCATATACCAGCTTGAATGGAGAATTCCCTGTGGATTTCTTGGTGGTTACTCTGTCAGCCCATAGTGCATACTTGAGCTTAGAATCCCAATTCTTTTTGTTGTCTTCCAACAGTTTCTTAATTATCCTTATCAGGCTCTTGTTCGACGATTCTGCTAGACCATTTCCTTAAGGGTAGTATAAGGTGGAATGTACTAGCTTAATGCCCATTGAGTCACACATGTCCACCAATTATTTTGCCCTGAAGGCTATTGCATTGTCTGTAACCATTTTATGTGGACCACCAAACCTGGTGAAGATATTCTCTGCTAAGAACTTCATGATCACATGGTGATCAACCTTTCTGGTAGGGATGGCCTCGATCCCTTTAGTGAAGTAATCAATGGAAACTAAGATCTATCTATGTTGGCCAATGGAATGTGGATTGATTTCTCCAATGAAATCCAAGCTCCATTGCTGGAAAGGGCCACTAACATGTATGGGTTTTAGGGGCAGGGACTTCAAGTGCTGCTTTCCTTCAAATCTTTGGCACCTGTCAGAAGATTTAACAAATGAAAAACATCAGAAAATAAGGTGGGCCAATAGTAACTAGCTCTGAGGATCTTGTGGGCTGTAGTTTTCCAACAATGGTGTCCCCCCCATATGCTGGAATGAAATTGTTGCATCAATTCCATGGATTGTTCCTTGTCGAGACACCTCAAGAGAACTCCAGAGGGGTCCCTCCAATAGAGCAGATTTTTATGAATGCAATATTTAGTTGCCCTGAGCTTAAGAGTTTTGGCTCGGGTTGAACTAAGGCCTGGAGGAATTTCTAGCTTCAGCAAGAATTGAGCCATAGCAGAATACCATTCACAAGAAGCTATATTTTCTGCCAATGACTTATCTTTCCCTGGTTCATCTGTTTCTTCTGCTGCCTGACTATCTTCTGAATTTATGTTTATCAAATTCATATCTAACATTCTGCAATTTTCTTCAACCATTAGTCTAGCCAGGCCCTTACCTTTGACAAGCTTGGTGGGCTTCAGTTCTATGTTAAATTCAATAAGCTTTGCAACCCATTTAGCCCTTTTTTGATCAACATCGGGTTGTGTTAAGACATCCTTTATTGAAGCAGAGGGTACATATGCAATTACCTTGGAGTGCAGGATGTAAATTCTGAAAGCTTTCAAAGATTTTATAAGAGCATATGCCTGTTTTTCAATGATATCATACCTCAATTCAGCATCCCATAAGGTTTTGCTGAAAAATGCCACTGGATGCTCCGAGCCTTTCTCATCTACTTGCATTAAGACTGCTGCAAGGGTGTCATCAGAGGCAAATGAAAATATATGGAATTCCTTATTATAATCTGGGCTGATTAAAGTAGGAGCTTCCATAATAGCTTTCTTAATGGATTCAAAGGATCTTCTTGCTACGTCAATCCACTTGACTTTTGACCCCTTTTTCAACATGGAGGTAATGTGTTTCACAAGTTTTGCAAAATTTGGGATAAACCTCCTTACAAAATTTATCTTACCCAGAAAGGACTGGATATCCTTCTTTGATCTCGAGACAGACAAGGTCTTAATTGCACTTACTCTTTCTGGGTCAATTTTGACACCTGCAGTAGAAACAACGTGTCCTAACATTTTTCCTTCTTCTAAAGAAAACTGTGACTTTTTAGGATTGACCGAAATCCCAAAAATTTTACACTTCAGGAACACTTTCTTCAAATGCTACAAATGGTCTTGATGGCTGCTGGAGTACACTGTTATATCATCAAGGTAGACAAGGACAAATTTGTCCTTCTCTCCCACAAATGCTATATCCATAGCTCTCTGAAAGGTGGCTCTAGCATTCATCAACCCAAAAGGCATCTTAGAATACATAAAAGTGCCCCAAGGAGTAGTGAATGTAGTCTTCTCTTGGTCATCTGGATGCACAACAACATGGTTATACCCTGAAAATCCATCCAGGAAAGACATCACTTTGGCTCTCCAGACTTTTTGCAGCAAATTCTCCATCTTGGGCAGAGGATAATTGTCTTTCTTAGAGCATTTGTTTAAATTTCTAAAATCAACGCAGAGCCTGATTTCCCCACTTTTCTTCCTCAGCACTACTAAGTTGGCTACCCATTTCGAATATCTGAGAGGGACTATGATTTTGGCAGCCAGTAACTTCTTGATTTCTTTTTCAATTAGAGAAGGAGGAAAGGATTTATGGGTCTCAGTTTCTACTTGAAAGGAATGGTGTATTTATCTAAAGGGATTTTGTGATGGATGATCTTTTTGTCATATGTTTTCAGGTCACTATATTCCCAGGCAAAAACATCAGCAAATCGTTTCATTAAATTGTAGTACTCAGAACTTTGGGCAGCCGACAAATGGGTGGATAGATTTATATATCTTAGATGTTCTAGACTCCCTATATTATGCCTATGGACTACAGATTGGTCTTCTTTTTGGGCAGCCTTATAAGGCACATCATTCTGGTCAAACAAC
Organism: Pinus tabuliformis; assembly: GCA_031772625.1. NCBI lineage: Eukaryota > Viridiplantae > Streptophyta > Pinopsida > Pinales > Pinaceae > Pinus > Pinus tabuliformis. The sequence continues at coordinate 927,863,191 of CM062809.1, read as the reverse complement.
TTTTCTAAAGGGACTAGTCCTTTAGGTATGTGATTGTTGGGCAGTTGGACAATGCTGTTTTTTCCAATTTTGTTTCTAAGCTGGGACTGGGGTTTTTTTCGAATTATTCATTCTCTTGATCAATTTTCATTTCAGAGAATTCATCAATGACTTGAAGAAACCTATTTACCTCATCATCATCTTCAAAATCTTTCCAATGCTGGACATTATTAGGCAAGGATGGTCTATATTTCATCTGAACTTCATAAACTAGTTTGGGAGGCATAGGAGGGATAAACATGCTAGCAGACACAACAAGGGAATCGGCAAGCTGATTTCTAACTCTAGGGATATATGAGATACAAAAACTATCAAAAGAATCTTTGAGTCTCCATACCTCATCTCTATATGCTTTCAGTCTTAGGTGCTTTGCTTGGAACATTTTGTTAACTTGCTGAATGATAAGATCGGCATCTCTGAACACCTTTATGTTTTTTATTTCTTTGTCTTTAGCTGCGTTAAGGCCCAATATTAGAGCCTCATACTCTGCTATATTGTTGGTAACTTGGAAAGGCAGCTTAAACGACAGATGTGTGCTTTCTTGTTTTGGAGAAATCAGCACGACCCTTGCTCTTGCAGTCTCCCTAGAACATGCTCCATCAAAGAACATTTCCCAAACTTGACTTGCTTGCTCTCCCTCGGCCTGAACTGTTGGTTTCTTGAGCTGCAATGAGGCCTTCTGGGATTCTTAAATTTGGAGGATACATGTTCCAAAATCGGTATCCACAGCATAAATGGGATGATTAGAAGGATTCTCCTCATCACTAATGATGTAGGCCAGTTGTGCTTCTTTGTACAATCTCCTACTTTCTCCCCCAAAGACTAGGACAATGGCATAAGATAAATCATTTTGTAATGTCCCACCTAGTCTCTTAATCCACTCTCTGGACAACAACATGCCGAACTTAGGGGGAACATCTGCTACCACAATATCCATCATCATGCTCTTCATGGGCAGCTGGGTTAGGGTAACAGCTAGGTCTTTGACTAATCCTAGGCATTTTACTTTTCTCGAATCAAATGAGAATATATCATGATATGGTCTAGTGATATCAAGGCCTAACTCTTCCATGACAACTTTGGGCATCAAATTGTGGCTGGCCCCTGTGTCTAGCAGGCAATTATGGAGGGTTTTATCATGAATGGTCAAGGAGACATAGAACGATGGGGAGCTATTATCAGCAGGTTCGATCATGGGGCTAAGCACAACTACAGGCTTATCATCTTGCAAATTGACGTAGTCAGTAGAGGCTGGTGAGGCTTTCAGCTCAAGAGCATCAAGGATAGGCTTTCTAAAAACTTCATTCTTTACAAGTTTTATCAGAGGCACATATATTTTTAACGTTTGGACCTCTCATTCAAAGCTGAAAGGGGAAGGAGACTTGTCAGGACCTCTTACCTCTTGGGCTAGTGTATTGAGGATGACTGGATGAGCTGCTGGTCTTTTATGCCTGATATTCTATTGCTCTATTGGGACAACAACTCTTTGGGCAGGATTCTCCTTGACGTTGTTTCCTTTTAACCTCAGATTATATATTTGTTGTTCACCAGTCTATAGAACAGCCTCTCTGTCCTACTTTTGACTGGCTTGGTCTTGGAGTAATGATTCTTCATAGGCAACCAATGTCAAAAAGGCAGCACTGCCTTTATCTTCCATGTAATTAGTTTCATCCTCTTCTTCGAACTGCTCCTCTTCCATGACTACGTTTTGGAAAGGAGCCTTAACTTTTTGTTCTTCACCGGCTTCTTTACCTCTCTGAATGATTTGCAATTGTTCATTTGCTCTTCTGAAAGGGTTTGGGTTTCTTGGAGCAAATGTGTTTGGAAGCCTTCCCTTTCCAGAGCTTTGCTCAACCTTCAGCTTAGATATCTTTGCAGCCAATGACTATCATTTTAATCATCTTATCTAATTTGGGTTCTAAAGATGAAGCAGAGGAAGAAGAAGCCTCACCTCTCTACCTCCTTCTATCAGCATGACTTTTGAGCTTTTTTGCAGCCATGATATTAGATTCCACTTCTAAAGCTGCATCTTGCATTTCAGCTAGAGTGGCACATCTTCTTTCTCTCAAAAGTAGGCAAAAATCAGAGTCAAAAGCATTGGCATAGGTGAGTTTGGTAGAGGTGGGGGTAGGCTTTACTTCAGCTAGTATATTACTATACATACGGCTAAATCTTTTATTAAAATCAGGCAATGATTCCCCATTCTCCCTCTTTAGGTTTTCAAAATCTATATGGTAATAGAGCAAGTCTTTCTTATCCCCCCAATGCTTCAAAAATGTATCATCTAATGCTTCAATGTCTGCTATTGACCTAGGGGCTAGTTCTTTGAATCACTTTCTAGCCTCACCATCAAGGCTCTAGACAAACACTCTCATCCACACATCGTCTTCACTGATATCAAGGTTATCAACATAACTATAAAAAGACTCAAGGTGATCTTTAGCTGTTACTCCCTATGTACCAATGAACTTAGGCATGTATTTCTGATATTCTCCTACAGGCATGGCATTCAAAGGAACAGGCAAGACCAGGGGTCCATACCTAGCAGCTATGATTCTTTCCATCTTTGTGGGTGCTTGTTGGCCTGCCATGACTGGGGTAGGTGGAAGGATACTGGTAGTTTGAACAGTAGGGAGTAGTGAAATGGATGACAGAAACAAAGGAATATGAGGGACTGTATGGGAGGCTTTCTTTGGACTGAGATCCAAAGGGGAACTAGATGAACAAGGAGCTTTATGAATCTCTGAAGGTATTTCTTTACTAACAATGCTAGGCTCTATATCTTCAAACTGTATATTCTCAGCTATAATCTTCTCTTGCAGAGATACATAAGATTTCTTAGGCTTACCTAATCCTGATGCTCCTTTCTGTGATGTTTTCCTTTGCTTAGCAATCTTCTCAGGGTCAAGCACTGGGTCAGCTAGTGATTTCTGAGGATTTCTCCGGGTATGCCTCACAAACTGAGCCAGAACTGTAATGTGGAGTTGCCACTAGGTTGGTTCTCCAATAGAGTCACCAGATAGATGATTACAACCAGAAATGTGTCCAAACCTTATCTATCATCAAAGCAGGAACTGTGTCGTTTTCCCAGGGAAGCTAAGCTTCAATCTCCTCTCCTCGGCAACGACGTCAATTAATGTTATCACCCCAAGAAACTCTCCTAGGTTGTAGATCAGAGATGCTCAGGAACATATGAATTCAACTTATTGTTGCAGATGGATGAATGGAAGGAATGATGTTTGTTCAAGCCAGATAACCACTTCTACTTTGCTTAACTCCAGACATGCGTGAACACCCCCAGACTACAAGGCTTAAGACCACCGATTGCTCACAGTTTGAGGATTGGGTAAATATGGAGAATACTGACCACACCAGCATATGCACAAGACCATGTGATGGCCAGTTGTAACCAGTAAAGAAGTCTGCAAATCTAATTCCCTATGCACACACAGAATGACAGCTCTCTGGCACTAAGTGAAAAGAAACCTAAATAGCTTATCCACTAATACATACAAGACTTTAACACAGAGATAGGATGATAGCTACTCTAATGTTAAACATCAAGAGTTTAGAAGTGCATTATATCAAGCACAGCTTGGAATAAAAGAAGAAATGAAAGTGAGCAATTAACAGCAAAAGAAGCTTGTATTAGCTGAAAATGAAGACGAGACGCTGCAAGTGCCAAAATAGTTACAGTCTCTAGAGGTTGAACCTTACATCAAAACAACAACCATCCCCCCTGATTACAACTTGTTTCTGGGTATATATAGAGTTTCATTACAAAGGCACTCAACCATTCTAAATATGGATGGGTCATAACTGATCACCAACCACATTTAGTTGCCTAATGGAGCTTCTGAGTGCGTTTACTTGTCTCTGTGAGTGAATTTGATCTCCTCGGGTTCCCTGCTGTCCTCTCATGCGGCTGGAGTGTCCTTATCCATTAAGTTCCATAACTGCTAAATGTAGCTACATACTCATACTTGGTCCTTTTCCTTCTTGGCCATACTGCCTGTTGAATGTGATTGTTGCAGAGCAATTACTACTGGTACTGGTGAGCTGATTGCCTTTGTCCTTTGAGTGCACGAAATGGTCAGCGTAAGTGGACTGCATGGCGAATGTACGAGCCGAATGGAGGAGAGAGACTGGTCGTCGGATTAAGGTGATAGATGGCGGGGATTACTTGGTTGAGGGTATCGGGAGATATTGAAGCGGAGTGAGCATGGGCCATTGGATCTCGGGTGGATAGATCCAATGGCTATTGGAGGGAGGAGACGCGCGGGAGTTAACAGGTGGGGATGGAGGATGAGCGGTAAGTGGTATTTTCCCGCACCACCGTTGATCGTTGGGCGGTAAAGGTACAATGGAGTGCGATACCACTCAGAGTGTGACGTGTGGCAGCGGGGGAGAGGGGAAAACCACCCTCCATCGTGCGTTATCGTGCAGTTACTTTGTGGTCACAGGGAAAGCGGATGCCGTCCGATCACGGCGGGAATGATCGGACGGTGAGGATTTGATCGCGCGGATTTTCGTCAAGCGCGACGGAGAACCGTTGGATCGGGCGCGGCGATCGACGGCCATAATTAAAAGGTGACAATGGGTTATAGAATGACGAGGTCATGTGGGTGCGGTGTTATAAGGGTTCAAGCTTTGCGCTCGAGGCTTGAAGGAATAAGGGTTTATGCCGGGTTTTAGAGGAAAAGCAAAGGCAACGGGGTGAAAAAGAGTAGGTGGAGTTAAGGAGAAGGAGGAAGATGAATGCCATGAGCTTCTTTTGAGCACAATCAATACAACCGGGCTTATATTCGGCCTTTAAAAGATCATAGTTATAGAAAAGCTACCAATTACATCTTTCCTAAAGTCTAAAGTTCAATTTCATTTTAGAAAAATTAATTTAAATAATTAACTTAGAATAAGATATGTTGATGTACTAAACCATACCAAACCATAGTTAGCCATGACACCTAAAATGTGATCAATTCAATCTCATGTGTTTCCTGATAATGGTAGCACCGAAACTCATCCCTTCCAACATCTACCTCGACCGCCAATTAGAAACAATGATCACAATAAGAATCACCCACATCAATGTAATAATTAGTGAGAAGTATAATAAAACATTTCATTTGAGATTGATCTGGTATGCCTATGATATCAACATGATCCAAGATCTTTTCTTCGGTTGATGTTAGCAGAATTGCATTAAAAGAGCATGTAGAAACCACATATGCAAAATACTTAAAGAAGAAGTAATTTAAAAGAGACCATAAATGACAATGCACACAATGTTTGATAACAGAGTTCGTCCAATGTGTACTACATCTTCGAGCCCTTCTTCAATGGTGGGGAGGTCACTTCATTCATCTCAGCAAAAATGAAAATGAGTACATGGAAAAATGCATCATTATACCTCCAATCATGAGGATGACCTAAAAATGGGCTACTCAAACTATAGCATACTCCATACAAGCAACTTCATCTTGGAATTCTATGACTTTAGAGTATAAACATGACCACCTTCTGACCTATGCAAGGCTACCTCGAAGTTTGTGCCAAAACATTAATGGCACATGTTGTCTTCTGCCATAAGCCCTAAGATCTGTTGCTTAAAATCCAAATCTGACTGCACCAGTGAAATCCTTGCAAAATTCTAAGTAAAATGAATATAAACCTTGCGATATTCTGCCACTGTCATCTCTGGACCCCTCAAAGAATCTTCAAATTCCACAACAAAATCTTTATTAGAATATTCCTCCTCAAAATCCATGCCCAAAGGATTCCACCCTCCTGGATCTATCGTGCAGGGTTCCCATCCTAATCCGAGTTCCACAGCGCGACAACTCCACCCGTCTACTCACATCTCTGGTCGCTCGGCATGCACTCTTCGTGGAATTGATGGGAAATGTTATAATAAATGTGTCAATAGAGTTAACAAAGGCCTGCCGACCAGCTGAAAAGTTATTGCATGCAAATATAGTTCATTTGTTTGGAAAGTCCAGGGTGTTGGTAATGTTGGCATTGATGTCAAATTGTCATAATTAATGGATGTGTTGACATTAGTTCATGATGTACGCCATTGTTGCAAGAGTGCTTGAAATTCAAAGGTTGAAAGCGAAGTGAAGTTCTAAGGCTATGATAATCAATGTGAAGGTTGAACATGTCAAATGGAACATAAAATATTGAGACACAAGCTGAAAAATATATGCTTTCATTAAATAAAAAAAAATGTATGATACAAGATAATACAAATATGATTTGTCTCTTGTAATAATTACTGTTTGAGCTATTTTATTTCAACTCTATTTTATATTAAAAATTTTCTTTGAGAACTGGAAATGAAGAGACAAAATTGTGAGTAGTTTTTAGAAGACCAAGAGACAATCCTTCATTTCGTATTCTTGCAAAGAATATAACAACCAATATGGCTTTCTTATAAAACATACAATGTGGAATAGAAACATAACTTTTTGAAGTGAAGTACTCTGCATAAGAAAGTTGATGAGAAGCCACAGAAGAGGCACAGAGTTGAAAAGGAGAAGGAGTGCAGATTTACAGTAGATTTGTTGCAGGATGTGGTCCATTTGAAAGACTATGGTATTCAAAGGAAAGTTACCATTATCTCGAATTTAAGACTACAAGGTGGTGCCCTAGGAGCAAGCATACCACCTGGATCATCTTGGACTGGTAAGGGTCCGACTTCATTCAAGGATGCATTAAGAGGGAAAGCTACCACATAGGATAAACAAAACCCAAATATGACAATACTAGGTCCGTACATTGTGGAGAAGATGAAGAAAGCCCCATATCTGTCTATAGAATTACCAGAAGTAAGCGGTCTCTTCAAAACTTTGCAAGAAAAAGCTATCATATGTTGATTTAATGGTTTCTGGCCCAAATATGAAGATCTAAATGAGTGGATCTACCTCAACTGGACCAGATATTTTGAAATTTATTTGTGTGCAAAAGGTTTTTTTGTGGTTTAGTTTGATACTCAAAAAGACTTTAATTATGTCATAAATGAAGGACCATGGTTTTGGGGAAGGGCGGGTCTCTTCATAACCCCACAGTTTCCTAGTTTTGATGCAAACTCAATGGTGGTTGTAAAAATGCCGGTTTGGGTAAGGCTACATAACCTTCCACTCCCCTTTTGGCACCACCACGTCTAAGAAGGCATTGGAAACTCTTTGGGAAGGTTCCTAAAGATGGATCGAGAAAGAATGGACAACGATATCTTCACTTTTGCCAATATTTGTTTGGAGATGGATTTAAGTAAAGGCCTTCTGGATTTTATTCACCTGACACATCAAGACTTCAAGTGGACACAATGGTTAGATTTTGAAAACACTGCCTTTTGATGCCGGATTTTCCATCAAACAGGGCACTTGTAGAAAACATGCAAACAAGCAAAGAAAAGAACACAAAAGATATCACAAAAGAAAAAAGGATAGCAATTCTGAGACCCTCCTTCTTCAGATGATGAGGATGAAGAAATGAATGAGACCCAGCAACAAACGGAGACGCAAAATCAACAAGGTTCTCAAGAGGAGGGAGAAGACAAGGAGAAGGTTTAGAACAAACAAGAAGAGAATCCAAATAACTCAATAGTGGTTCTGATTCTCGAGAACCAACACGAGGAAAACAACCACAATCAAGGCACAGGTGGAACTAAGCGATCTCATGTCTTTGAGAGCTCAAATTCAGATAAAGAAGCCTCAAACATTTCAAGAAATAATGAGTTGGCAATTGTTACTACTACTCCATCACTTGGGGTTTGACAAAAAGTCCAAAAGAAAAAAGGCAAAAAAGAAAAAACCAGTTTATCTAGCTAAATGTAATTTAAATTTTGTATTTTTTGTAGATTATCTACCATGAGTGCTTTAAGCACATACACTAGTCCCTTGGGACAATTCCTAAATGCACTTGTGCATCTACTCTATGTAACTTTTTATTTTATTAATAGAAATTTGTTGATTTTTCATTGGGAAACAAAAAAACTAAAGTACCATCCATCTTGAGGTTATATAGCTTCATCATCAAGAAGAAATTATTTGATGTAGTATTCCTATCATATAAATGATGCAACTTCTTCCATAACCCATGTGTTGTCTTCTCACCTGCGACATTAAAGTAGACACTATTTGCTAGGTATTGATGAATTGTAGCAATGACCTTCCTATAGCTTCATGTGTCATTGTTGAGGGTTTCTTTGCCACTTCTTCAATTGGTAAATACTAATAATTTAGAATCAGAATATCCTCCATTTCTAATTTCCATAGGGTGAAATTGGCCCCATTCTACTTCTCCATGTCGTTTACTATATTACTCTGCATAGTGCCTAGCTTACATCACGTGAAGCTCTGATACCAATTGTTAATAAAAGATAGTAGAAAAATAAACTAAATTTTTTTTAACTCTTTCACTGGACACAAGATTTATGTGTAAAACCTCATTCGAGGAAAAACCATGGGGAAAAGTATTAGTAGTTTTTTATTACAATAACAATGAAAATATTACATTTCTCTCACTTCTTTCACTCGCTTCTTTTTATTCACACCCCTGTAAAAATAGATTTCGTTACAATAGCATGGGCCTAAATACCATGGGTTACCGATACATGGATGTGAACAACTTTGACCTTGATTTGGTCTCACTCGCTCCTAATCAACTTTGACCTAATCAAGATAAATCCAGAGGATAACTCGCTCTAATTACCAGCTAGTTGTGTCCTATGTATTTATGATGTTGAGAAGTACATATGTATATGTTAAATTTGTGTATTTGAATTTGGAGCAAATGATTGACTATTTATGAGTTAGTATAGTATGCCATTTGTGTTTAGTATGTTTTTGGGCTAGCACCATTTCGTCCACTACTGGTAAATTCACATTAATAAAGTGGGTGATATATATTGATCAATGATATTTTCCACCTTTAAAAACTAATGGTATCGATTGACGTACAAAAGGCGGAAAATGACATCAATCAACATATTAATGTGGTTGTAATAGTTGACGATTGACATACTAGAGGAAGATTAATAAACCATTGTTTACTGTAATTAACTATAGTTAAATATTATTAACTATTTATACTTAATGATAATTATTAACCATGATTAATAAATACTAACCATAAAAATTAAAAATTAAAAATAATTAATTATAATTGACCATAGTTAATTATAATAGATTATAAGTAATCATAATTAAACCAACACCCTTCCATCTACATCAACATTACAACCATTCAAACTAACCACTATTTCTATCTCTAATAACTATAACTATGATTATCAATCTTTTTAAAAATTAAATTGAAATTCCTCATCATGTAATTTTAAATGTTCTTTAAACACTCTTTCTTACCTTCGTAACTTCTAGAAGTGATTAAAAAAACGTTTTATGTATTTGAGCAAAATAGTCCCATGAATTTCCTTCTCATCACTTTATATAACATTGAGTAGTCATTAAAAAGAGATACATTTGTGTCATTGAGAAAAATAGTCCCCCAAATTTCTTTCTACAATCTCATTCCACCGATGATATGTTAATTTTATTTAAAAAGATTACAAAGTGTCATACAAAATAAAGTGATTCTTATCCATGTAACCTATAGAATTTATTTTAAATCTTTTAAAAATAAAGCAATTCTTATCCATGTGAGCAAACAATAATTAAAGTAAGTGTAAAATTAGATAATAATAAATATATTCTCAGTGTTCTTCCTATGTTTAACACACACGGAGGTGAATTCAACTTTTTAAGATCCCTAGGTTTTTTTCCTTTGATGTCTACCTTTCATTAATTATGTATATATATAATACTTTAAATGAGATGAATATAACTTTTTAAGATGCCGAGGTTTTTTAGTTTTTCTGTATAAGGAAAAGACGTTTGCATATATTAAATTATTTAGCAATTTTTAATTTTAATTTTAATCTTAATTTAGACCATTTATATTTATAAAATTAAATATAATATTTTATATTATTAATATTTTTAGATTATATATATGAAGTTATGTGATTTTTGAAATGGTTTGCATATTTAATTTGTAGCTTGAGTAGTTGTGATTGAGAGGTATCTAAATCGTCAAAATTAAATAAGAATTGTACTTGGGTATCTAAGTCGTCAAAATCAAATAAGGATTGTATTTGGTGTGGCCACGTGAGCCATTAGCATGGCTAGAATTTTACCTATAAAATTTCAAACCAGTGATCTTTACACTAGGAAGTGCTTTAATAGTACACATTTTCACAATTTACAACAAACTCCAAACCCTATTATCTCTAAACTCTCAAATTTCTTTGTGCCCATACACCATTCATCTACACAACACCCACAAAAGCCTAATCTTTCTTAATATCAAGATGAATAACAAACAAATTCACACTAAAAAAAAAAATATAATCACCAAAAAATGAGATTGTACCCTTCACTGCAACATCCAAATAATCCCACCTACAAGAGGGGATTTCTATAGCAATATCATATATGTTGGAGGGCAACCTAGCTTTGGTATAAATGAAACCGTATTGTAAGCTCTCCATATTAGAAACTTCACACCGCTCTCCTCGAATCTTTATATTTTTAAAATTTTGATAGTAAGAGTGTTTTAGTTATAAGATTGGTAAAATATACCAAACTATCGAAATAAACCCCTTTCCTTCTCAAAAAAGGACAAAATGAAAAGAGAAAGAAAAGGAAGGGAGAAACTTTTAAATGACGAAGGAACTACCTTCCCTATTTTTTTTTAAAATTTTGATAGTAAGAGCGTTTTAGTTATAAGATTGGTAAAATATACCAAAATATCGAAATAAACCCCTTTCCTTCTCAAAAAAGGACAAAAAGAAAAGAGAAAGAAAAGGAAGGGAGTAGCTTTTAAATGAGGAAGGAACTACCTTCCCTTACAATGAAGGATGGAAGGAACTGGCTTTTAATGGAGGAAGGAACCATCTTTAGTCTCCGTGAAGAAAGTGGCTGGATTTCTTATGAAAGAAGCAGAGGAATCGTTGCATCACTCGTGTGAAGGGTTTAGCTTTAGTTAAATGTGAGAGCAAACCTCCCGTATTTTGGCACATAACAGAGCTGCACCGCAGGAAAATAGGAGAACGTGGTAAAGGGGATAGAGGAAAGGAGAAGAAGAAGACATTAAAAGGATGGAGGATATGTATGGTTTAATGGCGGCCTTCCAGTTATTGCAGCAGCGAGCTGCCGTCAAACACGCCTCGGAAAGATTCGATAAGCGAGCCCTCCTCCAGCTTCACGATGAGATCGGCCGTGAGCTGAGGTCCCCAGCAGAAGGCACTGTACAGATACGCTCATCCGTCACTGACCCAATTAGCAGCGGTGGCGCAGCTTGTTCGGCTCCGCTGGAAAAGCTGAACCCCATTTCCTTCGACGAGTTGAAGGTCGGGGAGGTCCATCGAGGACGCGTGGTTTATGGGATGTTGTGCGCAGATGCCCACAAGATATGCAGTATCGTGACATTGCTCGAAGACAATAATGGACTAGCCGTCAGGCTGGAAATCTACAACGCCGCTCCCTCGGGGGCGGACGTCAAGAGGCTTTACCCCAAGGGTGCCACGGTGGCCGTCAAGGAGCCCTATTTTAAAGTCGCCGCCGACGATGGCCTTATTATCCGCGTCGACAACCCCGCCAACGTTGTTAAGGTCATGGCTGAGAAGGGGAAGCGGACGGAGAGCCTGCTCCATGTGGATGTGGAGGACATGAGAAAAGAAGGTAACAGGTGCTTCAGAGAACAGAACTGGGAAGCGGCGGCCGAGTATTATACGAGATGCATTGACGCCACTCTGATTCAGCTCAAGGAGGGCTCCTCCAATACTAATAATAGCATCGTCAACGGCCTTCTACTTGCGTATTCCAACAGGGCAGAGACGTGGTTGCAGATAAAAGAATTCAAATCGGCGTTGGAGGATTCGGACGACGCCCTTCGGATCGATCCCGGGCATCTCAAAACGCTATACAGGAAAGGCCGGGCTCTTCTCGGGCTGCGGCATTATGGGGCGGCATGCGAGTGCTTGAAGAAAGCAGACAAGACCAGTCCCGGGCAGAGGGAAATACAAGCGGCGCTAGGCCAGGCCAAGACCTTCTACGCCCAGAGCTTGAATGGCAAGTATGACATTTCGGACTATCTGCTCGGACGTGGATCTACTCCTCCGGAAGTGGCTGATTTCGTGGGCTCTGTGGAGATCAAGATGACCGAAGACGGCCGCGGGAGAGGACTCTACGCCACCCGAAAAATAAAGACCGGGCAACTGTTGCTGGTAAGCAACGCTGTCGCAGTTGTTTATGAGAGCGCCTTTGCCAACGTTACTACCGCGACTCGAGAAGATCACTTGTCCGCGGTCGTCTGTGCTGTCAGGAAATCACAGAGATTGCTCCGCCAGGTGTATAGTTTACAGGATTCCCCTATGTCTTGCAGCCTGGATGCTCTAGCCTGTTGGGAATTTTTCTGGTAAAATTCCAAAAACAAATTAACTAAACACAGAGTCAATGCTCTATTTTTCTCCATAGGATCTTAGCACAAGGAAGCTATAAATGATTTCTGAGAACAGAGTATTACACACATAAAAACTTCATATTCATTAATAAACTGCCTGTTACATATTTCTTCCTCTCTCTCTCAGAGGGATTCACCAAAACATTTCAACAAAAATTACTCTGTCTCCTCCTGAGATTTTACACTGCTATGTGTAAAATCTCTTTTACATTCACTGCTATAAAAAACTTGTACATATACTACTGAGAAAAAAAATTCTTATTATGTGCTCTGCATATTACAAAAACTCCAGCACTCAAGACATTTCATGCCCCTGTTTTGTTTCACTTCGTCTTCGTCTTTGTTTTCACCCACGCGCTGCTGTGCGTTCTACCGCTTCCATCACACAATGGTCAATGCCACACAAAAAACATATATATCGAATACAATGCATATGCTTTCAAATAAAAACTTACATACGTTTTTACGCCCATACTTCTATAATAATAATAAAAACATTAAAATTAAAAAACTTTACCAGCCCAAATAAAGTGCATTAATTGTTTTACTGAGATGAATGGCGATCAACAAAAATTTTTTTTACTCCATGCAATCTTTATTAACTGCAGGCCTGTACGCAGTGTTAACATTAATCGACGGCGGACAACCTCCCTTTCGATCGGACGGTTCGGAACAATATCGGATGGGCCTCTTCTACCGAACTTTACGTCCCGATGAAAGGCTATTTTGGAGAAGGTACAATGGACACGTGTCAAATGGTGTACAGTAGCGGATCCCCTCAAAGGAAAACCACTTGCTGAGCAAAGACGGTGCGATGGAGGTAGCCGGTTTTCCTCAGCTGTTTTGGTAAAGATAAGTGTGCGCAGATGAAATTACATTTTCAACACTCCCCTTTAATTTCAACTGCTAGGTTATCAGTCATACCCAAACATTTCCTCAAAAATTCAAAGCTTTTCTGGTCCAATGGCTTTGTCAAAATGTCTGCTACCTGTTCCTGAGTCCTGCAATGTTGTAAAGTGATTTCTCCACTGCTTACCAATTCTCTGATGTAGTGAAACCTTGTGTCAATGTGTTTTGTTCTCTTATGAAACAATGAATTCTTTGATAATGCAATAGCTGAGCTATTGTCACAAAAAATCACCGTTGCTTTTTCCTGCTCTTGGCCTAAGCTCCTTAACATTCTTCTCATCCAAACTGCTTAACATGTTGCTGCTGTAGCTGCCACATATTCAGCCTCTGTTGTAGACAGTGCTACAATAGGCTGTTTTTTAGAAGCCCATGAAATGGCTCCTGAACCCATGTGAAAGACATAACCGGAAGTGTTTTTCCGATCGTCTACACTTCCAGCCCAATCACTATCAGTGTATCCAACTAAATCTAAACATTTTGAGGCAGTATATAAAATGCCAAACATTTTAGTGCCTTTGACATACCTCAGAATTCTTTTTGCTGCCTGCCAATGTGCTTCTTTTGGCCTCTCCATGAATCTGGAAATTAAACTAACAGCAAACAATATATCTGGCCTAGTTGCAGTTAAATACATAACGCTGCCAACTATACTCTTGTACAAACTAGGATCAAAATCCTTGATGTTGTCTTCTTTGCTGAGTTTTAATCCCATCACTGTGGGAGTGGTTGCTGCCTTGCATTCTTGCATATTAAATCTGTCCAACACTTCATTTACATATTTTTCCTGCGAGATAAAAATTCCATTTTCATTTTGATCTACTTCTATTCCTAAGAAGTATTTCAGCAAACCCATGTCAGTCATTTCAAATTCTTCTTTCATGACTGATTTGAAATTTTCAATGAGGTAGTCATCATTGCCTGTAAAAATAACATCATCAACATATAACACAACAATTAGCAATTTACCATCCTTTTCTTTGATGTAGATGGTGGGTTCTCCCTCACACTTCTCAAATCCATTTTCCAGTTGATAGGAATTTATCCTATTGCACCATACTCTTGGCGCTTGCTTCAGCCCATAAAGAGATTTCTTCAATCTGCACACTTTGTGCTCTTGGCCTTTCTTTTCATAGCCTAGAGGTTACTCAATGTAAACCTCTTCCATTAACACTCCATTTAGGAATGTTGACTTCACGTCCATTTGGTAAACTTTCCACTTGTTTTGTGCTACTATGGATAGCACTGCTCTCACCGTTTCCATTCTTGCAACCGGTGCGAAAGTTTCCTCATAATCTCTCCCATATTGCTGCTTGTATCCCTTGACAACCAGCCTTGCTTTGTGTCTTTCTATTTTGCCTTCAGCATTACTCTTGGTCTTGTAGACCCATTTAACTCCAATGACTTTTTTACCTTTTGGTAGCTCAACCAAATCCCATGTCTTGTTTCTCTCTATGGCATTGATCTCCTCATCTATAGCTTCTATCCATTTCCTATCCTTAATTACATCCTCGAAATGAATAGGGTCATCAACATGACAATATAAAGCAAACAAGGAATTCATACCTTCATCATAAATGTCACTTAAATTTCTGAACTTCTTACCTCTTTCATTTGGTGTACAAGTGCTTGAAGATGCACTTGAATTTCCTCCTTGTGGTGTGCTTGGAGAAGCAATTTCATTTATCCTCAAGGGTGTCTCTTCCTGTCCTTGTGTTGGCACTGCTATTTGGGGATGTATTTCAGCCATCTCTTCATCATCTTCATCATGAGACAAACAGTTTTTAACATTCACTGTTTTCTCTATGCTTCCATCCCAAGCTTCCTCCTCAATGAACTGAACATCTCTGCTCACAAAAAACTTCTTGGTGGATGGGATATACAACCTGTAAGCTTTGGATTCCTCACTGTATCCAATGAAAATACATTTCTCCCCTTTGTTGTCCAACTTCCTCCTTAGTTGATCTGGAATGTGTGCATAGGCCACACATATAAAAACTTTCATGTGGGTGACTCCTTGCTTTCTCCCACTCCATGCTTCTTCCGGCACTTTGTTCATGACTGCTTTTGTTGGACACCTATTCAAAATGTAAACTGCACAATGTACAGCTTCAGCCCAATAATCATTTGGCAAATGCTTTGCCTTCAACATGTTCCTCACCATATCCATGATGGTCCTGTTCTTCCTTTCAGCTACTCCATTTTGGTGCGGAGTGTACCTTGTGATAAATTGCTTATGAATTCCATTTTCTCTACAAAACCGTAAGAATTCCTTGGAGATATACTCACCTCCTCTGTTAGTTCTCAAAACTTTGATATGCAGCCCGCTTTGGTTTTCTACAAGTGCTTTGAAATTTCGAAATTTTTCAAACACTTCACTTTTGTTTTTAAGGAAATATACCCAAGTTTTTCTAGTAAAATCATCAATGAATGTTAGAAAATATTGGCTGCCTACTAATGATGGAGTTTGCATCGGTCCACATAAATATGAGTGGACAATTTCTAAGGGTGTTTTTGCCCTTATGCTTTTCCCTGATGGAAAACTTTCTCTATGTTGTTTCCCTAAGATACAACCTTCACAAAGGCTGTCTAGTTTCTCTATCAATGGTAATCCTCTTATCATTCCTTTTCTACTCAACAAGTTAAGACCTTCAAAGTTGATATGTCCAAATCTCAAGTGCCACAACCAATTTTCATCCTTTGGCACACTTTGGAAAGCCTCTTGGGTAACTGCTGCAATTACATCTTTGTTTTTCAAATCTTCCCTTATTCTGAGAGGGAACATCCTATTCCTCGTCATCTTCACTTCAGCAATGCATCGTTTGCTGGGTGCTCTATCCATGATGGTGCATACATCATTCTCAAAGAAAACATTGTAACCCTTTTGAACAAGCTATCCAATACTCAAGAGGTTACATTTCATTCCAGGAACGTAATAGACATCTGCTATGGTTTTCTTTTCACATTTCTTTGTAAATATTTTTACCTCTCCTTTTCCCATAACAGAAATTTTGCTATCAGTTCCAAGTGTGACTTGTGATTTCACATTTTGATCTAAAGCAGAAAACAAGGCTATGTTTCCTATCATATGGTTACTGCAACCTGAGTCTAAAAACCATATATCATCACTATTTGTTTCAGCCATATTACAAGTTAACAACACATTATCTTGGCTGATATTTTCTCTAGTGATATTTGCACTAGATCTATTACTCATATCATTCTGCTTCTTCCTACATTCATTGGCATAATGCCCATATTTTTTACAATAATAACATTGGACATTGGATTTTTCATACCTTTGTCCTTGAACATGATGTTGTCCACTTTGTTGACTGCTGCCATGGCCTTGGTTCTGATTTGGATTGCTGCCTCTTCCTTGAGCATTTGTTGGACTGTTTCTTCCACCTCTGTTTTGGCTTCTGCCTCTTCCTCTCTTGTTTCCTCTGCCTTGACCTCTTCCTCTTCCAAAGGACATTTGGGTCTTGAAGGCTTGCTCTAGAGATGAGTTTTCATTTCTACTCAACCTCTGCTCATGTGTTATCAATGATGCATGTAGCTCGTCAACTGAAATGTTTGAGAGGTCCTTTGTCTTTCAATGGTGGTGACAATCACATCAAACTTTGAGGGTAGGATCCTCAAAAGTTTCTCCACAATCCTCCTTTCTTCAAGAATCTCTCCATGAGATCTTATTTGTGTGACTAGACCAATCACATGTGTGAAGAATGAGTCAATATTGTCTGACTCCTTCATGCTAAGATTCTAAAAATCTCTCCTCAGCAATTGTAGTTTTGCTGTTTTCACTTTCTCCATGCCTTGATAGGCTGTCTTGAGAGTTTTCCATGGTTCTTTGGATGTCTTGGCTGCTGCTATCCTTGGAAACACACTCTCATGCACTGACTGATACAAAAATATAAGGGCTTTTGAATCCTTCTTCCTATTACTATTCAACAGATCTTTCTCTGCCTGTGTCGAACTGTTAAACTCTTCTTCATCTGCTGGCTCTTCAAACCCATATTCAACAAGTTCCCATAAATCTTGTGAGGCAAACAGGGCTCTCATGGTTATTGCCTAGTAGTCATAGTTTTTCCCATTAAACTGTGGGAGCTGAGTATTAAACATACCCATGCTAGTGCTTGTGCTGGCCATTCCTTGCATTCTCAGCTATGCTTCAAATATTTGACTGTGTATCTAAAAAAACACTGACTGTCTTTAACAACTACACAAAAAAAAACTTTGAGAAATACCTTGGATTCTTTTGCCTAAGACTTCACTCTGCTGGAGAAGTTGTTGCACCAAAAACTCCTTCCTTCAGCTTCTTTGACACCTTCAAAGACCCTAGAGCTGCTCTGATACCACTGTTGGGAATTTTTCTGGTAAAATTCTAAAAACAAATTAACTGAACACAGAGTCAATGCTCTGTTTTTCTCCACAGGATCTTAGCACAAGGAAGCTATAAATGATTTCTGAGAACATAGTATTACACACATAAAAACTTCATATTCATTAATAAACTGGCTGTTACATATTTCTTCCTCTCTCTCCCAGAGGGATTCACCAAAACATTTCAACAAAAATTACTCTGTCTCCTCCTGAGATTTTACACTGTTGTGTGTAAAATCTCTTTTACATTCACTGCTGTAAAAAACTTTTACATATACTGCTAAGAAAAAAAATTCTTGTTGTGCGCTCTGCATATTACAAAAACTCCAACATTCAAGACATTTCACGCCCCTGTTTTGTTTCACTTCGTCTTCATCTTCGTTTTTCATTCTACCGCTTCCATCACACAATGGTCAACGCCACACAAAAAACATTAAAATTAAAAAACTTTACCAGCCCAAATAAAGTGCCTTAATTGTTTTACTGAGATGAACGGCGGTCAACCAAAATTTGTTTTACTCCACGCAATCTTTATTAACTGCAGGCCTGTACGCAGTGTTGACATTAATCGACGGCATGTTGAGATTGCAACAAGATGATGGAGCTTAGTGAAAAGAATCGCCTTCACTAAGTGGGTCCGCAGGCTATTTTTTACGCAATTCTATTTTTAGACTATGTCTATTTTTAGACATATGGATCATGTCTATGGATTGCAGGTTGTTGTTTATGGATGATTGGTCAAGTTGGGAAAAATATATGGACTTCTATTTGTAGATCACAGCGGAGTGACTGCTCAATCTAAATATAGAACAGTAAAATATTATTAGCTCATAATAATATTTAGACTATAAACTTTGTCTTATTCTCTTGGAGCACTTCAGGATGAGCTAAGGATGTGGTACATGCAGATCCCAGAAGGAAATACGTGGTTAGCTATGGGTTGACTAATATTTGCATGCATGACTTCAGTTAGAACTCAAGTGAGTTGAGTTTAGTGGACTGGAGGCGCAGTTGATGGAGTTGTGTTCAGTTTAGCTTTGTTAAACTGGTTGTATTTAGTCTAACTGGAAAATAGACTAGAGATGAGTTGGGTGAATTAGTTATTAATTAATTCACAAGTTATTAACTCATAATGCAACTATAGAATACATCAATTAACTCAGTTGCATGTCAGTGCATGTCAGTGCATGTTCAGTTCAGCAGGGACAGGTGTTAGAGGATCAAATTGCTATCAGTTGTGACTATAGCTGTGCATGATGATTTGCACAATCAGAGGGATTGAGTATGCCAATGAATTGGCCAATATGAAGAATTATAGCCTGTGCTCACGTCCAACATAGTGTGAGTGATTCTATGCAGGTGAAAAACGAGTTTGGTAAACCATTCTCATCAGTTCTTGAGCAGGTATTGAGCTGTGGAGGCAGGCAAGTAGTGGAATAGATTTGGAGATCAGATCTGAGCTGTATTGTGTGTAACAGGTGGAGCTGGTACTGGATTGCTTGTGATAAGCATTGTACTTTGTAATGTTACATGTTCTCAATCATTAATATACAGATAGTGTGGGGTTTTTACCGAGATGCTTTCCCCGGGTTACATACTGTGTTAATGTGTGAATGCTCTTGATGTTTTATTGTTATTGATGCTGCTATATTGATGATCAACGTAGAGGAGCTTATGTATTGTGTATGTATTCCGCAATAGTACATGATCAAGATAATCTCTGTTGAATATGTGTTAAATTATTCAAAATTTCTACATGGTATCAGAGCTGTTGAAGATCAGATCTACTATTCAGGAAGTGTTTACATTCTATTTCTTCAGGCTGAGTCTGTAATCGGGCCAAGTAGCCTTTGGATTCATCCTTCTTTTGGAAGGTGAAATATCCGGTGAATGCCTGTACAGTCGATCTCTGTACGAGAAATATTGTGTTCTCACGAATCTTAGATCCGAGGCGGTTGAGTTGGTTGCTGGTGGAATTCGAATTTGCAGCAGTGTTTTCTTGGTGTCAAAACTAAGATGTCTTTCACAAGATTTCGATTGGAGTATGCCCTTGAGGGTAGTACGAATTATATTGCATGGAAGGACAGGATGGAGGCAGTGTTAGATGATAATAGGCTGAAGGAGTTCGTGGATGTGGATGTCCCAAAACCTACTGATGCTGCTGAAGCTGACGCTTGGCAAAAGAAGATAGCAAAATGTCGAAAAATTATGTTGGAGGGCGTGAGGGATCACATTGTGTCCAGCCTCCATGGAAAGGCTACTCCATATTTGATGTGGAAATCATTAACAGAATTATTCCAAAGCAAGAACGATCAGAGGAAGTTGGCGCTCAAAGATACACTCAGAAACATCAAATGCGAGAAGGGTGACAGTATGCCCAAGTATCTCACGAGGTTCACTCAGTGTCGAGATGAGCTGGGAAGTGTGGGGGTTACTGTCGATGATGAGGACTTGGTGAGCTTGGCTCTCCTTGGTCTTCCGAAGAGTTGGCATTCCTATTAGGACTTTGTCAATGGTCGGGAGAAATTGCCAGGATGGGAAAGACTGTGGTCAGATCTTGTGCAAGAGGAGATCAGGCGGAGTACCAGGGACGAATCTTCATCAAAGGTATCTGATGAAGAGAATTGCACTTTCGCTGCCAAAGCAAAGAAAGGGAAGAGCAAGAAAGCTTCGCAGTCTGGTGCGAAAGGCAAGAAGCAGGACATGTCCAAGGTGAAGTGTTTTCACTGTCACCAACACGGACACTATGCCACAAATTGTCCGCAGAAGAAGAAGAACAAGCAAGCTACTGGATATGCAGGGGGAGAGGCCTTAGCTTCTCAGTTTGAGCTTGATTTTTCATTGATCGCATGCTTGGTTTCAAGTGTGATGGGATCGGTGTGGTTCTTGGACAGTGGTGCGTCTTTTCACATGACGGGAGATAGAGATTTGTTTTCTGATCTGGAGGACAAAGATCTTGGAGTGCACATCGAGATGAGCGATGATGGTAGATACAGTGCGACTGGTATCGGTACCATTTCCCTTGAGAGGGAATCTGGTAAACCCTTCGTATTGAAGGAAGTCATGCATGTTCCAGGATTGAAGAAGAATCTCATCTCTGTGCCGATGTTAGAAAACAAGGAGTATGATGTTGTTTTCAACGAGGAAAAAGCTTTCCTGCACAGCAAGACAACTGCTGAGACCCGGAAGATAGGGGTTCGAGTAAGGAACATTTATCAGTTGCATGTAGATGGATGCGCAGCAATGGCAAGCAAGGCAGAAGGATTGGTGAGCTGGGATGATGGCGAGCTGTGGCACAGGAGATTGGGTCACCTTCACCATGGAGCCTTGAAGATACTGCAGCAGATCACTACAGGGCTTCCTAAAGGCACTCTTGCGCAGTCAGATCAGTGCAAGGGGTGTACTTTGGGGAAGTTTATGAAAGCCACCTTTCACGAGAAGGATAGTCGCGCCATGACGATCCTTGAGAGAATTCACACAGACGTGTGTGGACCTTTCTCAGTTGCTTCGATAGCAAAACACAGGTATTATGTGATTTTTGTTGATGATTTCTCCTGTAAGCGCTGGATCTTCTTCATGCAGAAAAAGAGTGAAACATATTCAAAGTTCTGTGAATTCAAAGCACTGGTTGAGAAGGAGTTGGGGAAGAAGGTGAAGGCTCTTAGGAGCGATAATGGTGGTGAATACATCTTGGACGAGTTCAAGGATTTCTGTAAGGCAGAAGGGATTCGTAGAGAGCTCATAGCTCCCCATAACCCACAGCAGAACGAGGTAGCTGAGCGGAAGAACAGAACGATCGTGGGTGCTGCACAGGCGATGTTGCATGATCAAGGCCTACCCCTTCACTTGTGGGCGGAAGCATGCAATACAACAGTTTATGTGCAGAACCGTTGTCCTCATAGGATACTTGGCATGAGTACACCCGAGGAGGCTTATTTTGGTAAGAAGCCTAATCTTTCTCATTTGAGGATTTTTAGTGCTAACGTTTACATGCATGTGACGAAGGATGCCAGGAAGAAGTTGGAGCCGACCATAGAGGTTGGGATATTTGTGGGATACACTAATACACCCCACAACTATCGTGTGTATTTGCCAGACAGTGGTAAAACTGTTGTGCGACGGGATATAAAATTTCAGGAGGAGAAAGCCATGAAGTGTTCGCTTGAGAGGGAGCTACACTTGCATGCTAATGAGGAGCTATTAGTTCCTAAGTATGAGCTTCAGGACGTGGATCAGCCACAGGATGAGGTTCATGGAGTGGAAGATTCCACTCATGCAGTGCCAACCATCAGAGGGCGAAAGCGCTTGACAGAAGCTGAGCGACTGGCTCAAGATGCAGAGAAAGTTGTAGGACCACCTACAGCCCAACACAGGGAGAGACAGTCACCGGATCTGTACACTGGATACATGGCTCTTATGAGCAAGTGTGTTGTGACTGAACCATCCTTTTTCGAGGAAGCTGTGGAGGATCCCGCATGGGTAGACGCCATGGTGGAAGAGTATGATTCTATTGTCAGAAACAGTGCATGGGAGATTATTCCTAGACCGAAAGGGAAATCAGTGGTGGGTTTGAGATGGATCTACAAAGTTAAGCAGGCAGCTGACGCAAGTGTGGATAAGTACAAGGCAAGATTTGTTGCCCGAGGCTTTTCACAGATAGAGGGGATCGATTATGAGGAGACCTTTGCACCTGTCGCAAGGTATTCTTCCATACGGACGATTCTTGCTCTCTCAGCGTAGATGGGATGGCACATTCATCAGATGGATGTGAAGACTGCGTTCCTCAACGGAGTCATTGAGGAGGAGGTGTACATTGAGCAGCCCAAAGGCTTTGAGGTCTTCAATAGCGAGTCGCATGTGTGCAGGCTCAAGAGAGCGTTGTATGGGTTGAAGCAAGCATCATGTGCTTGGTACACATGGATAGACAGCTATTTCATAGGACTTGGATTCTCCAAGAGCGAGGCGGATCCAAACCTATACCAGATTGTGGTGGAGGGTAAGTTGCTTATCATTGTATTGTATGTTGATGATTTGATTCTAACGGGTGATGAGCTGTTGATACTGTCATGCAAGAAGGATCTTGCTACAAAGTTTGAGATGAAGGACTTGGGCCTCCTTCACTATTTCCTAGGATTGGAAATATAGCAGCGCAGTGGTGGACTGTTTGTTTCTCAGGGCAAGTATGCTCGGGAGATACTGGAGAAGTTCAACATGCACGGCTGCAAGCCTGTTGATACTCCTCTTCTTGGAGGTTAGAGGAAGGAGGATGCCACTTCGGGAGAAGAAGTGGATGCCACTGTTTATCGACAGTTGGTAGGATCGCTGATGTATTTGGTCAATACACGACCCGATATATGCTATGCAGTTAACCAGCTTTCACAAGCTATGGTTAAGCCTACCAAGCTCTTTTGGAAGGCGGGCAAGCATGTATTGCACTACTTGAGAGGCACATCGGGATATGGATCTTGGTACAGACAGGAGGATGCAAATTGGGCAGGGAGCTCAACGGATGACATCAAGTACCATCATATCAGAGATTGTGTGCAGCGGAGGATCATGTTACTTTCATACATTCCAACGAAGGATCAGGATGCTGATATTCTGACGAAGGCTCTCACTAGGAGCAAATTCGAATACCACCGAGGCAGGATAGGGGTTGCTGATAATCCATATCTTGTCGAGAGGGAGTGTTGAGATTGCAACAAGATGATGGAGCTTAGTGAAAAGAGTCGCCTTCACTAAGTGGGCCTGCAGGCTATTTTTGGCGCAAGTCTATTTTTAGACTATGTCTATTTTTAGACATATGGATCATGTCTATGAATTGCAGGTTGTTGTTTATGGATGATTGGTCAAGTTGGGAAAAATAGATGGACTTCTATTTTTAGATCACAGCGGAGTGACTGCTCAGTCTAAATATAGAATAGTCAAATATTATTAGCTCATAATAATATTTAGACTATAAACTTTGTCTTATTCTCTTGGAGCACTTCAGGATGAGCTACGGATGTGGTACATGCAGATCCCAGAAGGAAATACGTGGTTACCTATGGGTTGACTAATATTTGCATGCATGACTTCAGTTAGAACTCAAGTGAGTTGAGTTTAGTGGACTGGAGGTGTTGTTGATGGAGTTGTGTTCAGTTTAGCTTTGTTAAACTGGTTGTATTTAGTCTAACTGGCAAATAGACTAGAGATGAGTTGGGTGAATTAGTTATTAATTAATTCACAAGTTATTAACTCATAATGCAACTATAGAATACATCAATTAACTCAGTTGCATGTCAGTGCATGTTCAATTCAGCAGGGACAGGTGTTAGAGGATCAGATTGCTATCAGTTGTGACTATAGTTGTGCATGATGATTTGCACAACCAGAGGGATTGAGTATGCCAATGAATTGGCCAATACGAAGAATTGTAGCCTGTGCTCATGTCCAACATAGTGTGAATGATTCTATGCAGGTGAAAAACGAGTTTGGTAAACCATTCTCATCATTTCTTGAGCAGGTATTGAGCTCTGGAGGCAGGCAAGCAGTGGAATAGATTTGGAGATCCGATCTGAGCTGTATTGTGTGTAATAGGTGGAGCTGGTACTGGATTTCTTGTGATAAGCATTGTACTTTGTAATGTTACATGTTCTCAATCATTAATATACAGGTAGTGTGGGGTTTTTAGCGAGATGCTTTCCCCGAGTTACATACTGTGTTAATGTGTGAATGCTCTTGATGTTTTATTACAGTTATTGATGCTGCTATATTGATGATCAACGTAGAGGAGCTTATGTATTGTGTATGTATTTCACAATAGTACATGATCAGGATAATCTCTGTTGAATATGTGTTAAATTATTCAAAAATTCTACACGGCGGACAACCTCCCTTTCGATCGGATGGTTCGAAACGATATCGGATGGGTCTTTTCTACCGAACTTTAAATTCTGATGAAACGCTGTTTTGGAGAAGATACAATGGACACGCGTCAAATGGTGTACAGTAGCGGAGCCCCTCAGAGGAAAACCACTTGCTGAGCAAAGGCGGTGCGATGGAGGTAGCCGATTTTCCTCAACTGTTTTGGTAAAGATAAGTGTACGCAGATGAAATTACATTTTCAACACAGCCATTGATCTGTTTAAAACGGAAAGCCCAGGAGAACAAAATGAAAATTTGGTGGTGGATGTTAACCGCATTCGGTGGAGCCGTACAGATGTTTGCTTCAAAATCAAGAATCTATGAAGCCAATCTCCGTCAGCAAGACTGTTTTCACGGTCTCTGGTTGCTGCCGTCTTTCATTAACCATTCCTGCTTGCCGAACTCGAGCTGGCTGGAAGTGGGAAGCGCCATGTTTATTCATGCGTCCAAGCCTATCGAGAGAGGAGAAGAGATTACCATTCCTTACTTCGATGTCCTGGTTACCTTACCGCAGCGCCAAGCCAGGTTCAAGAACTGGGGCTTCATGTGCAAGTGCAGGAGATGTATTCTGGAACACTCTTTCAGGACATCACTAGAGCCTATAATTACCCAAAGATTTGACGAACTGATTTCTGCAAGGTGTCGTCGACAGCTCTCCGATGTGGATATTCAGGTAGGCGCAGAGTACTTGAGTCTTTGTGTAGAGGCAGAGGAGATCATCCGGAGTTCCCACGTGTTAAAAACTGAAGAAGAGAGGCTCTGGATTCGTGCATCGTTTGTATGTCCATATCTAGTAGCAGCAACAGTGTCCAGAAACTCCCTTTCCGCCATGTTGAATGGCAGCTTTCCTTCCTGGGACAAAATTATGGAGGTCATTCAAACCACTGCGCCTGGGGACATCCTAAATCTGGAATTAGCCGCGGGAATGTTCAAAAATGTCCAGTTTTTGATGGGGGATGAAAATGAAGCATTTTTAACGCAACAGAAGGCAGTCCAGGCAAGGGAGGCATGCATCCGTGTCTTTGGCAAACACAGTGAAGATGTTCTCAAAGCGTTCGTCCTCAAATATTCAACTGAAATGTAATTTAGTCGGTAGTACCCCTCCCATTATAATAAAGATCACATTATGTAAATATACAAGTATTTGAACATCCTTCAGACTACCAAATAGGGTTTTTTTTTTTTAATTTTGTTACAGGTTTTGTATAACTCTATACTGTTGACCATGGTCATCTTTCTTACTGCATGTGCCATGGGTTTTTTTTGTAAATTTTGTTACAGGTTTTGTATAACTCTATACTGTTGACCACGGTCATCTTTCTTACTGCATGTGCCATGGCATTTATAATATGTAATTTTTTTATAATGGAAATTATGATTTTTCTTTCCCGAAAAAAAACACATTAGACGTGCGCAGAGGCGTATTTGTGTTAAGAATACGAATTATGTTCACCGATTAATTAGTTTGTCATTCACAGTATTTATTTTAAAAAGTATTTGCGTTAAGAATCCGAATTACTTCAAATTATTTCGATATGCTATTGTTCACCGATTAATTAGTTTGTCATGCACAGTATTTTAAAAAGCTTAATGGAGGGCTTTTCTTGGTATAAAGATAAACGCCGCTGAACCGTGTTGAATAATAATATTTAGGAGAGTTATGTGCATTATTTAGCATTGATACCTGTTTTGATATGGGAAGTGTTTAGATAAACGATGCTTTCATATATATATATGAATGAAACAATAATTATTTATGATAAATTAAATAAGCGATGTTTTTTATATATATAAATGAAAGAATAATGATATTTATTATAAAAATATAAATTGTTTTTAATAAATATGAAAAAATTATTTATTTTATATTTATATTTATTATTTTTAACATACAAATTTGTAATATTTATTTAGTTGGAAAAACAAACCATGAAGAAAATGGATGTTATATATAAAATAACATGCATCGCAACCTGCTCAAAAGTAGGAAAAAAATATTTCTCATATATATATATATATATATATACACATTTGTAATAAAATATTTCTCATATATATATACACATTTGTAATAGATATAAGTTTTTTTATTTGAATAACGTTGTATAGCTAGCTTTATCTGTTGCTTAGTTTAATTATTGAACTTTGAAAAGTATGAACCAATTTCTATATTTGAACAAAGGCTAGACAATAGCTATGCTTGCTTAGTTTAAATATAGTTAAATTAGATTGAAAAGCAATAAAGATATACAACTTTCTACTAATAAAAATTACAATTAAAATAACAAAATAATTCATGAACAAATAGAGTTCTAATAAAATTCTGTCTAGATAGAGATAATGCAGCGAAATCTAAGTAAAATTTTTGTCTCCATGATGTCAACCAACTGATAATAATTTCATAGATGACCCACAAGCATGTGAATGTAAGAGTCTAGATGAAATCTACAATGTCCAAATGGGAATTTAAGAGTCTCTTCACTGTCCAAATGGGATAAGAGTAAGTCATGGCTTGATTTTTATTTATTTGGTCAATGCCCAAATGTCAAATACATTTTGCATATTTCTTTAAAATTTCAAATTTTTTTGTTTATTTTTTTATTTACCATACAATAGATGAGAATTCAAATAATTAGTAATAATAATAAAAAGTTAAAACTTTTAAGTAAAAATGATTTTGTTTGGAAATATTATATATATATATATATATATATATATACATATACATATACATATACATATACATATAATGTCATTTAGTTTACTTATAGCTAAATTAAAATTTAATAATGTAATTTGATAAATAGATGGTGGCTGAAATTAGGCAAAAAAGAAAAAGAGAGAAATAAGCATACCAAAAAATTAAACCAGAAATCCCTACAAACATTGCATTATTTTAATTAATTATTTTTTATACTATACATAGTTTTTATTTTAGTTTGATAATTTTAATTAAAACTATATAAAAAATCTGACAAATATGAAAAATGTTATTTTTACATTATAAACATATATTTTATTATTAATAATTATTAGAAATCGATAACTTGTCAAAAAGACATTTCAAATGACTTTCCAAAAAGGAACGACCATTAAGCCATTAGGTAAATTGGATTCTCATGAAGGCAGGTTAATACCCTGACATTTTTTTTCAGAAGAAAAAGCAATATATTTATATTGAGGCAATATAAGCAATATCCTAACATGTAGTGTTTGAGAGCGTCATTATTTTTTTAACGATATTGCGTTGACAGTGATGCAATAAATGTTACAATTATTAGTAAATAGTTAATATTAGTATTTACTATTGTGTTGATTTCTATAAATATTTTAATTGATGTGTAAAGTATTGGATTGCAAATGGCAGGGCTTGAAAAGAGGATTACATAATTGCCATGGAATTTATATGTTTGGGTTTTCTAGCATTAGGATCACCAGCTGTGAGCTGGCATTTGGAAGCACTTCAGATTTACTGGATTTGGCACAGTCAATATTTGTTGCATGTCTCTCTACGCTCCTTACCCATCTTTTCCTTATTAGTCCCTGCCTCCAGCATGGGACTATAATGATCGATCCATTTCATATTAATTTAGGCGTACCAATCCATTTAACCAATGTTTTAAAAAAATATTTTGTCTTTTTTTTGTTTTATCCAAAGTTTTGTTTTGGAGGTCATATTGCCGGGATATCCATTGATTTCATATTAATACACCGTACTGATCCATTTAACCAATGTTTTCCCGATATTGCAAGACGTCAACACGTTTTATTTCTGGCCGACATTGCGACATGCCAACACATTTGCATGGACCACAAGTGTCACTTACAAATGTGGTAAGTGTCCTGAGCTTCTTTACAATGTTGGACAACCTCAAATGCTTTTGGAGAAGACGACGGGCTCCCGAGCTCTGAAGAAGAGGCGCAGCTGAACAATAGTCTTACCCTACCGTGACAGAAGCGTACGAAGAATCTGCCTCTTCTTTACAGTGTTCACCATTGTTGGCTATTGTCGGTTGTCGAGCTGCTACTTCGGCTTTGCATTACATGCATTGACAAGTGTCAAGAAAGTCTTCCATTGGGGAGATGTACAGCAAAAAGAATTTGATGCTTTGAAGCAAAAGATTAGTTCAGCACCAGTATTGGCTCTTCCGGATCTTAGATAGCCATTTGAGATTCAAACGGATGCTAGTGATTACGCCATGGGAGCAGTTCTTATGCAACATGTGTCAAAAAATGGAAACACTACTTGATGGGGAAGGAGGCCATTATCCATACCAACCATCAACCATTGTAGTATTTACAGTCACAGTCAAAGTTGCAGCAGTCACGACATTTCAGATGGATGGGTTTTCTACAACAATTTCATTTGGTTATCAGGTACAAAAATGGAATCTACAATAAGGTAGCTGATATGCTTTCAAGGCATATTGTAAATTCATCTGTTATACTCAAGCATAATTTTGTTTTGCATGAAAGTTACATTGAGAAATATGCATATGATAATGACTTTCGAGATGTGTATGCAAGCTTGAGTCAGGGAAACCAAATTGAAGCGTTGAATTATCATGTACATAAAAGTTTGTTGTATCATTTAGGAAAGTTGTGTATTCCACAGGGAGAAAGAAACAATATCATAAGGGAGTCGCACATTTCATTGATTGCTGGACACTTTGGTGTAGGCAAGACAATAGCAAATCTCCAAAGGTATTGTTATTGGCCACGCATGTTTGATAATGTATCTCGTTTCATAAGAGGATGTTCTTTGTGTGCAACTAGTAAGCCTAGTAATAAGAAGCTAGGATTGTACACTCCACTTCTAGCACCTTCACGTCCATGGGAGAGTATCTCAATGGATTTTGTAGGAGGTATTCCATTGTCAGTGAAAGGTCATGATTACTTGTATGTAGTTGTAGATAGGTTCAACAATATGTGCATACTAACACCATGTAAAAAGAAAATTACAGTTGAACAAACAACTCATCTTTTCTTCCAAAACATTTGGGTTCATTTTGGTCTTCCTACTTCCATTGTAAGTGATCGAGATTCTCGATTTGTTGGGAATTTTTGGTAAAATTTGTGGGACATGATGGACACAAAGTTAAAGAAGAGTACAACCTTTCATTCGGAAACAGATGGACAAACTGAGGTGGTCAACAGAACAATCATTCATCTTCTTAGAGGATATTGCAGCAAACATCCCAAGTTGTGGGATGAACAATTTCATTACATACAACATGCATATAACAGGGCAAAGCATTCTTCCATGTCAAACACATCGCCATTTGAGGCATGTTTTGAGTACTTGCCAAGATCGCCATTGGACTTCATCTTTGAGAAAGATGTCGCCATCGATGGTCACAGTGAAATTGATAAGGCAAGGAAGTTCATAGAGAAAATTTAGTTGATACATCATACAATGCAAGAATAGTTGGAAAAGATTCAAAGCAGCTACAAGGCAAGGCATGACAAACACTGGGTTGATCAAAAATTTCAAGTTGGAGATGAAGTTTGGTTATATATTAGCAAAGAGAGACTTCAAGGGGAAGATAAAAAGCTTAAGCCAATCTGTTATGGTCCTTTTAAAACTCTGGAAAAGATTGGTAACAATGAATTTAAGCTTGATTTGCCTTCTTATATGCAAATATACTCTGTTGTTCATGTTGAGAATTTGAGATTGTTTGAGCCTCCTTTCATTGATGATTAAGGAGAGCATGTTCAACTTCCATCAATAGATGATTTCTCACCAGAATATCTTGATTAACTTTAGCAGGATCTCATACTTGACAGAAGAACCAGGACTTCGAAGGGAGGGAATGTCGAATACCTTAGAGTGGGACTCAAGGGACAAAAGCCTTCTAAAGCCAAATGGTTGCAGATTGAGAAGGTGAGGGAGTTGTACCCTCACCTACTGAATAATTGATAGTATATTTTGGGGTTCAAAAGGCATCTAGTGGGGAGGAATGATTAGGCGGTTAGCATTTAGCTCAAAAATCAAAGTTCTCGTAATGGATCAAAACCTTAACGACCACGTCCATCTCAACAAAATGATCCTAACGCAACTCATTTCATTGAAAACCGAGTTCGTATGAGGAAGTTACTGAGTTCTGTTCACTTTGTTAAACATGCAAAAATTTGCAAAAAAAATGTCGAGTCACTGCACAGTCAGTAGTCCATGCTACTGACGTGGCAAGTGATTAGGCAGGTTCAATTTTGGTCAACGGATCAATTGGAGCTCGCCAAGTGTCAGAGTATTATTGGTTGATGAGAGGTGGTCATGTGGCATATTGTGATTGTTTTAGAGCCAGACCAATGAGGAGGGGACAAATGGCAATCCCGGAGGCCACCACATGTCCCTCCCCAAAGGATCGGGCTTGGCACAGTGGAAATTGTTTTATGGAGGCATCGCAGTTCAACCCTGAAACCTCCCCTCCGTGATTGTTGGCTTGAGGGGGCCTGACCCAGGTTTGGAGTTAATTAGCGAAACAAATCCCTACACTACTAGCCCTTTTGGCATTAGCCCGCGGTGCGCGGACTGAAGTCTCACCCGAAGCATTATGGGGGGATGTTGGAACCAAGTTTCTGCAGCCTAAAGATGTCTGAGGGGTCGATTTAGTCCAACTGTGCCTACCTTCGCACAAGTCACTTCACGCACTGTCCTGACCTACGAGACCTTTGCGATCTATTAGGATCACCTTTTGCGCAACCCTAACCAGGCGATGAGATGCTTTCACGCTGTTAGGGCAGCGATCTGCGCTATTTCCCCAAGTTACACTACGTATCTTACTTATCTTCTTATAATTGTTAGTTAACTTCGTAAACAGATACCTTATCTCTCCTTTAATTAATCAACACAGTTATATATGTTCGCGCACCATAAAGACAACAAAAATGCAATTTATACCCAATATATTTGATACAGAAAACAGGAAATAAATACACAGAATTGCTGTAAAACTTCTCTTTATTAATGCTTCAACAGTTACAAACTCGACCACCCTATGCACTCAGCTGCAGGGGTCCACGCACTCAGTTATGGGCTACTAGGCCTCTGCACACTTAGCTGCAGGGGTCCACGCACTCAGCTATGGACTACTATGCCTCTGCGCACTCAGCTGCAGAGCCTTCTCCTACTCTATGACCCAAAGACTCGACTCTACACTTCAGACAAGACTCAATTCTTCATCATTCCTTTCTTTTTATTGACTGATTTACAACTTAGAGCTTCGCTCTATTTATATAATCCCATGGTCCACGGACCATGGGTAGATCTCTAAAGTCGACAATACTTTACAAAATTGAGAGTGGACAACCCTATGACTCATTTACAACTTCACGCTCCACACCCACAAAATGAAAAGTATTTACATCAGATTTACAATTTTTAGCCAAAATCTGGGCTTGACTTAACTTGGGGGATCTCGTGCCCAACAGGCCCCCAACACATACATTGTGATTCTCCCTCGAGTCACTCTGTCGGTGCAGAGATCTTTGCGCGGAGACCTCCCAACTCTGCCTGGA
Organism: Pinus tabuliformis; assembly: GCA_031772625.1. NCBI lineage: Eukaryota > Viridiplantae > Streptophyta > Pinopsida > Pinales > Pinaceae > Pinus > Pinus tabuliformis. The sequence continues at coordinate 927,830,917 of CM062809.1, read as the reverse complement.
CTATTGCAAGATCGGAAACGCACTGAGCAGCTACCTGCTGCACTTCCTGGACGTGTTGTTCAAAGACTGTTGTAGTTGAACTACTGCCCTGCACCTGTTTATAGTCCCGCGCCTCCTTTTAGCTACCTGGAGCGCTAAGACTGTGCTTCTGTCAGTTAGTAAGATAGTCGGGCCACCCGTGTATGGCTTCAACCGACTACCATTCACTTTTCCTGGGAACGGTTCTCCATTTAACTTTACCAACTGCACCACGCCTCCATCTGTGATTTCCTTAATAACATACAGTCTCATATCATGCAACAAACTGAGAAACTCTCAACAGTGGCCCCCAAGTCTATCAATGTAATCAAGCTCATCCTGCTCTATCACCACAGTCTTTTTATCAAGAAATTCCTTCTTTATTCCTTCCTCAAGCTTCTTGACTTCCGCTTCCGCCATGGTGCTTTTCTCCCTCAACCGAACTCTTTCATTCATGAGTTATTGGAGCCTAAGATCACCCTGTTGGATCTCCTCATCAAGTCCCAACCGTTCGTCTTCGAGCTCTTCCAATGGCGCGAGCCTTTCTTCCAGGGCTCTATGGTCCGTTACCCCTGCGAGTGCCACTATGCGCGGACTAGACATGATAGACTCCATAGGTATTACGACCTGTTCTCTATCAACCAACCAAAAAGGCGTATGTTTGAGTAGGCACAAGTCCCAACCACTTCACTGCACATTGCATACCTTGTCAAATGCTTCCACATGGATAACCTTCTGTGGGATTGTTCTTCCCGCATACTGTTTGTCCAACCTTAAGAGCCAACTGCACATCTGTCCCCCCAACATAAGCTTATTGACCATACCTCTCAACGCAGAGTTCATGCACATACATGTAGGTTGTTTTCCATATGTCAGCATCCACCTGGCTAGATGTGCGCGCGGATTATCCTTCCCATTGTATTTATCTGTCAATCACACTCTAGGCTTCCCAAACCGTGTGTGCATCATTCTCCTGCATTCGCACCAGTCCTCAAAGCTCCCTTTGTGTGTACCCCACCATCTTGCGGGCGTAGTGGTCAGTACCCAATTCAAGGCCGGAAGTGTTGCTTTTCCGACACTTCTCTTTCAAATCTATCCAAGAAGGTATCTACTTCACTTAATCCATCATAAGTAGGCAGGTCTCTTTCTTCTGTCGATACGCAGCGCAACGACCTTGTCATCATATTACAATTCAGTGTATTCACCTCATGTAACTGATTCTGCCATCGCTCTGTTTCCTCATCCGAATCCGAAGTGCAGGAGCTCTCGCACTCCCATGCAAGCCATCCATCCGTAGTGGGATTCACCCAGTCCTGGTTTCACACTATTATCTTATAGATGCAGTCCAAATCATCATCGCTTTCATAGTCGCACACCGGCTTTGTATAGCCCGATCCTTCAACAGGGTCCATAGGTATAACTATGCGTAGTGACTTCTTTTCAAAAATCATCTTGCGCTTCTTAAGATTAATCACCCCGTTCATGTAAGTGGCCCAATCAATTCCTAAGAGCATAGGATAGGGATTGTTATCATCAACAATCTCTATCACTTCAAAGTCTGCTAGCGCACTTTCTCCCTAAATATCCATAGTGAGTCCCTGCAATCGCCCCATGGGTATTATCTTCTGTTGGTTCGACATTTGCAGCTGAATAGGAGACCATTGTAACATAGGTCTCCCCATGCACTCCCATGTCTGCTTCGGCAGAACATTCGCATTCGACCCTAAATCTAGTATTACTTGGTCCATTTCATATTCTCCAATTTGTGTTGTTAACCTCATTTCTCTTCCCGTCCTCGTCTTATGCTTTCCAATATTCTGGACTATGCACGGTTCTCCTGGCGCGGTCCCAACACATCTGTTAATGAGTTCCTATAGTCCCTTTACAGCCTTACTGTCACGCAGTAACTTCATGCATGTTTCCAGGAACGTCGTGAGCATAGATGCGTCCATTTCCGGCTTCGGTCTATCTTTGCTTCCTGAAGTGGAGGAATCAGCTAAGCTCTTCTCAACTTCCATGAAGGTTTCCTTAGCGCACTCCAAATCAAACTTTTCTTCTTTCGCTGGAGCTTTGCGAACCCAAGTACTATCTTCGGGTTGTTTGCCTTTGTCATCTCCCGTCGCAATTCCACTTCGGAGCACAATGCTCACATTCGGATCTTCCTCACGCGGCTCAGACCTCATCATCTGCAGGTTCTGAGACGGGGGAGGCGGTAGCACTCCCTTGTCGCGTATCCTAGCTATCAGTGTAGGACAATATTCTGTCTCATGATAAAACAAGGTATAATACATACATGATGGATGCATTGGGTTTGTACAATCACCAACATAATGTCTTGGTCCTTTGCAATTGTAGCATATCAGTTGTCTACGACCTCTTCCAGGTCCTCCTCCACCTTGTCTGCACCCCTGAAATCTTGTTCGCGCCACTCTTGCATTCTGTTCTAGGGGTCGCATTTTGGCCTAAACTCTGTAGGTGGGAGTTCTATCCATCATCAACTCATAGCTCCTACAAGTGCGCTCATCGTGTCCTACTGACCTACAGAAATTACAGAACAATTGCTGCAAATTTTGTGTGTACTTCTGTAACAAATGGTAGTTGTCCGTAGTGTGTTTCCCTCCTATTTGACAAATCGTGCACCACAAAGCAGGTGCCGTGCTAGGTCCTGCTTGTGCTTCCGACCTTAATGGCATCGGTCCTCCTCCCGTGAGGTAGTTTTCAAACATCGGGAAATGGTCCTTATCATGACCTTGACCCTTGCATTTTACGCACCACAACTCTTCGCGCACTTCCGGGCAAGCTGTCTTGTCCTGTTTCAGACTCTTCATCTCAAGGCATAAGTTTTTCAACTGCGCATGGATCTACTGAACTCCCAAGTTAGGATCCTGCATCGGGGTCTCATGCAACCTCATCGCGATCTTTAAGTCCTCTACCTGAGTCGTTAACTTCTGTTGTGATAGCGCGCTCCTTAAATGTGGCGTTAGTGATGCTACAAACCATTCGCGATGTTGTCCATCTGTCATATTCATATTAGCTTCACGAATTGTACATTTCAACCTCTGATCTAACTCCCAAGGAGTTTTTCCTGGTAGCATCGTGATTTCTTTGAACCTAATGATCGACTGTGCTTCAGACTTCGGCCTGCTAAATTCTCTGTTTAGCACTGCTTGGATATCGGCGATCCCGCATTTGGATTATCATTGGAGTGCTTAATATACCAAGTCAACGTGCGGTCCTGCAGGGCGCTAACTAGTGTCTCTTTCTTTATATTGTCATCTGTAACTCCCTGCACTTCCCATATGCTCTTACCACGAACCAAAATTGGTTCGGATCCTCATTTTCCACTCCCTTGATCACAGGCAACTTTATCGTGCTTGCCATATTGACTCACGGTGGTGGCGGAGGTGGTATGGGTGAAGATGGAGGTGAAGGCAATGAAGTTGGTGATGGTGTGGGTGCGGGTGGTATTCGCGCAATTCTTTGCCTTATCAGATGGATCACACTTCGCAGTGAGACCTTAGCGAGTTCTTCCTCATCCCCTCGTGGAGGTGAAAGCAAAGGGCTAGTTTCTGGTCCCTTATTTCCTTCGCTCTTGTAAGTTTTTCCACTTCGTGTAGCCCCAAACATCAAGGTAATTTCACAACCCTATTTTCACACAATAACATTTTAATCCAAGTATTCAGGGACTTTACGTACTTACCTCGCGGTCCCTTGAGAAAGTGTCGCTCTACCTCGCTATAGCTGACTGAAGTGTCTACCGCGAACTCAGTAATGAATCCTCCTATAATCCGATCGATCCAGTGATCAACAACGCGCATGATCTGATCCTCTGATGCTTCCAATCTGCGCACCAACTCTGGGGTCCACACAATAGGATCGTCGAGCTTCCACATTCCTTCACTATCTGCTAGCTTCGTGATCCACTCATACAACTCAGTGTGGAAAGATGTGAAAAAGATCTCAAGGATTTCTGTGTACAGGTAGCGGTCTAACCACTCTTCTTTTGTCAGTCGCAAATTCTTGTTCTCCTGCACTGCGAACTCGTGAATCCTCCTGTTCAACCAACCTTCAATTTCCTTCTTAGTTGGATTCCAATGATATGACATTAGACATCTCTATGCAGATTCTGGTCTCGGCAACAGAACCATTTTTTGGCTTGAGGGGGCCTGACCCAGGTTCAGAGTTAATTAGCCAAATAAATCCCTACACCACTGGCCCTTTTGGCATCAACCCGCGGTGTGCGGACTAAAGTCTCACCTGAAGCAGTATGAGGGGATACTGGAACCAAGTTTCCGCACCCTGGAGATGTCTGAGGGGTCGATTTAGTCCAACTGTGCCTACCTTCGTGCAGGTCACTTCGCGCACTGTCCTGACCTGCGAGACCTTCACGATCTGTTAGGATTGCCTTTTGCGTAGCCCTAACTAGGGGTTGAGATGCTTTTGCACTGTTAGGGCAATGATTTATGCTATTTCCCTAAGTTACACTGTGTATCTTACTTATCTTCTTACAATTGTTAGTTAACTTTGTGTAAATAGATACCTTATCTCACCTTTACTTAATCAACACAGTTATATATGTTCACACACCATATAGACAACATAAATGCAATTTATACCCAATATATTTGATACAGAAAACATGAAATAAATACAAAAAATTGATGTAAAACTTCTCTTTATTAATGCTTCAACAGTTACAGACTCGACTCACCCTGCGCACTCAGCTGCAGGGGTCTGTGCACTCAGCTACGGACTACTAGGCCTCTACGCACTCAGTTGCAGAGCCTTCTCCTACTCTACAACCCAAAGACTTGACTCTACACTTCAGACAAGACTCAATTCTTCATCATTCCTTTCTTTTTATTGACTGATTTACAACTTAGAGCTTCGCTCTATTTATACAATCCCATGGTCCACGAACCATGGGTAGATCTCTAAATCCGACATTACTTTACAAAATTGAGGGCCGACAACCCTATGACTCATTTACAACTTCGCGCTCTGCACCCACAAAATGCGGATTCTTTACATCGGATTTATACTTTTTAGCCAAAATCTGGGCTTTAAGCCCCAAAACTTCCCTTGGGTGATCTCGTGTCCAACAGCGACCAAGACTCTCTACCATCTCCGCTACCGCATGTTGCTTACCCCTATACTTCACCATACATATTTGAACTATAAAATGTTGAGGGTTGTTGGTTAGGGGGGAAAAGCCCATGGGCCAGCCCTCCCCATGTGAACACCAATCGTTGGCGGTTATAGTTACCATAACCTCCGACAGCTCCAACGCAAACCATAACTGCAACGGTTTATGTCACCATGTGACATCACCGCAGAAACCGCGAGGTCAGGGTTACAGTTAGGTGGTGGTTAATTAACGCGGCAGGCAGTGTGACCATTACTTGCGACATGTGTCACCTCCATAGAAACAATCAAGGTTACGGTTTCGGAACCGTTCGGGAAAACTGTGCCAGAAAACGCCACATGTGACCACTCCGAAAACCATGACTAAACGGTTATCATTAACTACGCGTTAAAATGCATTAAACCCATATTAACGCTTAATTAATCCGTGGATTAGCGCTAATTAAACTCCAGTTTAGTTTGGCGGTTCCGACAATTTTGGCACCAAGTCTAGAATTGGTGGGCTTAACTAGAGTTCTTCCAGATTTGGAGCAGGATTTCTATGGAAAATGTGTTTGAGCCATAACTGGAGCATTTTTCGACCAAATTGAGCTAAGGAAAAGGTGTTCCTAGCTAATTTTGACATTCTGAACACATTGGTGCAGCTATCAGGAGTAGTAGAGCTTTATAAACAACATTGTTTTCCATATTGAGCTAATAGAGAGGCCCAAGCCATGGAAGCTGGACCAAGGAGATGTAGCCTAGGAGGGGTGTGAACTCCTTCATCAAAACACTGTGTTAAAGTGTTCAATTGATGGTTTGTTGTACTTTTTATTGTTGTTTTTCAACACTTGTCTTTTAAGCTAATTTTCTCATGAATGTCAGATTAAACTTGATGTAATTTACTTGTTTACAATCACCAAACAACCTAAGGAAACCTATGCACAGGAAGCAATGAACAAGCATTTGTTTATAAATCTGTAATTGAAATTAGCATAGAAAAACTAACATTCAATAACAGATCATTGTAACAGAGCTACACCATGAATACTACTTTATCTATATCTATGGTATAGTCCACTGCACATAAGATTTTTCTAGCAAAATGGACCAATTTCCATTATATCTTTATTGTTTTTAACTTTAGTTTAACTATATTAAACTAAGCCCTTGTTTAAATCTAGGAATTCGTTCATACTTTTCAAAGTTCAATAATTAGATTAAGCGGCAGGGAACGCTAGCTATGCTGCCTTGTTAAAAGAAAAAAATCATTTAAAACATTTATAGATATTAATCACTTATTATGATTATATATATATAAATAATTAATATAATGAATTATATATATATATATATATATATAGATATATATATATATATATATATATATATATATATATATATATATTCACTTTATTACGAGATTCTTAATTTATAATCAAATTTATAATAGACTTTGTTGTAATACCATGGACCAATAATATGGTTTATCAACACCATTTCTAAAAAGCCATAACTTATATGAAACTTATTGGTATGACATTTTTTTTAATTTATCAATTTAATTAAAATGATAGATAAAATATAACTAATATCTCAATCTTTGATATATGACTACTGTTAAAAAATATTGTAAGAAAGTTAAATCCCTTCTATCTATCTAATATTTAGTGAAAATTAAATTAAAATTTTGAAAGTCTTCTTCCAAAATAAACATATTGATATAATATATATATCTAATTTTATATCCATTTAATAAAATTTAATATTAATTTTTTTCAGAGGAAAAAAACACTGGCTTTTACTATTATATTTAAAGACCAGTACATATATCCGAATATGTCTCCATGCAACTGAAATTGTTCAAAATGTGTGAGGGCCTTCTATGTGCAAGAAAGCAGTGATTCCATCCATACATATACAAATAGTAATCAGAATGCATATTGAAAAACTTACTACCACAACATCAAGTAAACATAAGAGATGAAACCAAAAGACTAAAACATATTGTTCTGACTTCACAACCATAACATGAAAACCAACAAGTTAGGACAAGATCCATATGGAAATCTGATATCTCCTTCCTAAAAAATGTTCTGGTCCATGAAGTGTTTATAATGCATCCACCCATATTGTCCTTGTAGGCCTTTCTTAGATAGTTGATCCACCTCCATATTGAATTCTCTCAATACATGTTGTATGGTATATGAGGAGAGGGCGGAAAGTCTCTGTTTTATCCTCATGATCCAACTTGCAAGTAGTGGAGGATCAAATGAATGTACTGCAAGAATACCTCCAATAAGTCATTTTGAGTCCCCATATATATTTATGTTGAGCCACCTCATTTTTGTAATGAAATAGAGTAGTCCCTAGAGAGCCATAGTTTCTGCTCTTGTATTAGTGCCTGGGCCTCCCTGCCAAAAGAGTTTGTATCGAGTATGTTTGTCCAACATAAGAACCACACCACAACCACATATACCTCTTTGTGACGCACCATTGAACCAACCGAATGACAAAGTGATAGAAGTGGCAACTCTAATCTTATCGAGATTCTTGGTTGTCGTTAGAGGTGGAGGAGATCCTCCCATCCAATTATTCACCTTGTGGCAGATTTTAGATATGTCTATAGGAATGCCTTAAAATATGTAATAGTTCTTGGCTTTCCAGATTTCCCAATTTATGAAAAGTGGAATAGCAGCCTTCTCAGTAGAATTAGCATTCCAATGTGTGATCGAGTCATGCAGATTTGAATTCAAGATACATGGGCAGTGCCAAAATCTAGCGATCATCCACGAGATGTGAGTAGTATATGGGCATTGAAAGAAAATGTGATCAACATTTTCAGGCGAGTTTCTACAAAAAATACATATGCCAGGTCCCTGAAATCCTCACTTAAGTAAGTTATCCCAAGTCAAGATTTTATTTTTCCACACCAACTAGTCGAATAGTATGATTTTTATAGGGATATTAATCTTCCATACCTTATAAAACCAGGAGCATTGATTGAAATTGTGTCGCTGTGTGATCAAATATATGTATGTGTCTGCAACCAAGGGCGTTTGGTTATGTATCTTCCCTCCCCATGTGATAGTATCTCCCTGAAAATTGTGAAGTAGTCCAGCCTGACTGAGTGAGTCTTTGTATTGTTGCCAAGTGTATTCCACATCATGTGGCAATCCCAATTCCAATGCAGACTTCCAAATGAGACACCTATGTTTTATGTCTCTTATTACTTGACATAAAAAGAAGATACCTCTTTTATAGATTGAGTTCAGCGTATGCTCCTTAAGAACCTGCGTACGTGCCAGGCCTTTAATGTTAAGTGAACCAATCATAATTTTCCCCACATTTCCATATTCCTAGACCATTCTTGATCTCCAGCAAGGCATAATCTTCATGTAGCCTCTCCAGATAATCGATCCATCTTTCCTGTGTGACCATGTGTTCCTATAAATATCTTCCTATGTGTTGTTTTGGATATATTGTGAATGAAAAATATCTTGCTAAATGCCCCTGCCAGTAATAGCTCTCCAAAATGATTTAATGAGCAACATTGTTCCAAAATATTGGTGTTCTAACAGTCCCCATCTGCCAAATTCTTTCGACTTTGTTAACTTTGACCATTTACACAGGTTCATTTTGCTTGATACCTCGAGCCCTCTCCAGAGAAAATTTTTCATGATCGAGGTGAATTTTTTGACAATTGTATTGGGAATCCAAATAGGTGAGCCCAATAAACATAGATTTGTTGTAGTGATGCCTGGACTAAAATGTATCTGCCACTCGATGATAAAAATTTGTGTGTCCAGTTTGAGAGTTTCTGCTTGTATTTATCAATCAGCCAGCTCCAATTCGAAATTTTGTAGTTGTGTGGCTTGATGTTATATCCTAGATAATGTATCTCGTTCTGTAGTGGTGCTATTATGACACCAAAATTTCATGCAATGTGTTCAATGTCTGCCATGTTTCCTACAGAATAATATAGTGTGGATTTCCCGCTATTGGATTGTAGAGCAGAGAAGGCCAAAAATCTAGAAAATATGTAAAACAAGGCTTCCCATTGAGCTCTCGAAATGATTCCAAAGGTTAAGATATCATCGACAAAAAACAAATGAGTAATGTTAACAATACTCGTTATCTGGGTTCCTTGAAAGATACCACATGACTAAGCTCCTTTTATTTTAAGATTGATTCCATCCATAACAAGAAGAAATATTAAGGGAGAGAAGGAGCATCCCTATCTGATCCCGCGACCAGCTTTGAAGAAATGTGTTGGGAAACCATTGGTGATCACCGGGAAGCATGCCGAAGAGATGCAAGCCATAATCCATTCGACGTTATGATTTATGAGTCCCACCTTATATAGAATAAGCCTAATGTAAGACCAATCCACACTATCAAATGATCTGTTTAAATCAATTTTCATGACTATTGCTTCATTTTTTCTCAAATGGATTATATGAATGGCTTCCTGCGCCACGGCTATCACATCATGCATCTGGCAGTTGTTAAGAAACCCAAACTGTTCTCTGGAGATATGGTTGGACAATACCCCTTTTATGAGCCTGGCAATCACCTTTGAGATAACTTTGTAGAGGATATTGCACAGAGAGATTGGCCTGAAATCCCAGAATATTTTAGGAGAAGAGTTCTTCGAGATTAAAGCGAGAAATGTGGAATTGATTGCACCAGAAATCTGCCTGTGCAATCTGGCCTCCTCAAAAATATTCAGGAGGCATTTTCCAAACAGATCAAAGAAGTGTATGTAGAATTCCACGATCCATCCATCTGGGCCGGGGATTTTGTATTTTGCAAAAGAGCTCAGTGTTTGTTCAATTTCCTGCTGAAAGTGACCAGCTTATATAATTCCTCATTTGCTTCATCATCAAACATAGTGGAATATTGGTTAATTTCCCAAATCTAGTCTTCAAAATCAACCTCTCCCCTGGCTTGATAGAAGTGTTCAAAAAACCTGACAACTTCTCTTTGGATGTCCCTGGTTGTATTAAATCTTTTACCATCAGAGGATTCTATCTGCCAAATTGTGTTGCAGTTTTTCCGGTGGGAGGCGTATTTATGGAAGAACTTGGTATTCATGTCACCATCCCGAAGCCACGTTGCTTTGCTTTTTAGATGCCAAGTGACATCCTGAATGTGCAATATCTCTTTTTTCCTTTCTTCCAATCCTCTTAGCTTATCTAGGTCCTGTTGTGTTGGGTTGATATGTTCCAAGGACGATCCAAAATCTGATATCAACTATGAACTATTTTTCAACTCGGCAATCATTTGTTTCTTCTTTTGCCTCTCCCAAATTCTAGTCCTCGATTTGATGATGTTTAGCTTGTATACCATAGTATGCATCTTGGAGCCTTCGCAGTGTTCAAACAAATCAGACCAGACCGTGTGTATGAGCTCGATGAAATCGGAGTCCTCCAACCAAATTTTATTGAATTTGAAAGGGATCCCTTTCCAGATGTTCTCCATTTGCCAATTCAATAATATAGGAGTGTAACCAGATTTGTATGTTTTGTGGATACAGGACTGGAGATGCCCCAACCATTCAAACAACTCCTTGTGAACTAGGAAGTGGTCATCTTTTTCCAATGTAACTATCCCCGCTCACTTGTTGGTCCATGTCAGGAAAGGGCAAATATCTACCAGATGACAGTGCGCAAATATTTTATGTAACATGTCTGCCAATGGATCAATCCTATTGTGCAAACCCCATGATTCATGTGCCATTAATGTGGAATTGAGGTGCTTGGCTAGAATGAGGCCATTAATCTTCAAAATGTTTGATCTGTCGATTTTATCCCAAAATAGAGTTCTATCTCGACAAAGGACATACATGTTTAGTATGTGGATGCGCTCACAAAAACCCCGAAAATATCCACTAAGTAGAATATCGTCAAAAAACCCAAAATTAAAATTTGTCTATCAAATTATTAATTATAATAAGATTTTCATAATTTATATTGCTTTCCATTTTAATTACACTGAAAAGAGATGAAAATTGTTTTTTTCCCATGAGTGAATAAATTATAAAATCACCTTAGAAATCAAAGTGTTCACCGGGGTTGATAGTAATGGCTACTTATTAAGAAGCAAGGAAAATTTACTTCAAGAATTTGATGTTTAGGGTTATATATAAAATTTCATTACAGATATAATGTAAGAAAACCATAAATTACAGAAAGCCAAAAGTTCTAAATGAAGCCCCATTGTTTTGTGTCGTTTTGTGTTAGGTTTTCATTAATTTTTATATTTAGGAAGTCCTATGAAACGTAAACTTAGCTACATGTCTGAAAGTGAAAGTGCATTTCTGTGAAGTTTATTCTCATCAATTTTTGTATTCAAATTTTATAAAGTGATGTTTAAAATAAAAATTTATTTAATTAAAAAAATTAATTATATATATATATATACACGTTTTTCTCACAACCATTTATTTAGTTTTAAAAGAATATTTATCTATGTTACACGGAAACGCTCTTGAGAGGTGGGAAATCCGTTCCAATGGTTTCTGCGCTCCCGGTAGCTTTGGAACTGTATGGGAACGTTACCTTTTCAGCTGGAGCTTCAATGGGAGCTTGGAAAAGTTTCGAGAGCTTTGAAGACTGTGTTTTTTAGTTCCGGCATTCCCTAGGGTTGGAGAATACAAAGCCTGTAGAGAAATATGTTGAATTGCCCACGAAACATGAGCCTATGTTGAAACCTTTGCAAGAAGAAAGGCCAAAGACACCTTTGCAAGAAGAAAGGCCAAAGACATGTTTAACACCAATATCGTTAATTGAGAAAATGGAGCAATCTCTTGATGGGTTAAGGAAGCGTGTGGCACCTCAACTTAAGGGCGATATCTGGGATGTCAAGCTAATGAGTATTTCTTTTGTTGTTTATGTATATATATTGCAGAAGATTGTGTGTGCATGTTGTATGTGGAAATCAATGCTTAAACATTAGAGTTGTTTTCTCTGGTAAAAATAGCTAGAGAAACATGTCAGAGAACTGATAATGAACTTGACATTTTATATATATAAAAGGGAGAGACTCTGGGAGAGAGACACCCAAAGAATATATTTATATATAAGAAAGATTATATATTTATTATTTATATATTAAAATTTATTTTAGTATTTGAGTATTTTGAATCAATACTAATTTTGATTATTATATAAATTATATAATTAAAAAAATATTTTAAATATTTTAATTTTTAAATATTTTATTATATAATATTACCGCTCATAAATTTTGAGGAAACTTCTAACCGTTCTGGAAACCCGTACTCAAGTTCCCAACGTTCCCACGTTCCAAAGACTCAGGCAACATAGGTATTTATTCAGTTTTAAAATATCCTTTTCACGATAAAAGATTGTTAATAATAAAAATATTAAATTATTAAACAAATTAACTATTTAACTTATTCTAAAATTACAAAAATAATTATAATTAATTTAAAATAATTATTTTAAAACTATATATATATTTCATTTAATATATATAAATAAATATATTTTTAAAAAAATTATATTATTAAAATGATGACAAATTTTAAAAAAATTATTACAACTTATTTACTTTTTATAAAATATATATATATATATATACCAAAAAAACTCAAAAAATAATATATATATATATATACACCAAAAAGGCTCAAAAATCATCATCGAATAACGTTACGTCACAACCGTCTCTTCCGTTCTCAAAATAGCTTTTGTCACAATGAAGAATGGGATTCCAAATTTGCTTTTGCCACAGTGAAGGATGGGAGGAACTGCTTTTGAAAAAGAGAAAAAAAGGAAGTATCTTTCGACTGAAAGTAGGACCGGAAGGAACTAGGTTTCTTGTGAAAGAAGGGATCAGCACATCACTCGTGTGAAGGGTTTCGCTTTAGTTAAATGTGATACCAGGCCTCCTGTATTTAATTAGACATTTGGCACATAAGAAATCTGCAATGTTAAGGAAAACGTATTAGAAGTCGTAGTTAACAGCAGAAGAATTTAGAAACGAGAGCTGGAGTAAAAAGCTAGAACGATGGAGGGCCTGTATTTCTTAATGGAAACCTTCTTCAGGAAGCACGCCCTCGTCCATGACGCATCGGTGAGATTCGATAAGCGAACCCTCCTCCAAATCCACGATGACTTCTTCCGTCACCGGGAGACCTCAACAGAAAGCTTCTCTTTTGAGATACGATCGCCTTTCTCGGACCCTAGTGGCAGTGGTGGCGCGGCTTGCTCGGTTCCGCTGGAAAGGCTGAACCCCATTTCCTTCAACGAGTTGAAGGTCGGGGAAGTTCACCTCGGCCGGGTTGTTTATGGGACGTTGTGCGCGGATGCCAACAGGTTATGCGGTATCATGACCTTGCTTGAGGACGATAACGGCCTCGCCGTCAGGCTGGCAATATACAACGGTGCTACCACTCGGGAGGACATCAAGAGGCTTTACCCCAGAGGTGCCAAGGTAGCCGTCAAGGAGCCCTATTTCAAGTTCGCCAGTGACTGTGGCCTTCTCATCCGCGTCGACAACCCCGCCAACGTTTTCAAGTTTGCAATTGATGAAGGGAAGCGGAAGGAGCTTCTTGTGGATGTGGAGGACCTGAGAAAAAAGGGCAACAGATGCTTCAGAGAACAAAAGTGGGACGCAGCAACCGAGAATTACACGAAATGCATCGACGCCGCTCTGCTTCGGCTCGAGAAGTCCTCTAATGACAATAATAGTATCAATACCTGCCTCCTCCACGCATATTCCAACCGGGCGGAGACAAGGCTTCAGGTGAAGGAATTTGAGCTGGCGCTGGAGGATTCCGACAAGGCCCTTCTCATCGATTCCAGCAATCTCAAAGCGCTCTCCAGGAAAGGGCGCGCTCTGATTGGTCTCAGGCAGTATGCAGCGGGATGCAAATGCTTGGTGAAAGTTGCCAAGGCCAGCCCCGCGCAGAAGGAAATACAAGACGCCTTTCATCGGGCCAAAACTCTGTACGCCCAGAGCCTGAATGGCAAGTATGACATTTCGGACTACCTGCTCGGACGCGCATCTTCTCCTCTGACAGTGGCCGATTTCGTGGGTTCTCTGGAGATCAGGATGACCGAAGACAGCCGCGGCCGAGGACTCTACACCACCCAAGAAATAAGGACCGGGCAGCTATTCCTGGTAAGCAACGCTGTCGCGGTTGCTTATGAGAGTGCCTCTCCCGCCATGTTTCATGTGGACAACAGGCGTAAAGTCAATACTGCGTCTCAAGAAGATCTCGTGGCCGCGGTAGTCTGTGCTGCCAGGAAATCGCAGAGATTGCTCCGCCAACTTTATAGTTTATTCGATTCCTCTACGCCCAGCAGCCTTCATGTTCCTGCCATAGATCTGTTTAAGACGTACGGCCAACAAGTAGAAAATGAAATTTTGCAGGTGGACGTTAACCGTATTCGGGATATTGTAAGACTGAACTCATTCAGTGAAGGCGTAGGGACGTTTGTTTCAAAATCGAAAACAAAGGAAGCGGGACGGGGTCTGCGAGAACGAGAAAGTAGCGGACTCTGGCTGCTGCCGTCCCTCATTAACCATTCCTGCTTTCCGAACTCGAGCTGGCTGCTAGTCGGAAACGCCATGTTTATACATGCTTCCAAGCCCATCGGGAGAGGAGAAGAGATCACTGTTCCTTACTTTGATGCCCTCGTTCCCCTGTCGCAGCGCCAAGCCCAGTGCAAGAACTGGGGTTTCAAGTGCAAGTGTAGGAGATGTATCTTAGAGCACTCTTTCAAGAAATCTCTGAACCCTATAATTATAGTAAGGTTTGAACAATGGAATGAAAAAGCAAAGGAATTGATTGCTGAAAGGTCTCAACAACAGCAACCCGATATGAATCTTTGGGAACACGCAGAATTTGCAATGCTTTTTCAAGAGGCAGAGGAGATCATCAGGAGTTCCCATTTGTTAAAAACGGAAGAAGAGAAGCTCTGGATTCGTGCTTCTTTTTCGTCTGTATACCTCCTATCCACCATGTTGAACGGCTTCTTTCCTTCTGGTGAGAAACTTATGGAGGCTATTCAAAGCACTGTGCCCGGCGACTTACGAAACCTGGGCATGGCAGCAGGGCAGTTAAAATATTACCGGCGCTGGATGGCGGATGAAAACGAAGCAGTCAATGCGCGATGTGCATCAGAGAATGCAAGGGAGGCATGCATCAGGGTGTTTGGCAGACAGAGTGAAGATGTTCTCACAGCGCTGGTCCTCATGCATTCAGACTGACTCATGTTTAAATAATAATATACCTGTCATTGCCTTGTCCTGCAGGATCATTTTCTATCCGCAAGGTACGGCAGAACCCAATCTGGTTTGAAGTATTCGAATTTACTTAGGTAAACTATTGAGATAGGCTAGTTAGTATTTGAAAAAGTTGAACAGAGCTGTGTTGTTCGCATGAATATGAAAGCTCCATGTCATTGAAAAACTCGGTTCAGAATAAATTCTGGTTACAACTTCTGTTCATTGTATGGGATTGAAGTACGGTGTTATATTGATTAATGATATAAAGAAAGTTTAATTTGCATACGGTGTGGTTGGAGTGCAGACTTTGGTTATTGATGAATTTTAAATTTAAGTTTATTATATATATGTTTTATTTATTTATTGAAATGACGGATGTATTTTGCGTTGAATGGTTGTATAGTTTTTTTTTACCGAAAAGTTTTTATTTTTGAGAAGGAAATATATATGTAAGGGTTATTATTGGCAGCCCATGGGACTTTTAATTTAGAGTGATACCAAATTCGGTGGTATTAAAAAAATTCAAAATTTTTCGCATTCGTTTTATTTCATGGTTTAATACTCATTCGAAATTTGGTACGGATTAGTCCAAAAAATCACAATAAAATTGTTAATTCTTCCTGGCCTACTTACTTTTCAAACAGCGTTTAGGATCCTGAGATGGAATAGGTTAGCCATTAACGAATGGTAATGGTATTTTAATTTTTATATAAAAAAATTCAAAACAAAATTTTTATTAAGGTGTTAATTAATTTAGTAATAGTTTATGGGTTAAACATTAATGAGTTATAATATTGAAGATTTTTAAATTAGAAATTTAAATAAAATACTCAATTGTATTATCAACAATTTTGTATTATATATATTAAAAAAAATTGGTTTCATTTTATTAACAAATAATTAGTAATTAAAAATAATAGATGTTATTGTTAATTATTATAAAATAGTTTGATAAATCAGTAATTGAGAATATAAAAATATATTTTGAAACAATATTTATATACATTAATATATGGCTTCATTCCAAACTTAAATCCAGTTGGTGTTTTGGAATCTATATTGTTTACTATAATGTGGAATTTGCAATAAGTTCAATTTATATGGGGCATCCTATAATTTGTGTTATAGTTGGATATATATATGAATACATAAATTCTCATAATGTGTTATCATAATGTAAAACTATGTGCTTTATTCTTTGATATAATTCTATTTGCAACAATATTTTTTTGTTGTTGAGATTTTCAATATTATAATTTGTTATTTTTTTATAATATTAAAAAAAATTTGTATTTTAAGATATTGAAAGAAATAATATAAATATTTGTAAGATATATACTCTGAAATTTTTTCTATATTAAATTTTAAACAATTAAATTCTTCTGTATCAAATGAAATTAGTATTTAAATTTAAATTTAATAATTATGTTTCAAATCCAAGGCAATAATTTTATGTTTTTTTACCATAATCTTAACCAGAGTCATTTATCTGGTTTGATATCATTTACGGATTAAAAAAAAAAAAATGACAGAAAGAACGAGATACTATCCATTATGCAATACAAGCAATATGGATATAACCGAAAACTACATGTTGATGTCACTGCTTTAGTTATGCGGCTATAAAAAAATATTCCTAATAATTTAATGTTCGAAAGCTTCCTTGGATGGCTTAAAGGACAGCTAATCGAAACACTGCCTAATGGACAGCTAATCGAAACACTGCTTAGATTGCTGAATGTTTTGTCAAAGAGCGCAAGATCCAATGATATCAATACTGATTTGATTATTAGTGAAGTTAGTTAGTAGTGGAGAGTCACCAAAAATGAAAATGTGGACCAATAATAACCAAAGAACCAAGATTTCTGTCTTACTATTCATCCAATAAGTTTTGCTTAAAATATTAAGGCACCTATCCTACAAAGAGGAGGATCCTCTTGAATGACCATAGAAATACCTCGTGAAACAGCATAGTATATATCCAGATTAATTAGCAATCTGGACTTTTTATATCCGGATTAATAAGTCATCTGAACTTTTTTGGGACTTTAACTTCAGATTCCTTCATCTTTCTGAAAAATAAAAAATTAATTGTTAGTGTACGGTTATAAATATCATCGATGAGATTTTTATTTTTATTTTTATTTTTCAGATTTATTATTTGTATAATGATTTCAGGTTATATTTTTATTTTTTAATAATATAAATAAAAATGTGGAAATAAAGATATTTATATTTATATTAATATTTAAGCTATAAGTTTGGTCTATATTGAAATTGGGTTGAGGAATTTATATTTTCAATAAAATGATTGGTTGAGATTTGAAGCTAAATTAATATTCTTCGTTTAATACATGATCCAAAGCACAATATGAAAAGTTTACCAATAATTTTTTTTAGTTTTTTAAATCTTTTCTTCTCTTTAATAATTTATTATAAAATAATTTGTGAAAAATAGTTATAATTGTAATTTATCAAAAAATTATTTATGAAATATGATGTTAGCACTCATTTGATATTTAGTGTGGCTATTGGAATTGGGGTAGGAGACTGGGTCAACTAGGGTTTCTGCAACTCGTCCTAGGGTTTCTGCAGCCCCTGCTACGGTAGGCTCCACTGACATAGCTCAGCCTTGACAGAACCTGGGCGGATCGGAGGTCTCGTGGTCCTGCCATAGTGCGTAGGAACATGCAGCCCCCTCAGGGGGAGGGCGATGCGCCTCCCCCAAAAAACGAGAGCCAAAAGCAGCGGTTGGAAGATACTGACAAGGAAGACAGACAGCCTGAGGAGAATATGAACAGCAGCAAGCAACAGGACAATGAACAAGATCAGAAAGACAAAACCAAAGCAAGTTCCTCCACATGTAGACCGGTGGCCACTCACAAGCCAAAAGTGGAATTTCCCAGTCACCGAATCAATGCCAGAATACAGTTTATGAGGGATCATGTGTTGATTGGCAAGTTTATTGGAATATGGCCAACGGAGAAAGCGCTAAGGAGCTGGATAAATTCCAAATGGAACCCAAAGGGCCACATCACTCTGCATCTAGGACCGAAGGGGTTTTTTACGGCTGTTTTTAACTGCTTGGAAGATCGCAACAGGATTCTGGATGGGGGTCCTTACTTCTTCAATTCTGTAGGTCTATATCTCAAAGGGTGGGTTGAACGCTTCAATCCAGATAAGGAAGACCTCAGCTATGCTCCTGTCTGGATAAGGCTGTATTCGCTCCCATGGGAATACTGGGAAGAGAGCTCCCTCCAGGAGATTGGAAATGCTCTGGGCGAATTCGTCAAGGTTGCAGAGGAAACAAAATTATGTCGATACACATCATATGCCTAGATCTGTGTCTATATGGACCTCAAGCAAGCCCTGCTAGATGCGGTAAGTCTCTTCCATGAAGATGTTGAATGGATTCAGCTAATAGATTATGAGCATGTACCGTTTAGATGCAGGAAATGCCATGACCTAGGACACCTCTACAGAGATTGTCCTCTGAATAGGAAACCCCCTCCTCAAATGGACTCAGACAATCAGGCGTCTGATGGATTTACCAAAGTGGTAAATCGCAGAAGAGGGCGTAAGAAATCGACAGCCAATACCAAGACCAATCAAGTTAACATGTCAAAACCCTCAACGAGCAATAGCTTTGCTGCTCTGACCAGTAATGATGTGCAAGATTTTGATAATGTACCTCAAAATGACAAGGAAACCAGCAAAGAGCAGCCGGATGCGACTGCACTGCAGCCAGGGGAAAACTTATTCAACAAATCAACCCATCACTCCCAAACCAAAACTCAGGCCTGGAGCTTTCAAGGAATGGAAGTCGATAATCCTGAACCCAGTACAAAGGCGTTGAAGGAAAGAGAGGAAGACTATCAAGAACCCCAGATCATGGAGGAAGACCATGAGAATATTGATATAGGTGAACTGGATATTCTAGGACTTGAGCAGGCATGCAAGACAGGAAACTTTGACAAAATACCAGACCGGCAAGTAGACAACCTAGTAGAGGTTCTCAATCGTGCACAAAAGAAGTTCTCTCTAGGAGTCCAGATCGGCAGTCAATGGGATGGAAAGTTCATCACCAAAGACAGTAAGAAGCGAGGAAGAAAAACCACCCTCGAAAGAACCATCAAGATAGGCGAAGTGCTAGTTGAGTCAAGTAGATACGCCAAGCTGACCAAGTACTTCAATGTCAATCCCAACCCTTCTCAATGAAGCTGATATCATGGAATATTAGGGGGCTCAATAGCCCAAGGAAAGGCAGACTACTAAAAAATATGCTCATGCAGGAAAAACCAAATATACTCTTTTTGCAAGAAACAAAATGTAACTCGACAGTCTTGGAAAAAATAGCAGCGAAAGCCTGGCCAGGAGGGCTAGTAACAGCTGTTGATGCTCAAGGGGCGTCGGGAGGATTGATAGTTCTCTGGGATGCACGAGTAATTCAACTCGACAATATACATGCAAACAAGAACTTCATCCAAGCAATTTTTCATATAATTGGCACCAATACCCATGGCCATATGACTAATGTGTATTTCCCTCAGGAAACCATACACAAAGCTGAAATCTTGGATACCTTATCGGAGCTTAACTCAAACAGGCTATACCCGCTTTGGATATCTGGAGGTGATTTTAACATGATAGCAAGAATGGAGGAAAAGCAGGGAGGCAGAAGCAGGAGAAACAGAGATGGAAACATTCTAAAGGACTTTATTCAAAACAACTGGCTGGTAGATCTACCTTCAAATAATGGCATGTTCACATGGAACAACAAAAGAGATGGACCGCAACAAATAGCTTCACGTCTCGATAGATTTCTAATATCAGACAATGCAACTCACCTGGGTGGGGAATTCATTGCTTCCATCCTTCCAGTATCAGGCTCTGATCACTGGCCCATAGCTCTCCAATGGAACCGTCTAGGTAATAGTATCAGGCGTCCCTTCCATTTGAGGCTTTTTGGTTAACTCATCCGGACTTCAATGAATTTGTTAGATCAACTTGGCTCAAGTTTAATCCCTCTAGTGGTACTAAGATGTCTATATTTCAGCGAAAACTAAAGCACCTTAAAGGAGAAATTAAACACTGGAATCATACCACTTTTGGCAATATTTTCAAAGCACAGGCAGCCCTCAATCAAGAAATGAAGAATGTTCAGCAAAGGATCATTATAGAAGGACGCTCCGAGGAACTTGTAAAGCAGGAACAAGCTATCGAATCCCAAATCCTAGATAGAGCTCAACAGGAGGAAACTCTTTGGAGGCAGAAATCGAGGGTCAAATGGCTTAAGGATGGGGAAAAGAATACAAAATTCTTTCACAAGACCACAGTGCAGCGCAGAATGAATAATTACATTTCCCACATCAAAAATGAGCAGGGAGACAGAATTGAGACGCATGAAGGCATTGAAGATGAGTTTCTCAGATACTTCAAAAAAGCTCATCAAGAACCCAGCATAGATAGAACGTCTGCTATAAACAAAGTTCTAAGGAACATTCCAAAACTAATTACAGAAGAGCATAATCTTCTTCTCCTTAAGCCCACAAGCCTGCAGGAAGTCGAAAATGCTGTGCATCAGTTGAAAGCAGGGAAAGCACCGGGTCCGGATGGATTCACCTCCAACTTTTTTCATAACTTTTGGGATCTAATCAAATTGGAAGTCTGGCAAGTTGTTGAAGAATCTCGCACTTTACGATGGATGTACCCAGGGCTGAATGCAACCTTCATTGCTTTAATCCCCAAGGCAGAGGAATCCAATACTCCAGACAAGTACAGACCGATTGCTCTATGCAACATCATTTACAAGATTGTCTCAAAAGTTATAGCTACCAGACTGAAACCTCTGCTCCCTCTCATTATCTTGCCCGAGCAATCTGGTTATGTAGAAGGTCGGCAGATAACGGATGGTATTATTTTAACTCATGAAATAATCCACTCTTTGAAGCAAACAAAAAAACCAGGTATGTTGCTTAAAATCGATTTGTCTAAAGCTTTTGATAGTATCAGCTGGGTTTACATTCAAAAAATCCTAACTGCCTTTGGCTTTGCCCCTGCCTGGGTTAGATGGATTGCAAATCTTTTGTCTTCCTTGTTCTTTTCTGTGCTTATCAATGGTATCCCTTCGCCCACGTTCCGTCCTTCCAGGGGTATCAGGCAGGGAGATCCCCTTTCACCTTTTCTTTTTGTTATTATGGCAGAAGGGCTAGGTCGAAGCCTAAAATCCGCTCTGCTCTCCCAGCGTCTCAAAGGTCTATCTTTTTGCAATTCTCCTTCCTATTCCCACCAGCAATTCGTGGACGATAACATGCTTTTTGGTCACCCCTCGGTTCAAGAAGCTCGCCTTTTCAAAACCCTCCTAGCGAATTTCTCTGAAGCTTCAGGAGCCCTCATCAATCGTGTCAAATCTCAAATCTTTTTCTTTAATACCCCAGCTCCCACTCAAAGAGCCATAGCCCGTATTCTTGGTTTTACCATTGCTTCCCTTCCCTCCAAATACCTGGGAGCTCCCTTAATAGCTTCGGCCCTCAAACACTCCTCTTGGAAAGACCTGTTAGAAAAGCTAGAAGCGAGGCTCTTCCTCTGGACTCACAGAGCTCTTAACATGGCCAGCAGACTTGTTCTCATTAAAGTTGTTCTTCACTCCATGCTCTTGTATCTCTTCTCTATTCTAGTAGCTCCTAAATGGGTTCTCAAGGATATAAAGAATCTCCAACACAACCTTTTATGGGGTAGTTCAGGCCCTAATAGAAAGTGAGCTCTAGTCAAATGGGACAATGTCTGTCTTCCGAAAAAATCTGGTGGTATTGGACTAAGAGATCCAGGGCACAGTAATAAAGTAATGGGAGCTAAAATTTGGTGGAGATGGCTCTCAAATCCTAACACCCCCTGGGCCTCCCTTTGGACAGCAAAATATGCAAACAATAGCCCTATTGAAGAAAGAATTTGAATGTCAGAAATAAGCACAGGCTCTGTAATTTGGAATTCGGCCATTCAGCATAGGGATCTAATACAACAGCATAGTTTTTGGGAAGTTAAGAATGGCAACACAGCAAGATTTTGGGAAGACTCCTGGCAGCAGCTCCCAAAGATCAAGGACACTCTCTCTGACCTTCCCCTACCAGAGCAAGATATAAATCAGCTAGAAAAGGTTAATCAGTTCTGGGACCCTTCTTCCACACAAGGATACAGACGATGGATGGATGCCAAACAAATTCTGTTGCATGGCTCTGAGCAAACTCAGCTCTCTCTCTCTCCTCAGAATTACAAAAGCGGCAAATCCTCTTCTCAGAAGGATCGGACATTCTCAGATGGGGATATGAAGAGAAAGGCACTTTCACCACAAGGGAAGCATATAAGATAATTATCAAGGAAAGGATAATCAAAGACACCTTATGGGATAAAATCTGGCATTCCTCCAACTGGCCGAAGGTGTCTACTTTTTTGTGGCTCCTATGTCACAATAAAATTCTCACATGGGACAACCTTAGAAAAAGGAACTTCTCTGGCCCATATGTATGTCTAAACTGTAAGCAAGCAGAGGAATCAGCTATACATCTCATGCAAACCTGTCAAATAGGACGAAAGCTGTGGGAAAAGATCACCTTCCGATGCCAAAAGGAAGGCAGAGTGCATGGAGATATTAAGGCTACTATTCGTAATTGGAGTCAAGAGCCATATCAAAGCAGACTCTTAAACACACTTTGGCAGCTTATTCCTGGTCTACTGATGTGGAACATCTGGAAGGAGTGGAATCGAAGAGTTTTTAAGGATCAATCAATGTCTATAGAGCAGATCTGGACCAGATTACACCAGAACATTAAAGAGACTCTATCTATTAAAGCCTGGTCCCAAGAAGATTTTCCAACACTGCCGCAGGAACAATCTATATGGGCCAACTGGAAGATACATTTAAATCAAAAGCCTACTCTTAAAGACAATCCTACTAAGAGTAAACAAAGGCCAACAAAATGGACTCCGCCGCCTAGCAATATATTCCAACTCAACTTTGACGGAGCTTCAAAGGGTAATCCAGGAAAAGCAGGTTATGGGGGAGTCTTCAGGGATCATTATGGCATTCCTCAACTCATCTTTCTCGGCTCAAAAGGTTGGGACTCCAACAACTCAGCGGAATTGGAAGGATTATGGCGAGGTCTCACCCTTTCTCAAGACAAAAGCTTTTTTCCGCTTATCATAGAAGGGGATTCGCAAATCATCATAAACATGGTCACAAAACTAATGCAGGGCTCCCCCATACATAAGGTCAGTAGCAGTTGGAGAATGGCTCAAAGGCTCGAGCTAATAGACAATTGGCTTTCTCACCATCAAGCAATTTTCTTCAAACACACAAAGCGGGAAGGAAATAAGCTGGCTGATTTTCTTGCTAATATAGGAGTGGAAATTGGTGTAGATCTCTTTGTAGGTTCAATCTCGTGCATAGCCTCACAGGATCAACTCTTCGATTTCCATAGCATCGTGAAGAATGATATGATGCAGGAGGATGATACACACCCAGATGCGGGTGTTAATGTTGCGCATTTATAAGGTTTCACTCCGTGCAGGCAACTGTCCCTGCACCTGGCACGCGGACAAGGATCGCACATTTCCATGGCATGTGATATCAATTGGACAGAGTACAGAATTATGGTCGCACAGTTCGTCTTCAATGCGCGCTTGGTTCGAGAAACTATGCTTGATGTTTTATTCATGGCCCGGTGTCTGGTTTATGCCATTGCCCTCGGCTCTTTCCACCTCTGCCTAATTTTCTTCCCGCACCCCTGTTTCGTTCAGGTAGTTTGGAAGCTCGCTTGGCGTCTAAGTCTTGCCAGGTTTGTCTGCGCTTAGTCCTTCCCTCCTTGGCTCTGCCATTTTCCCTTACCTGGATTCTCTGATAATTCGAAGATGCCTCGCCGTCGTGGAGTCTCTCACCGCGGAGGCACTGGTAATCGAGGCAGGGCCTCTCATTCTGTTCCTTAGAACATCATGCCTATTGCTTCTGCCTCCCCGTCCTCTAGCCATGCTAGACCTCTCCCGCACAACTCCTTTCAAACAACTCGCTTCACCTTCCATAGCAGGCTCAATAGGCCAGTGTTGTCAGCCAGCATCACTGTAATTTTTGCTGAAGAGGAGGAAAAGCCAAGCAGCTCAGCCCATACCACCACCTCTCAGTCTCAGGATGACAGTGTCCTTCAGGGGGAGATGGATGGGGTTGGGTTCAATGATGACAACATGCAGGAAGACGGCATTGTACCTAAGGCTCCTCGGCCCCCGGCAGAATCCAGTCAGCGCGAGGTGCTTGCTTGTGAGCCGGTTCATCATCCAGGTAGCATCTTGAATCTGGTTAATCCTCTAGATGGCGGCATCGAGGGGAATGCAGACAATGATTTCGTAACTTGGATTGCCTCTTCCAGCCAGGTGGACAAGGACGCGCCCGACTCTCCGTAACATGTCGAATAATGCTGGTTCAATGCCTACGGCTGGCACTCTTGCCTTTGCTCTGTTTTATGTTATGTTATGCGTCTATGTTTTGGGTCTCTAAGTACTGATCTTGTGTCAGTTCATGTTTTGTATCGGTGCGAGCCAATATAATCTGATAAGCAGCAACAAATCAGGGCTCGGCAAGCCTTGTTTTTGCTTTAATTTTGTTAATGGCTGGTATGACAGAATGATTATCAGCAAAGCCATAGCAGGCGACAGTATTGCTGGGCTAGACATAGAACTGGATTATTTTCTTGTATGTCAGGGTCTTACAAATCATGTTTCGAAGTCTCTCAAACCTGAAAGGGCCAATAGAAGGATCTGTATGTCTCAGAATCTCTGGTTGAGGGCTGGCTTCTGCCCCCTCTGAGGTCTCGACCTCCATGTACATATTTTTTCTCTTTTTAATAGAATTAGTCTTTACGCAACAAAAAAAAAAAAAAAAAATATTTAGTGTGACTATTGAAAAGTGACTTAGATTAATAATAAATAAATAAGTTAGATTAATAATAAATCAATTTAAGTGTATTAAGTTATTCCACGCCACATAACATATAATTGTATATTAACTTTAATATATATATATATATATATATATATATATATATATATTAAAATTTATTATTACATACAATATTGAAAATGTTTGTGAACCATGTCTAATATAAAAATTCAAGATATGTGGTGGCCATGGATTAAACTAAAATAGAAACCTTAAATTCAAAACAAAAAACATAAATTAAAAAGATAGCTAATAAATAGTGATCAGCGAGGTTAAAAAATAAACAAAATAAGATAATAAACAATCGAGGCCGTGGAGATGGAGATTTGATTTGTCCTGGGATTGGTTAGCAAGTAGACATGCAAAGGACATGTTAAAGCTTATAATTGAAATAGAAGTGTATATTAACATTAGTATTAATATTACTTTTATATATTTGAATTTATTATTATGATGATAATAATGATGGTTAACGTCTATTGAGACCAAATTTTGGTCTATCGGATCTAAAGAAACGAATTATTTAGTTTCATTTAAGATTTTATTTCTATGCTCAAAAAGCTTGGAGAGAAGCCTCCCAAGCTCACTATAATTTTGACATCGTAAAAGGCTAGGAAGGTCAGAATTGCAACAAAGATTATGAAATTGAGATCTAATGTGGTTGTACGCGGAGCACTCTAAGAGGAAGTGATTTTCATCCTCGATGTTCATATTCTCACATAGATGGCAAATCCTTTCCATCCATGGTGTTTTAGGAATTGCCCAACGACCTGTTTCACTATGGAGCTCATGAGAGTTCGTTCTAATCTTGCCTATATTAATTTTCTTCTTTGAGCTAGTTAAAACAGAGAGATACTTTTGATCTTCTAGGGTGGGGTTGATAACCTCCTTATAATATCTTAATTTTCTTTTAGCTGCTAAATCTTCCTCACACCACAATTTTTCTTTGAACTTAGAAGTAACAATATTTTTAATGTTATTAATGTTTTGCTATGCAACATTCTCGTCGATCTCCCAATGGTTTAACCAGGCCCTGGTGTCTTTATACCAACCTCGTTTGAGCCTTAGGTAGTTTTGGCTGGAGTTTAAAGCTAGCTTAGGAAGTCTATGGTCTCCTATGTTATTGAGTTTGTGCTTGTACAACAGAAGCCTAGTCAGAGCTAGGCTCTCGATGGGGGAAATACCCACTTCTATAAGGAGAATAGGATAGGGTGTATTGCTTTTAATTTTGAGGTTATACGTTATAAAGCGCTTCTGGATTTGCTCAATCTTTCTCCAAGATTCTCTACAGATGTTGCAACCCCAAACCTCACATCCATATAAGATAACATGAGTGACTAAAGTTTCAAAGAGGAACTTCTTTCTATCCCACATTATGAGGTTTGTCGTTTTACAATTATTTTCAAGACCAAAATAAGCTTTCCACCCCGCATTAATCCTTTTTTCAATGCTATAGTTCCAGTTGAGCTTGTGATGAATATCAATTCCTAGGTACTTGTATGAAGACACTTCCTCCAAGTTACTATTGTCATACATAAGTGCCCTTCTTGGATTTGATAATCATAACTTTTGTTTTGTGAGTGTTAACAGTGATACCCGTAAAGCAGAAATCCTTAAGAAAACTAAATTGCTTATGTAATGTAAAAATTTTAAATATATAATTATAGTAAATTAAATAATAAAAAAATTTAATTAAAAAAAAAAATTCTAAATTTATATAAATTAAAGTTAGACCATATTTATTAGTATAATTATATATAGAGAAATATTGACATTTAAAAAATACAAATTAAGAAAAAAAATATATATATATATATATATAATATTCATGTTTGAAATTTAACGTCGCACGGGACTCAGTTATCGTATTTGACGATTTAATTTAACCGTAAAACATCAAAAATGACATTCAATTCAAATAAAAAGCCATAATTATGACGTGCGTGTATTCGGATAAAACGTCAACTTTTGTATTTAAAACCGGCCTTAAAAAAAGCCCATAATTATGGCATCTTTTGTAAGTCTGGTTTTTTTTTTTTATCTCTTTCCAGACTGTGTTTTGATCTTTCCCTTTTATAATAATGGTGTTTAGGTTTATTCTTATATATTTGATCTTTCCTTTTTTATAATAATGGTGTTTAGGTTTATTCTTATATATTTTCCAAAATTTCAATTTCGGAACAAAAATCTCTAAATCGTAGGCTTGCACATTATATGTTATCAAATCTCTAATGAATATTAATAATGTAAGTAACAGAAATCTAATAAAAGTTAAAATTATCTCACAATTATTATTCCATTAATCATGTTTTAATTTTATTTTATTTATTTCTTATAAATAAAATATATATATATATATATGAATATAGTGTATTAAAGAATCTTAGTTATTTCTAATAATAAGGTGGCATATAATTTATAAATTTATTATTGTAAATTTATATTTTGTATTTAAATTTGACAAAATTATATTTAAAAGAAATTAATTTTTATTTATTAAAAATTGTAAAGTTAAAACTTTTATAAAAATATCTACAAAATTTAAATTAATTTTTATTATTGTAAATTTATATTTGGTATTTAAATTTGACAAAATTATATTTAAAAGAAATTAATTTTTGTTTATTAAAAATTGTAAAGTTAAAACTTTTATAAAGATATCTACAAAATTTAAATTAATGTATATCTTATATTGAGGAGTTTTGTTAGTAACTAAGGCTTCAAAAACTCATCAACTATCTTATTAGAAAAAATTAATAAACTATTCCTTCAACTCAAACTTGAAAAAGGGTCATCAACTATCCTAGTAGCAAAAAAATTGATAAAAATACACTTTTATTGAATTATTTAAACATTAAATCCATCCATGTGAACAAATGTTGATTTTGAGCAATTTGTCCATTAATATTAGGAAAATTTTAAAATTAAGCCCTCTCATTTATATAAAAGCCTAAAAATGCTATGAATATATTCATTTTTTCACAAATATGTTAAAATAAATAAAAATAAGTACTATAAAAACAAAACATTGAAATTCTACACATGAAGAAAATGCCTAGGCACAAAATCATACTAATCTACTATTTTTAGAGACTAATGACAAAGCTTTGAAATTCGGCATATGAAGGAGATGCCTAGGCTCAAAATCTTGCCAATCCTCTATTTTTAGTTGTGACATTCTAACTGTGCCATCCCGTGATTATTATTTGCATAAAATGTATCCTCCAAACTATCATAAAATATTCATTTTAATAATTAACTTAAACAAGTTAATAAATACTCCACATAAGGATATAGCATTTGTGTAGATGCTTCACAAATACATTTGTAGTTTTAGATCTTGACAATTGCAGATGACCTATTACAATTTGAAAATAACACTGTACAAATGGACTATTACAGTTTGAAACCAACATTTTATATTTTGTCCATGTCATAAATCCCATAAAACTAGAATATTGAAACATAAGAAATAGATACATATATTGTTGGCCATGATCTAGTTGTGCCAACTACTTCTAGAGCCTTGGGCCAGGGTAATTACCATGACCAATCCTTGGGCTATGGGTGGATGAGGTTGGACGAAATTCCATCACTGTACAAATGGACTATTACAGTTTGAAACCAACATTTTATGTTTTTTCCATGTCATAAATCCCATATTGAAACATAAGCAATAGATACATATATTATTGGCCATGATCTAGTTGTGTCAACAACTTCTAGAGCCTTGGGCCAGGGGAATTACCATGACCATTCCCCGGGCTATGGGTGGATGAGGTTAGATGAAATTCCATCATTGCAATGTCCTTCCTCTTTGTTGGTGCATTTTCATTCATTGACTTATTGTGATGCCCTGAAAAGATTTTGAGATCCACCATCTTTGCTTGCTAACATTTCACCCTCTTTGATTATGTGGACATAGTTATGAGCAGGCTATCATGTACTGACACTTTGAATTGGGTGGCAACGAGTTTGTTCTCTGATGGTGTGATTGATAACTATTGAAGAATGTAACTAGTGTCATTCTTCATGATTGTATTGGTCAAAAG
Source organism: Pinus tabuliformis (assembly GCA_031772625.1). Taxonomy (NCBI): domain Eukaryota; kingdom Viridiplantae; phylum Streptophyta; class Pinopsida; order Pinales; family Pinaceae; genus Pinus; species Pinus tabuliformis. Next base: position 927,801,478 of record CM062809.1, on the reverse strand, counting down.
AAAGAAAAAGGATTTTTTTTTTAGAATAAATTGACTTATTAAAGCATGGGTTTCATGCTTGGGTCAATGATTAATAGGTCAAAACCTCCATTGCAAGCTGTTGGAAATAATACTGAGAGGGGGGGTGAATTAGTATTATCAAGACAATTAATCCCTTTTGAAAATCAAATGATATACGCTACTTCAGCTAATTTAACCAGAGTATATACGCAATTATGCAGAAGGAAACCCGCGTATACAATGCAAACTTTTAATTTACTTTATCTTTCTGATGTTGATTGTTAATCTGTGTTTCAGAATCAAATAACCAATAACCAGAAACAGTAAAATAGAGCAGAAAGACAATCCCACACAAGAACACAAGATATAAGGTTGAAACCCAATGTGGGTGAAAACCACCTGCTGCAATTTGTCTCTATCTTCTTTTATATTAGAAACTTCTTTTACAATGTACTGGTGCAGTCCTTTACCAATACGCAGGCTGCAACCTGCAGAGAGCTACAACCCCCTTAGCTTTTTCACTAGCCAAATACTAGTGCGTAGGTGCTGGCCTACAGAAAGCTACAACCTTCTATTTCTTCCAGGGACCACGTTTCATAAATTTTCAGACTAGATCCATGAACTTCAATCAATCATCAAGATTTCTGCTGCAACCAAAATCCTTTCCACTGAACAAAACTAATTCACAATAAACACTTCTCTGATAGCTGTACCCAGAACATAGAAACAGTAACCATATACCAAATTCTGAACCCATAACACAGCAACAACAAACAGAGGCAGCTAGATCACAATAAAATACATATGCGCTACTTAAGTGACCTAAAAATTGCGTGTATACGCTCCTGTGTGTGGAGAAACCTGCATATACGCAGTTTTCCTTTACTGAACCTGCGTATATACGCGCCTTTGCTTCACTGAACCTGCGTACAGATCTATAAAGGATAATTCACTCTTTCAAACAGTAAGATACTAATTAACCCAGATTATTAGATTTATAGATCAAGCATGCGCCTCATAGAACAGATCAAAATCATACAAAGATATTATCATTCAAGCCTTAAAGATTATGACCCATCAAGAGATCTTGTCCTTCTTTATGCGCTAAGGTTCCTCCTTCATTCAGATCCAAATCTGCACCATCACCCCAATTACCAAAGTTTTAGACCTAGCACCCGTTAGATATTCAACTCATTCCAAAGATGCTTTGCCAAATGATCTCTTTCCTCTTTTATAGTCTTAGGCCTTTCTCAATACCACGGTCCAAAACCATAGTAACATAATACCACGGGCTCAATACTAGGGATCAACACGTCTGACGAGATACCATGGTCCAAAACCATAGGTTCAAATACCAAGGACTAACTGCCACGGACCAAAGGTAAGTTTTCCAACATATATGCGCTTTTCCTTGCATGAAAATGCATGTATACGCATACGCGCTTTTGTAAAGTCCAACCTACGTGTATACGCGTCTTTGACTAGATCAACTTGCGTATATGACTTTTTCTTCATTCTGAAGGCCTGAACTGAGATCTATCACCAAATAGAGTTGCCATCAAGGACAACACCTGTCCCATAGCTCCAAACCTGTGTCATTATGCCAACAATCTCCCCCTTTGGACTAGATGGCAACCCAAGATCTTCAAAGTCATTCTCCCCCTTTGTCATCAAGGGCAAAGGGTTGTGCTCCCCTTGAGTGAATGCTGAAATCTCTCACCTTGACTGTAGACAAGATCTGCAAAAAGATGTTCTTCAAGAAGAAACAAGACTTATACATCATAGAAGACCTTCCTATCACCAAAAGACTTAATACATACATCCATCACCCAACCAAGTGGGGATCATCCACCCAACCAAGTGGGAATACATATGACAACCAAGTACATTACATCTTCATCCCAGACATAGTGGGGAAACCAAGATAGGCCATTACATGACCTTGACACCATAAAAGAGATACATGACATAGAGACGAAATATCTAGAGCAAACACCAATATCTGATAGCAGCAGCACCTGTCAATCACCATTCAGATCAGCAACCAAGATTTCCTTCTGTTCTTCCTATGTATTTGTTGAAAAACAACAACATCTGTGAACCATAACCAAGAGCTTCTAAGTTAATGCCAACAATATGCATCATTAGAAGATTATTTGCTCCCCCTGAACCTGTGCCAGAAGGTCTCTGTCAGACCCCATTCAGACTATCTTCACCCAGAGCCTGTTCCTGCTGAAATCCATCAAACCTCCATATATGCGACTTTCTTTGCACAAACCTGCGTATGTACGCGGATCCTCCTTAGGCAACGCGCGTACACCCATTTTTCTCTGAAAACAGACAAGATTTAACAGCAAGATGATGCATCAACTACCCCCAGCTTCTGTCTGAGGTATTCAAATGTCTCCCTGGGCAGTGGTTTGGTGAGAATGTCAGCAACTTGTTCCTTAGAAGGAACATACTCCAATTTGACCTTTTGTTCCAACACTTGTTCCCGGAGAAAGTGATACTTGATTGGTATGTGCTTGGTTTTTGAATGCATCACTGGGTTCTTTGAAATGGTGATTACACTTGTATTATCACATAAGATGGAGATTAGTGGTGTACAAGTGATTTGAAAGTCTTACAATGTTTGCATCATCCAAAGAAGTTGAGTGCAACAAGATGCAACAGCCACATATTCCACATCAGCTGTAGATAAAGCAATCGAACTCTGTTTCTTGCTGAACCAAGATACTAATCTAGAACCCATAAAGAATGCTCCACCACTTGTGCTCTTTTTGTCATCCACGCTTCCAGCCCAGTCTGCATCTGTATAAGCATGTAGAGTGAGATCTGTATCTCTAGGATACCATAAGCCATAGTTTTGAGTTCCTTGAAGATACTTGAAAATTCTCTTTACTGCCTGAAGATGGGTTTCTTTAGGATTTTCCTAAAATCTTCCAACTATTCCCACTGCATGCATGATGTTTGGTCGGGTACCTGTCAAATAAAGAAGACTTCCAATCATGGATCTATAGGTTGGTTGATGCACTGCTGCAGATTCATCATTTGCACTGAGGCTGCATCCTGTAACCATAGGGGTACACAATGGTTTTGAATCTTCCATGCCATATTTCTTCAAGATCTGCTTGAGATACTTGGTTTGATACAAAAAGATACCGCCTTCATTTTGTTGAATTTGCAATCCAAGAAAGTATGTCAGTTCTCCAAGCAAAGACATTTCGAATTCTTTCTGCATCACCAAGGCAAAGCTTTGACTCATAGCTTCTTCATTGTTGCCAAAGATAATATCATCTACATACACAACAAGTATTAGCAATTTATCATTTTCAATTTTTATATAAAGATTGCTATCTGCTGATCCTTTTGAGAATCCTTGTTGATGAAGATATTTGTCCAAACGATAATACCAAGCCCTTGGAGCTTGTTTAAGACCATAGAGCGCATTTTTTAGTCTGCATACAAGATTTGGATCATTCCCAAGAATGAAACCATCTGGTTGCTCAATGTACACTTCTTCTTCTAAGTCTCCATTCAGAAAGGTTGATTTCACGTCCATTTGAAATACTTTGAACTTCTGATAGCTTGAGAGAGCAAGGAACATTCGGATGGCCACAAGTCTAGCAATGGGAGCAAAAGTTTCTTCAAAGTCTATTCCTTCTTGTTGAGCATACCCTTTACAAACAAGTCTAGCCTTGTTTCTAATCACTTCTCCATTTTCATTCAACTTATTTTTAAAGATCCATTTTGTCCCTATGATATTCTTATCTTTTGGTCTAGGAACCAACTCCCAAGTGTTGTTCTTTTCGATTTGCTCAAGTTCTTCATCCATTGCCTTGACCCAACATTCATCTTTGCATGCCTCTTTTACATTTTGTGGTTCAGTGGAGGAGAGCAAATCCAAATAGCTTGAGGCTTCTGCAATTGTTCTTCTTGTTTCTATACCTACCTCTTTCTACCCCAAAATTTGAGATTCTGGATGATTCTTTTGAACATACCTGGATGGAGTCTTCTCTTCTATCCTTATCTGTTCTCCTGGTGCCTCTTGAGGTTCTTCTTCATCATCAATCTGATTTGGAGAGTAGTCTTCATCTTCTTCGATATCTTCATAATTTACTTGCCTAGGAATGTATCCCTTTTCATCAACCACTACATCAATGTTGTCAACAATTCTTCCAAGTCTTTTATTGTAACACTTATATGCTTTGATGTGGGGAGAATAACCAAGGAGAATGCCTTCATCTGCTCTAGGTTCAAGTTTGCCAAGCTATTCATCATTGTTCTTAATATAGCATTTGCTTCCGAAAATTTTGAAATGCTTTACCGAAGGAGTCTCGCCATACCAGAGCTCATGAGGAGTTTGAGTGTTGTTCACTCGGACATTTGTTTTGTTGAGAATTACAACCGCAACAAATTCAACTTCACCCCAGAAGGTTGCAGGAGTTCCAGACTCATCAAGCATAGCATGAGCCATTTGTTGAACCGTTCTGTTCATCCTTTCCACCACTCCATTTTGTTGAGGAGTCCTAGCTGTAGATAATTCCCTTCTTATTCCATGTTCTTCACAGAAATCGAAAAATCCATTTGAGGTAAACTCCCCACCTCTGTCGAACCTGAGGCACTTAATTTTGTGATCTGATTCGTTTCAGCCAAGGCTTTGAAAGATTTGAATTTTTCGAATGCTTCGTCTTTGTGCTTCATAAGTCCTAACCAAACCATCCTGGAGAAATCGTCAATGAATAATATAAAGTATTCTTCTCCTCGAGGTGACCTTGTCCTAAATGGACCACATACATCTATATGGACTAGCTCAAGAGGCCTGCTAGCTAATCCTTCCTTCTCATGGAAGTTAGTTCTAGTTTGCTTACCAAATTGACATGATTTGCATATTGTGTTGTCTGGAATTTTGATGTCTGGAATACCACGTACTACTTGATATTTGCATGCTTTCCTTATTTGTGAAAAGCTTAGATGCCCCAACCTCCAGTGCCATAACCAATGTTCATCATCCTTGCTCAAATAGCAGTGTTGTTGTCCTTCTTCAAATATGTATAAATTATTGGAGTTCTTCTGCCTTTGATCACTATTTCTCCTGTATCAAGACCACGAACACTACATCCATTTGATTGAAATATTACCTCGGTTCCTTGATCACACATCTGACTGACACTCAGTAGGTTATGCTTCAAACCATCAACATATAAAACATTTCCAGCTTTGACCTTTTCTTTTAATTGAGTCGTGCCTTTTCCTTTTATGACTGCAGGGGTATCATTTCCAAAAGAAACTTTCTTTCCCTTTTCTAAAACACTATATGATTCAAGTTTTTCTTTATCACCTGTCATATGCTTTGAACATCCACTATCAATGTACCATTGATTTTCTTGTCCTTCTGCATAAAAAGCTATCCCACATCTTTCTGGTTGTGGTTCCTTTATTCTCCATGTTCTGGTGCTTGAGGCTTGTTCCTCTGTCTGCCGAAACCTGCTCCTACATTCAGAGTCTTCATGACCAAAGTTATTACAAATAGAGCATTCAATTTCATTTTCAAGGGCCGAAAAGTTGTTATAGGTCCTTTTCGTAATCCCAGTCATACCTCTTTGTTTTTGAGCTTCTCTAGTCATGATTGTCTTATAGGCAACACATTGAGCTGCTTTGTGACCAAAGTTATGGCAAGAGAAACATTGGCCATTGAAGAAACTTCTGCGATTATCAAATCTACCGGCCATATGATTGTAGTTTCTATTGTCATCCATTCTTGAGGCAAATTGAGAAGATCTTAGCTGTGGCTAATTGTAGCTTTTGTTCACCCTTAAGGTGGATTGCCCTGATTTACTTGGTAGTCTTTGTTTATTCTTGATGTAATTTGTCCTTGTTTTACCTGGCGATCTCCATTGGGCTTTTGCACATTCCTCCTTGCTGCATCGAGATAACTATTTGAGGTGGATGCTTCAGATGCTTCTCCATTATACCCCAAACCTGTTTTGATTAGTGGAGAACGTTGTACATTGATAATCTCATCCAGAGTTTCAGATCCTTTAACAAATTTAAGATTAAGAGCCTTTGTTTTCTCAATTTCTTTTCTATGACCAACAATTTCACATTCTAACTTCTCAAGAAATTTTTCTTTTTCATCAAGTTGGAATTGCAGAGTCTCAATGATCACATTCTTCTCTTCTAAACATACTTTAAGTCTAGAAATTTCTTCATAAAAACCATCTACATCTATAGCATCCATGTAATCATCATCTTCAAAAGCCATTAAAAGTTTATAGTTATTTCATCTTCATCACTATTTGAAAGACCATCACTATCTTCATGAGTGTAGTAACTTTTCTTAGTTGCATTCCGTTTCTTGTTCCATCTAACAGGTTCTTTTCCTTTATCCTTATGAGGACATTTGGCAGCATAGTGACCAACTCTCCCACAAGCAAAGCATTTGAAGGGTAACTTACCTCTGAATCTTCCAGTACCTCGTTGAAGATTCTTGACAAAATTTGATTCTTCTTCCTCTTCTGATGCATGTCCTAAATCATAGTAGTCTCCTTTGCCTGAAGCCTTGAAAACTGCTTCTCTCCTGTCTGATGGTCCTCCTTTCCTCATTTCATAAGCAGTTAGAATCCCGTGTAGCTGTGACATGGTAAGATTTCGTAGATTCTCCTTTTCCTCTATTGCAGAAACTTTAGATTCAAACCTAGGGGACAGAGATCTTAGAACTTTTTCAACCACAACAGCCTCTTTTATTTCTTCACCCAAGTTTTTCATACAATTAACAATCTCATATACATGAAGGAAATAGTTAGCCAAACTTTCATCATTGTGCATTCTAAGATTTTCATACTGAATCCTGAGGGTTTGAAGTTTTGCCCGTTTTACCTGTTCATCTCCTTCGTAGCTTAGAACAATCTTGTCCCATATTTCTTTTGCAGATTTATACTGCATAACCTTCACGAATTTTGATTGAGATAGGCATCCTAACAGGGTATTGATTGCCTTTGCATTTGTTTCATATTTCTTCTTCTCAGTCGGATCTATAGGAGTTGCTGATGGAAAAGTGTACCCTGTATCTATGATATCCCAGACTTCTATACCAAGAGATTGAAGATAGGCAGTCACTCTTACCTTCCAATATACGAAGTTTGTCCCATCAAAGATCGGTGGCCTGATAAATGCTTCTCTCTCGTAGTTGCTCATGATGATGGATCTTCCTTCAAGCGATTAAGCTCCTTCAGAAGGACCTGCTCTGATACCAATTGTTGGAAATAATACTGAGAGGGGGGTGAATCAGTATTATCAAGACAATTAATCCATTTTGAAAATCAAATGATATACACTACTTCAGCTAATTAAACCTGCGTATATACGCAATTATGTAGAAGGAAACCCGCATATACAATGCAAACTTTTAATTTACTTTATCTTTCTGATGTTGATTGTTAATCTGTGTTTCAGAATCAAATAAACAGTAAATAGAAACAGTAAAACAGAGTAGAAAGACAATCCCACACAAGAACACAAGATATAAGGTGGAAACCCAATGTGGTTGAAAACCACCTGCTGCAATTCGTCTCTATCTTCTTTTATATTAGAAACTTCTTTTACAATGTACTGGTGCAGTCCTTTACCAGTACGCAGGCTACAACCTGCAGAGAGCTACAACCCTCTCTCGTTCTCCAATTTCTCCTGGAAGGGAGCTACAACCCCCTTAGCTCTTGCACTAGCCAAATACTAGTGCATAGGTGTTGGCCTACAGAAAGCTACAACCTTCTCTTTCTTCCAAGGACCACGTTTCATAAATTTTCAGACTCGATCCATGAACTTCAATCAACCATCAAGATTTTTGCTGCAACCAAACTCCTTTCCACTGAACAAAACTGATTCACAATAAACATTTCTCTGATAGTTTTACCCATAACATAGAAACAGTAACCATATACCAAATTCTGGACCCAGAACACTGCAGCAACAAACAGAGGCAACTAGATAATAGTAAAATACATATACGCTACTCAAGTGACCTGAAACCTACATGTATACGCTCCTGTGTGTGGAGCAACCTGCATATATGCAGTTTTCCTTTACTGAACCTGTGTATATACGCGCCTTTGCTTCACTGAACCTGCGTATAGATCTATAAAGGATAATTCACTCTTTCAAATAGTAAGATACTAGTTAACCCAAATTATTAGATTTATTGATCAAGCGTGCACCTCATAGAACAGATCAAAATCATACAAAGATATTATCATTCAAGCCTTAAAGATTATGACCCATCAAGAGATCTTGTCCTTCTTTATGTGCTAAGCTTTCTCCTTCATTCAGATCCAGATCCGCACCATCACCCCAATTACCAAAGTTTCAGATCTAGCACCCGTTAGATATTCAACTCATTCCAAAGATTCTTTGCCAAATGATCTCCTTCCTCTTTTATAGTCTTAGGCCTTTCTCAATACCACGGTCCAAAACCATAGTAACATAATACCACGGGCTCAATACTAGGGATCAACACGTCTGACGAGATACCATGGTCCAAAACCATAGGTTCAAATACCAAGGACTAACTGCCACGGACCAAAGGTAAGTTTTCCAACATATACGCGCTTTTCCTTGCATGAAAGTGTGTGTATACGCATACGCACCTTTGTAAAGTCCAACCTGCGTGTATACGCGCCTTTGACTAAATCAACCTGCGTATATGACTTTTTCTTCATTATGAAGGCCTGAACTGAGATCTATCACCATATAGAGTTTCCATCAAGGACAACACCTGTGCCATAGCTCCAAACCTGTGTCATTATGCCAACACAGGCTTTTAATGTTTATGTCAAGTTTCCTTGTCCATCTCATCATGTAAAATAACCTTCTTGGGCTCTATCTATCAAGAAATAAATTTATTTTGATGTAAAATGATTCATCTAGGCCTCCTCCATCAAGTCAGCCTCATTATGGTAGCTACAACCACTATAAATTGAAGTGCAACTTGACTTATTTGAGCATCCAATTCAAGAAGTTCGATTTGCAATCATAAGGAGAAGCGAAGGCAAGAAGGAAGGGTGTAAAAGGCTTGGAAAAGAAGAGAAATCCTAGTGAAGAAAGGAGAAACTCTAACGAAGAAGAAAACTTCATTTTTCTCTCACTTTCCCTCACACATGCAAAGAATCTAAAGTTGCAGGAGGGCCAAAGTTGTAGACCTAAAGCTAGGATAAAATTTTGAAGCAGTAAGGTCGAAATTCTTTCTTTGATGCAGTATTGTTGCAGTTGATCATTGAAGCTTGAAAGAACAGTTTGAGGGATGACTTGGTGGAGGAGGAAGGTCTTTCGATCTGGTCTAAGGTCTTGGTTTGTCTCAATTTTATCATAATATACTAGTGGAAGAGTTGGAATGGGTTTTCCCCTAGATATGGATTTTGCCCTGACTGAGAACCTACATCTTGTGTCCCTTATTGTGATCTTCATTGTTTGGCATTTGTATTGATGAAAGGAACACAATAAATTGAAAGAAGAACTAATAAGAAGAAAAAGAGAAATCACAAGAAAATTTCAAAGTCCTAGAGAAATCTACCTAATGAACCTAATACATATGATGCCCTAGATTTCTAAAAAATAACTGCCCCTTCTTTATTGTCGAGCTCCTTCTCATGTATGCATCTTGAAAGAAACTTCACTCTTCGTTGTTCATTGCTGAGATCTTTCTCATGTATGCATCTTGAAATAAACTTCACCCTTCGTTGTTGTGATGAATGCTAGGTTTCTTTAAAGAATGAATAACATGACGATTAAAGCCTATATGCCAAGCTTTGACAATGGAGTACGATAAAACACATAATAGCATGAGAGTGACCCATATTGAAAATAAACCGGCTTCATTACATCTTTCCCAAAGTCCAAAGTTCAATTTCATTTTAGAAAAATTAAAATAATTAATTTAGAATAAGATATGTTGATGTACTAAACCCTACCAAACCAGAGTTGGCCATGGCACCTAAAATTTGATCAATTCAATCTCATGTGTTTCCTGATAGTGGTAGCACTGAAACTCATCCCTTCCAACATCGACCTCGACCGCCAATTAGAAACAATGATTACAATAGGAATCACCCACATCAATGTAATAATTAGTGAGAAGTATATTAAAACATTTCATTTGAGATTGATCAGGTATGCCTATGATATCAACATGATCCAAGATCTTTTCTTCGGTTGATGTTAGCAGAATTGCATTAAAAGAGAATGTAGAAACCACATATGCAAAATATTAAAGAAGAAGTAATTTAAAAGAGACCATAAATGACAATGCACACAATGTTTGATAACAGAGTTTGTCCAATGTGTACTACATCTTCGAGCCCTTCTTCAATGGTGGGGAGGTCACTCATTCATCTCAGCAAAAATGAAAATGAGTACATGGAAAAATGCATCATTATACCTCCAATCGTGAGGATGAACTAAAAATGGGCTACTCAAACTATAGCATAACCCATACAAGCAACTTCATCTTGGAATTCTATGACTTTAGAGTATAAACATGACCACCTTCTGACCTATGCAAGGCTACCTCAAAGTTTGTGCCAACACATTAATGGCACATGTTGTCTTTTGCCATAAGCCCTAAGATCTGTTGCTCAAAATCCAAATCTGACTGCACCAGTGAAATCCTTGCAAAATTTCGAGTAAAATGAATATAAACCTTGCGATATTCTACCACTGTCATCTCTGGACCCCTCAAAGAATCTTCAAATTCCACAACAAAATATTTATTAGAATATTCCTCCTCAAAATCCATGCCCAAAGGATTCCACCCTCCTAGATCTATCGTTCAGGGTTCCCATCCTAATCTGAGTTCCACAGCGCGACAACTCCACCCGTCTGCTCACATCTCTGGTCGCTTGGCATGCACTCTTCGTGGAATGGATGGGAAATGTTATAATAAATGTGTCGATAGAGTTAACAAAGGCCTGCCGACCAACTGAAAAGTTATTGCATGCAAATATAGTTCATTTGTTTGGAAAGTCCAGGGTGTTGGTAATGTTGGCATTGATGTCAAATTGTCATAATTGATGGATGTGTTGACATTAATTCACGATGTATGCCATTGTTGCAAGAGTGCTTGAAATTCAAAGGTTGAAAGTGAAGTGAAGTTCTAAGGCTATGATAATCAATGTGAAGGTTGAACATGTCAAATGGAACATAAAATATTGAGACACAAGCTGAAAAATATATGCTTTCATTAAATAAAAAAAATGTATGATACAAGATAATACAAATATGATTTGTCTCTCGTAATCATTACTGGTTGAGCTGTTTTATTTCAACTCTATTTTATATTAAAAATTTTCTTTGAGAACTGAAAATGAAGAGACAAGATTGTGAGTAGTTTTTAGAAGACCAAGAGACAATGCTTCATTTCATATTCCTGGAAAGAATATAAACAACCAATATGGCTTTCTTATAAAATATACAATGTGGAATAGAAACATAACTTTTTGAAGTGAAGTACTCTGCATAAGAAAGTTGATGAGAAGCCACAGAAGAGGCACAGAGTTGAAAAGGAGAAGCAGTGCAGATTTACAGTAGATTTGTTGCAGGATGTGGTCCATTTGAAAGACTATGGTATTCAAAGGAAAGTTACCATTATCTTGAATTTAAGACTACAAGGTGGTGCCCTAGGAGCAAGCATACCACCCGGATCATCTTGGACTGGTAAGGGTCCGACTTCATTCAAGGATGCATTAAGAGGGAAAGCTGCCACACAGGATAAACAAAACCCAAATCTGACAATCCTAGGTCCGTACATTGTAGAGAAGATGAAGAAAGCCCCATATCTGTCTATAGAATTACCAGAAGTAAGCGGTCTCTTCAAAACTTTGCAAGAAAAAGCTAACATATGTTGATTTAATGGTTTCTGGCCCAAATATGAAGATCTAAATGAGTGGATCTACCTCAACTGGACCCGATATTTTGACATTTATTTGTGTGCAAAAGGTTTTTTTGTGGTTCAGTTTGATACTCAAAAAGACTTTAATTATGTCATAAATGAAGGACCATGGTTTTAGGGAAGGACGGGTCTCTTCATAACCCCACAGTTTCCTGGTTTTGATGCAAACTCAATGGTGGTTGTAAAAATGCCGGTTTGGGTAAGGCCACATAACCTTCCACTCCCCTTTTGGCACCACCAGGTCTAAGAAGGCATTGGAAACTCTTTGGGAAGGTTCCTAAAGATGGATCGAGAAAGAATGGACAACAATATCTTCACTTTTGCCAGTATTTGTTTGGAGATGGATTTAAGTAAAGGCCTTCCGGATTTTATTCACTTGACACATCAAGACTTCAAGTGGACACAGTGGTTAGATTTTGAAAACACTGCCATTTGATGCCGGATTTGCCATCAAACAGGGCACTTGTAGAACACATGCAAACAAGCAAAGAAAAGAACACAAAAGATATTGCAAAAGAAAAAAGGATAGCAATTCTGAGACCCTCCTTCTTCAAATGATGAGGATGAAGAAATGGATGAGACCCAACAACAAACGGAGACGCAAAATCAACAAGGTTCTCAAGAAGAGGGAGAAGACAAGGAGAAGGTTTAGAACAAACAAGAAGAGAATCCAAATAACTCAACAGTGGTTCTGATTCTCGAGAACCAACACGAGGAAAACAACCACAATCAAGGCACAGGTGGAACTAAGCGATCTCATGTCTTTGAGAGCTCAGATTCAGATAAAGAAGCCTCAAACATTTCAAGAAATAATGAGTTGGCAATTGTTACTACTACTCCATCACTTGGGGTTTGACAAAAAGTCCAAGAGAAAAAAGGCAAAAAAGAAAAAACTAGTTTATCTGGCTAAATGTAATTTAAATTTTGTATTTTTTGTAGCTTAGCTACCATGAGTGCTTTAAGCACATACACTGGTCCCCTAGGACAATTCCTAAATGCACTTGTGCATTTACTCTATGTAACTTTTTATTTTATTAATAGAAATTTGCTGATTTTTCCTTGGGGAAAAAACTAAAGCACCCTCCATCTTGAGGTTATATATCTTCATCATCAAGAATAAATTATTTGATGTCGTATTCCTATCATATAAATGATGCAACTTCTTCCATAGCCCATGTGTTGTCTTCTCACCTGCGACATTAAAGTAGACACTATTTGCTAGGTACTGATGAATTGTAGCAATGACCTTCCTATCCAACAACATCCAAGCTTCATGTGTCATTGTTGAGGGTTTCTTTGCCACTTCTTCAATTGGTAAATACTAATCCTTTAGAATCAGAATATCCTCCATTTCTAATTTCCATAGGGTGAAATTGGCCCCATTCTACTGCTCCATGTCGTTTACTATATGACTCTGCATAGTGCCTAGCTTACAGTACATGAAGCTCTGATACCAGTAGTTAATAAAAAAGATAGTAGAAAAATAAACTGATTTTTTTTTAACTCTTTCATTGGACACAAGATTTATGTGTAAAACCTCTTTCAAGGAAAAACCATGGGGAAAAGTATTAGTAGTTTTTTATTACAATAACAATGAAAATATTACATTTCACTCACTTCTTTTTATTCACACCCCTGTAAAAATAGATTTCGTTACAATAGCATGGGCCTAAATACCATGGGTTACCGATACATGGATGTGAACAACTTTGACCTTGATTTGGTCTCACTCGCTCCTAATCAACTTTGACCTAATCAAGATAAATCCAGAGGATAACTCGCTCTAATTACCAGCTAGTTGTGTCCTATGTATTTATGATGTTGAGAAGTACATATGTATATATTAAATTTGTGTATTTGAATTTGGAGCAAATGATTGACTATTTATGAGTTAGTATAGTATGCCATTTGTGTTTAGTATGTTTTTGCACTGGGACCATTTTGTCCACTACTAGCAAATTCACATTAATAAAGTAGGTGATATATATTGATCAATGATATTTTCCACCTTTAAAAACTAATGGTATCGATTGACGTACAAAAGGCGGAAAATGACATCAATCAACATATTAATGTAATTGTAATAGTTGACGATTGACATGCTAGAAAAAGATTAATAAACCATTGTTGACTATAATTAACTATAGTTAAATATTATCGACTATTTATACTTAATGATAATTATTGACCATGATTAATAAAGACTAACCATAAACATTAAAAATGACAATAATTAATTATAATTGACAATAGTTAATTATAATTGATTATAAATAATCATAGTTAAACCAACACCCTTCCATCTATATCAACATTACAACCATTCAAACTAACCACTATTTCTATCTCTAATAACTATAACTATGATTATCAATCTTTTTAAAAATTAAATTGAAATTCTTCATCATGTAATTTTAAATGTTCTTTAAACACTCTTTCTTATCTTCGTAACTTCTAGTAGTGATTAAAAAAACTTTTCATGTATTTGAGCAAAATAGTCCCATGAATTTCCTTCTCGTCACTTTATATAACATTGAGTCGTCCTTATTCTAACATTGAGTAGTCATTAAAAAGAGATACATTTGTGTCATTGAGAAAAATAGTCCCCCAAATTTCTTTCTACAATCTCATTCCACCGATTTAAAGATATGTTAATTTTATTTAAAAAGATTACAAAGTGTCATTCTGAATTTTGATGATTCAAATTTATTTTAGATCCTTAGAAAATAAAGTGATTCTTATCCATGTAACCCATAGAATTTATTTTAAATCTTTTAAAAATAAAGCAATTCTTATCCATGTGAGCAAACAATAATTAAAGTAAGTGTGAAATTAGGTAATAATAAGTATATTCTCGGTATTCTTCCTATGTTTAACACATAGGGAGGTGAATTCAACTTTTTAAGATCCCTAGGTTTTTTTCCTTTGATGTCTACTTTTCATTAATTATGTATATATATAATACTTTAAATGAGGTGAATACAACTTTTTAAGATGCCGAGGTTTTTTAGTTTTTCTGCAGAAGGAAAAGACGTTTGCATATGTTAAATTATTTAATTTAGCTTTTTTTTTAACACCATTCATATTTATAAAATTAAATATAATATTTTATATTATTAATATTTTTAGATTATATATATGAAGTTATGTGATTTTTGAAATGGTTTGCACATTTAATTTGTAGCTTGAGTAGTTGTGATTGAGAGGTATCTAAATCGTCAAAATTAAATAAGAATTGTATTTGGGTATCTAAGTCGTCAACATCAAATAAGGATTGTATTTGGTGTGGCCACATAAGCCATTAGCATGGCTAGAATTTTACCTATAAAATTTCAAACCAGTGAACTTTACACTAGGAAGTGCTTTAATAGTACACATTTTCACAATTTACAACAAACTCCAAACCCTATTATCTCTAAACTCTCAAATTTCTTTGTGCCCATACACCATTCATCTACACAAAGCCTAATCTTTTTTAATATCAAGATGAATAACAAACAAATTCACACTTAAAAAAATAAAAAATATAATCACCAAAAAAAATGACATCATCTCTACAAATTATACCCCTCGCTGCAACATCCAAATAATCCCACCTACAAGGCTGCAACATCCAAATAATCCCACCTACAAGAGGGGATTTCTATAGCAATATCATATATGTTGGAGGGCAACCTCACTTTGGCACAAATGAAACCGTATTGTAGGCTCTCCATATTAGAAACTTCACACCGCTCTCCTCTTAAATAACTTTTAAACCGTCACTTTCCACCTCATTTGAATAAATAAATAATATTGATGTGTTTTCTATTATTTTATTTGTTAATTTATTAATTTTATTAGAAATTTCGGTGAAATGATAAATTTAATTAATTTTATTAGAAATTGTTTTATATTATTTTATTTATTAATTTTATTAGAAATTTCAGTGAAATGATAAATTTGATTAGAAATTTTAGTGAAATGATAAATGATAAATTTAAAATCTTATATTTTTTGAAAATTTTTAAAACTTTAAATTTATTTATATATTAAAAATATTAAATATTATTTTATTTAAAAAATAGGTCATATTAATATAATTATTAATTATTTTCATTATTAAATAATAATTTCAAAATTATTAAAATAATCCATTTAAGTATTAAAATTGTATATATAAAATGTTTTTCACAATTTAAATATATCCTATTTTTTAAAGTTTACTTTGTGCTCCACTGAAATAAAGCAGAATCGCATGCCTAAATAAAAAGTCTATTGAAACTGTTTTTATTAGGCGTTTCGTCGGCCAAAAGTTTTAGGAATCTTTATATTTATTTTTTTATTTTGATAGTAAGAGTGTGTTAATTATAAAATTTGTAAAACATACCAAAATATCGAAATAAATCCCTTTCCTTCTCAAAAAAAAGGACAAAATGAAAAGAGAAAGAAAAGGAAGGTAGCAGCTTTTAAATGACGAAGGAACTACCTTCCCTTACAAGCAAGGATGGAAGGAACTGGCTCCCTTACAAGCAAGGATGGAAGGAACTGGCTCTTAATGGAGGAAGGAACCATCTTTAGTCTCCGTGAAGAAAGTGGCTGGATTTCTTATGAAAGAAGCAGAGGAATCGTTGCATCACTCGTGTGAAGGGTTTAGCTTTAGTTAAATGTGAGAGCAAACCTCCCGTATTTTGGCACATAACAGAGCTGCACCGCAGGAAAATAGGAGAACGTGCTAAAGGGGATAGAGGAAAGGAGGAGAAGAAGAAGACATTAAAAGGATGGAGGATCTGTATGGTTTAATGGCGGCCTTCCAGTTATTGCAGCAGCGAGCTGCCGTCAAACACGCCTCGGAAAGATTCGATAAGCGAGCCCTCCTCCGGTTTCACGATGAGATCGGCCGTGAGCTGAGGTCCCCAGCAGAAGGCACTTTCCAGATACGCTCGTCCGTCACCGACCGCGCAGATGCCCACAAGATATGCAGTATCGTGACATTGCTCGAAGACAATAACGGACTAGCCGGCAGGCTGGAAATCTACAACGCCGCTCCCTCGGGGGCGGACGTCAAGAGGCTTTACCCCAAGGGTGCCACGGTGGCCGTCAAGGAGCCCTATTTTAAATTCACCGCCGACGATGGCCTTATTATCCGCGTCGACAACCCCGCCAACGTTGTTAAGGTCATGGCTGAGAAGGGGAAGCGGACGGAGAGCCTGCTCCATGTGGATGTGGAGGACCTGAGAATCTTGTATTGAATGTAAGAGTCTAGATGAAATCTACAATGTCCAAATGGGAATTTAAGAGTCTTTTCACTGTCCAAATGGGTCTCTTCACTGTCCAAATGGGATAAGAGTAAGTCATGGCTTGATTTTTTTTTTTTATTTGGTCAATGCCTAAATGTCAAATACATTTTGCATATTTTTGTAAAATTTCCAATTTTATTTATTTATTTTTTTATTTACCATACAATAGATGAGAATTCAAATAATTAGTAATAATAATAAAATGTTAAAATTTTTAAATAAAAATGATTTTGTTTGGAAATATTATATATATATATATATATATATATATATATATATATAATGCCATTTAGTTTACTTATAGCTAAATTAGAATTTAATAATATAATTTGATAAATAGATGGTGGCTGAAATTAGGCAAAAAAAAAAAAAGGTTCGAGGCTGGCAGCGCACCAGGTCACCAGAACAAGCGAAACCAGAAGGGCAAGAACAGGTTCGAGGCTGCAAGCTGTGGCATCTCATTCGTTCAAGCAACCATCGTTTGCATTCTCTCTGCTAGAGAACAAAATCATGGAGTTCAGCAATGCATATTTCGTTGTGGACTTGCTCCACTATTTGCTTGCCAACCCATCTGATCACCTCTTTATATTTCACCATATTGCAACTTCCTTCTACCTAGTAACTTGCAAGTACTATGCAGGCCATGGAGGACTCTCACCATATTGCAACTTCCTTCTACCTAGTAACTTGCAAGTACTATGCAGGCCATGGAGGACTCTCGGCCATCTCTCTGATAGCTGCAGGGGAATCGACGACTCCATTACAGAATGTGTGGACTATTTCTCGTATGGCTAAAACGGAGTCTGCCTTGGCCAACATGATCTATAGTTCTGTTTCTCCATTTTTCACTGTGTATTTTACCGTGGTGAGGTGCATTGTTGGGCCTTGGTTGGCATGGAAGTTGGCCTCCTTCTACTTAGCTGGTAAGGCAGATGCCGTTATTCCTTACTGGATGGCTAGTTCATGGATGGTTACTGTTATTCTGGCTCTTTTCGGGAGCACCATCTGGGTTTACAAGCTCTGGACAGGTTTGATCTGTTTCTATGCAAAGAGAGGGACTCCGAAGGGCAAGCTTGGAGCCCAGAAAGAAGAGTAAGCATAGTGGAGCTTGATCCAATTGTTATAACTACAATGCTTTTAGTTGAATTAACCAATTTTCCTGTATTTTTCTTTGTGTAGGTGTAGTATTTTAACCGTTCAAATTGATAATAATAGTTTGCTTCTAGGCCCATTTGTAAAGTATTGTACTTCAGTCAACAAACTCTAGAAACAAAAGCCATGGTGCTATTCAGTAGCAATTTTCAAGATTTTGGTGTTGTGTATTTTTTAAATTCTTGCGCAATCCTCAGAATTGGGGCAATTTTTTTCATTATCTTTAAAAGCCTGATAGGAAGATTACTAAAAGGGATGCAAAAACCATCATTACATCGAATTAACATCCCCAGGTTTCCCCACTATCGACGTATGCCAGGGCAAGTGCACCAGATCTAGATTGTACATTAGCTTTACACAAAATTTCTTAAAGCAATCAGATGATATGAAAATTGAATGGCTATATAATTGGAAATTGAAAATCCACCAATTATAGGTACCCTTTGTCTGGACAGATCTTCAAACATTTTTGTACAGAGGAGGTGAGAAGTTCTTTAAGCACTCATAGAGTTGCACACAAAGTCGGGGAGTTGGAGTGAGTAGAATATTGGTCCTACAGCCAATCAAGCAATATGTTAGCACTGAGCATGGGGCTCTCCTCTATTGTGGCACAGATCATCTCTTACGCTACTGAAAATTACCCTGATTACCTGCCATACATTCCAGATAGATTTATAGCAGTACCAAGGATCCTTGAAAAGGACAACCTATCAATAAAGTTATAATGTAAAAATACCCATAAAATGGTCTTATATCCAAGTTTGACCTCCTTAGCAAACTTGCACCTCCAAATAGGCATAGCTGCAATTTTGATCTGTTAGTCCGGTTTCATGGAGCTTTCCTTTAGTTAGGAGTGCCATATAGATAATGAACCAGGCAAGGAATCTCATCCTAAACGAAACCTTTCATCACAAATAGCTAGCACACTTTTGTGTCGCAAAAGCATGGTCAAGCTGCAATTCCAGTTCCTGTTTTATGACGCAGGTTGCTTTAGTTGGGAGTGACATAGACCGAATGAACCATGAAAGTAACCACATCTTAAAGGGAAACCTTGCATTACAACCAGATAGGGGAAACTTTTGTGCCGGTTGTGTGCCATTCATGTTTGTCATCATTCGAATACCATTTTCTATTTAAGTTTACTTTCAATAAAAGGTTTAGGGGTCATCTTTTTATACAAGTTTACTGGCCTGCACATTAAGATAGGTGCCTAATAACTCTATCTCCAAAGACTGTCCTGATTACCTGCCACGCATTCCATATAGATTTGTGGTACCACCAAGGATCTTTGAGAAGGACAGCCCGCCAATATAGTTATGATGTCAACATACCCATAGAATGGCCTTCTATCCATGTCCTATTTCGTCAACAGAAGGCACCTCCAAAAACATGATCAACGTATTCTGGATAACCCCAATATCTGCAATTTCTATCTGTTGATCCTGTTCCATAAAGCCTTCCTTTAGTTCAGAGGGAGCGCCCATATACAAAATGAACTAGGCAAGCCGCAAGGAGTCTCATCTTAGAGGAAATTTTGCATCACAAATAGCTGGCATTCTTTTGTGCCAATTATGTTCATGGTCATTGGATTTCCTCCCCTTAATCTTAGTATCAATAAAAGGTTTTGGGATTATATTCTTTTGCAAGTCTCCTGGCTTGTGTATTGAGATAGGTAGTGTCTAATAACTCCATCTCCAGCCTCTCCAATTCTTGGAGAAGGACAATGGGATTCATGTTCTGTTTTATCTATTTGTCTTCTCTCTTTACACTTTTTTGTCGATTCTTTGATTTTTGCTCTTTTTTTCTTTCCGTGCTATTTGATCTGATTCATATATAATCTATGCTTATGGATCATGATTTTGGACTTATGCAGAGTCTAGAATTGATTACATACATATACATTTGCAAGAAATTGATGGGTTGCTGGACAGAGCACTTGTGCTTCAGTAACATCTACAGTCACTAGTTTTGGAGAATATGCGGAAGTGAATTTTCCAGAAGCCTTTTTTCTGCAAATATTACAGTTGATACTCCTTTTCCCCCGATATCCATGACAGTTACATGGCTGGCAACTATATAGGGTACGGAAGCAGGCAACACAGGGCATGCTATCCTTTAGACAGCTATTCTATGAGCATTCACAAAATGTAATCCACATGATCTTTGCTATAAATTAAACCGTTTGAATTGTGCTAGAGGATGATGCCGTGGCAGAAACCATCACTGCAGCACTTAGAATTGCATTGCAAATGCCTTGTCTCTTCTGCATTATGCCACTGATTTTTTCAAGCATAGGAAGATCAACTTCCCCTAACTTCAATAGGTGATGGAAGTTGCCTAAGCAGGCAACACAGGGCATGCTATCATTTAGACAGCTATTCTATGAGCATTCACAAAATGTAATCCACATGAGCTTTGCTATAAATTAAACCGTTTGAATTGTGCTAGAGGATGATGCCCTGGCAGAAACCATCACTGCAGCTCCTAGAATTGCATTGCAAATGCCTTTTCTCTTCTGCATTATGCAACTGATTTTTTCAAGCATAGGAAGATCAACTTCCCCTAACTTCAATAGGTGATGGAAGCTGCCTTTGACAGGTAGACATGAACATAGGAAGATTCAGAAAACACACACCTTGTCAAAAGTGAAAACACTTGTGATGTTATATGACAAATGGCATTTCTGTCACACATAAGGCATATACATGAATCATGCTTTGCTTAGACAATGCTCTGTTAGTCTAGGGTTATGTGGTTTTTGGTGTATGGACAGTTGGTAAGGATAAATATTTTTATAGTTTGCAAGCAATTCCAATAAAGTGGTGATTGCTAGATGTGTATTTTTGCAGAATAGTTGCCAGTATTGAAAGTGTTGCAGAACACAAATTATCTGTTTTTTAATTATATATGATTATGATTGAAAAACATGTTGAGTATTAGGAATTATATATGATTGAAAAACATGTTGAATTATTTATTAATGAATTGTGAATCAGTTTTCTGGTTTGTTCAATTGGTCTGTTGGAATACAGGGTCAATATGGTTGATTGGTTATAAGTTAACTATTTCTTTTGGTTTGTTTGCTTCCGGGGAACTCATGTTTATCCACGGTAATAACAAGTCAACCGCAAACATAGTTTTCGCGTGTTCCCTGCCTTACAAAGCCAATAGGGACGACCCTGTTAAAATAATAGGCCATCTGTTAGCCTGGATAAGATATAGGACTGGCTTTGGTAAAGTTTTATTTTTATCTGTCCTGTTGTTTTGAGAATTTAAATTCGTCTTATTGTATGTAATTCAAGGTTTGATAATCTGAAAATATGGTTAGGGTACTGTTAAAATTAGTTCAAATATCCCAAAATTGTAACAATGTAATTTCCATACTTTTGGATCGCTATGGAAAGCAACATTACCAATCAATTTGCTTAGACCAGTCAAATAGGCCAAGGAATGTCCAGAGAAACAAATTATTCACAAACCAACGCCAACAGAACAGTCTAAAAACGGCTGAAAATAGGGAAAGCTTGGAATCAACCAATGCAAAACTGGTCTCGCAGATTAAGTTATCTTACGGTCAGTTTTCACACTTCTTTGATTCGAGTCTTTACAGTGTTAAGCAAAGGTCTTGTAATTTTTTTTTAATTACATTTAACAAGAATCACTTGTCAATACTTGCATTTTTCATTTTTTCTCCGCCCACCTTCTAGTTCAGATAAAGACCAAAATTACTTCTATCTCCGGAAAAAGTTTCTGTTTATTTAATGGCCGCATTTTCTAGGAGGTAACAGCTTGGAAAGCTTGATTCTTCGGCGCCAATTGCACTGTAGTCGAAAATCTTTAATTTGATGCCCGGTAATCGTCTTTTACGGAGGATTTCAATATTAATCTCATTTTAGTAGAGAAGTAATTGTTTTTAGTGAATACTCTGTATCACGGATTGATTACTGAAGGGCAAATATGATATCTCATTTTACAGTACGTTGCAATTTCCTCCATTCTTCTGGCGTTCCACAATCAATGCCCACTTGCCATGTTTATATCAATTCCAATTCAATGCTTTTATCAAAACGATTTCTTATATCAAATGGGAACGAATATGTAATTTGGAAGATGGTAATGTTTGTGCTAATTCTGGAAATAAACCCTCTACTAGCACAAGAAAACGAGATTCCCATGAGTTGGATATGTTTAGAAAAAAAAATTGAAATTAGCACTTGCAAAATATATTAAGAACAAATTATATTATAATGAAAAAGGAATCTGTTAATTTATTTCAACAATTTTAGTATCCAAATGGGAGGGAACCCTGCTATGCAGCCTGTCCAGTGAGAAAATGCATTCAGAACCTTTTCATATAGTGAAAGACTCAATTTTTTTTTTTGGTTAGACGAATAAATTCTGCCTAAAACTATCTGCAAATATATATCGTTCCTACGCACTGTGTTTGAGCATGGTACACAGTTGTATTAGAGGACTCCATTTGAGCTTTACAACTATAAAAACTTTTTACAGGTAGGTTGGAATATTTCTATTGTTTTTTTCAGAAAGAAAATCATGATATTATATTGAGAAAATATAAACATATTGTTCAGATAGTTTTGTATGAGTTTTATAAAAGCTCCTGTATAATAGCGATAGCAGCATCTACATAAACAAAATTGTGTTGATTTATCATTATGAATAAACATGTTCACAACATATCAGAAGGAAAGCCTATTGCATCATTCAGCTGATTGGAAGATAAAGAGCCGAGATGGAAGAGAGAACGTATTTGGCAGATAAGGAGGAATCCTCAAAAATTTTAAGATTCCTCCACCTCCAAAGTGACCATATGGTGATGGGGAGAATAGGACTGAGCGTCTTTTGTCGCCCCCACCAGGCAAAAGCTGCATCAACAGAGATGAAGTTAAGATGTGGAAAGGAAAAAAACTGAGCAAGGTCATACCAGATTTGTTGCGAAACCGAGCATTTGAAGAATAGGTGGAAATTTGTCTCCTCCTCCATTTTGCAGAGAGCGCATCTACTGGGGCCGTGCCATGATCGTCTCCTCAAGGAGTCCCAAGTTAAATTCTTATTGAATAGCACCAGCCAGGAGAATAAGATAACTTTGAGGGGACACCCGAGCTTCCACCAGAAAACTGGAAAGCGCTGTCTAGAGGAGCTGTTTTTTGAAATGAGATCAGAGTAAATATCCTTTACATTTGCATGAGAGACAAAGAAAGGGAGGGACCAGATTAAATGATCATCATCTGTTGAGCGCTGTAAGCCTCCCTGTTGGACAGAGGAAGTAAGATCGGACCAAAGGGGAATCAAGTGCATTGGAAGGCCGAGATCATCAGCATCCCGGAGCATGGGAGAAAGACCGCACCATTCTTTTATGATTTGGTTCCATGTGAAGTATCCGGATCTGCGGAGGAAGAAAAGAAGAGGGGGAGGGAACTGTAACATTCCCCTGAAACCTGCAAATGAGTTCAGGCCAATGTGGATCTTCCTACCTGTGAAGATTTTCCATTTAAGATTGCTGAGAAAATACCGTTGGATCCTTTTAAAACTGAGCCATATGGCAGAGCCTTGTTGGATGCCAATAGAGTCACATCTGAACCAGTATTCGATGCCTCTACCTTTTTGATATTTTTGTCTAATGATGTCGTTCCATGGGTTGGTGCCAAATACACCCCTCCAAAGGGTTTTGCAAGTAAGAGCAGCCCCAAAAATTTTAATGTTCAGAATGCCCCATCCATCAAAATTTTTTGGCAAGGAGAGAATGTCCAACTTTGCAAGATGAATTTTACTGCGCTCGACCTTGGCTCCCCAAATAAAGCTTGAAGTAATCCTGTTTATCACTTTGATAATGCAAGACGGGAGGAGGAAGAGGTGACCCCAGAAGACTGAAAGCTGTGTGAGGACCGATTTGACCAGAACAACCCTGCCACCTAAAGAGAGGGAGCGGAAATTCCAGAGAGCAATCTTATTTTGAAAGCGATCAACGAGCCAGCGCCAGTCCGACGACTTGTAGGAGCGGGCTTTTAATCTAAACCCAAGATACTTAATTCCATCTGAAATAGGCTTGCATTGAATTTCGAATAGTTGGCAGATCCAGAGAATGAGGTCGCCAGCCGGTCCATTGTGGTAGAGAATTGTTTTAGCTTTGTTGATGGCAAGCCCCGAAGCTTTGTGAAAGCGATCAAGGATGGATTTAATGCACAGCCAGGAAGCCTTTGAGAGCATAGCAAATAAGAGTATGTCGTCGACGAAGAGGTTGTGAGATATTTTGATATTCTTGCAAATCCTTATCGAAAGGAAGTATTTCATTGCCACAGCACGGTTTATATGAAGACTCAGAGCGTCAATAGCAAGGATAAAAAGAAGGGGGGACAGTGGGCACCCTTGTCGTAGGCCCCGTTCCGCCTTGAAGAAAGGGGAGGGGTGTCCATTCACCAAAATTGCATAGTTTACATTTTCGATGCATCCCATAATCCAGCGGATGATAGCAGGAGATAATCCTATTTTGGCCAGGAGGCATTGGAGATAACCCCAATCGATGACATCGAAAGCCCGCTGCAAGTCGATTTTCAGGATGGTTGCGTTGAAATTATTGACGGCAATGGAGTGGAGGCATTCTTGAGTGGAGGCCACTGCGTCATGGATATTTCGTCCCTGTAGGTTTTAACCCTGTACAGAAATTACCTGCATACAAATTCTTAAACAAAGAAAATAAACAATGCGAGAGCATAACCCATAAAACACATATGCACAGAGATTTTTCCTTGGATCCCAAAACCAGGACTGCCAGCTTGATTTTTTCATTATGTTCCTTTCAATGTTACAATACATATTTATACATGCCGAAGCATCCAATACCATGGACCGAAAACCATCACGTCCTAAGAAAAACATGTGCGAAAATCATGCACAAAACCATAGGTGGGTCCGCCCAACCTAACATATGGTCCAAAACCAAAATTTTCCAGGGCGCTGCCCCGGACCCCATAAAGTGGGGTTATGGGTGCCCTTCAAACTACGTGGAAAGAATATAACACAACCCAACAATCTCCCACTTGTTGTTTTCTTTCCATAGAGGGCCACAGGAGAGCTTAGTCATTTTTTCAGCCCTGAGATTCCCATTGCTTCTCTACACCAAGAGAACTTCTCAGAGCTCACAGATTTTTTCAATGCATCTGCAGTATTCTTCAAAGTGTCCACCTTTACCAGCAACACCTTTCTGTCTTCTATCATATCCCTCACAAAGTGATACTGAACATCAATGTGCTTTGTCTTTGAATGATAAGCAGGGTTCTTTGCCAAGAAAATTGCACTTTGGCTGTCACAGTCTATTCTTATAGCTCCCTGTACTAACCCCATACTTGAACACAATCTCTACAACCAAACTGCTTCCTTGCTTGCATGAGTGGCTGCCATGTATTCTGCCTCTGTAGTTGATAATGCCACTACAGATTGTTTCTTACTCATCCAACTGACTGCACCTCCAAATAGGTTAAACACATACCCACTTGTAGATCTTCTCTGATCCAGATCTCCAGCCCAGTCTGCATCAACAAAGCCATGAATATCCAACACTCTGTCCAATCCTGGTCTTCCTTGGTAGCACAAACCATAATCACTAGTGCCACGCAAATACCTGAAAACCCGCTTCACTGCTGTCCAGTGCTCCTTCCCAGGTTTTGACATAAACCTGCTTAATACTCCCACTGCATGTGCAATGTCTGGTCTAGTACAGACCATTGCATACATCAGGCTACCCACTGCACTTGCATATGGAACCCGAGACATGTCCTCTTCCTCTTCTTGTGTCTTGGGACACTGTTCAGCAGATAACCTCACACCTACAGGAATAGGAACCTTCACCGGTTTACTATCCTGCATATTAAACCTCTGCAGTATTGTCTCGACATACTTCCTCTGGTTTAACCAGAGCTTCCTCTTTGATCGATCTCTTTTAATTTCCATGCCCAAAATATAGTTTGCAGCACCAAGATCTTTCATGTCGAATTTGGAGGACAATTGGGTCTTCAAATCCTGGATAATTTCTTTGTCATTTCCAACCAGCAACATATCATCCACATACAAGACTAGATAAATAACACGGTCACCAATTAATTTAAAATACACACAATGATCTGCTTTGCTTCTGGTGAAGCCAAGTCCCCGTATAAATGTATCAAATTTCTGATACCACATCCTTGGTGACTGTTTTAACCCATACAGAGACTTCTTTAACTTGCATACCAGTTCTTTCTTACCCTTCACCGCAAAGCCTTCAGGTTGCTTCATGTAGATTTCCTCTTCCAAATCCCCGTGAAGAAATGTTGTCTTCACATCCATCTGTTCTACCTCAAAATCAAAAGCAGTAGCAATAGATAAAAGTAATCTAATAGAAGTTACCTTGGCAACAGGAGAAAAAATATCACCAAAATCAATTCCCGGCACTTGGGAATAACCTTTTGCTACCAACCGAGCTTTGTATTTCTCCACCTTTCCTTCTGCATTTGTCTTCTTCTTGAACACCCATTTGCTGCCAATGGGTTTCCTTCCAGCCGGCAACTCCACCAGATCCCAAGCCTCATTTTTGTGCAAAGATG
This sequence comes from Pinus tabuliformis, assembly GCA_031772625.1. Classification (NCBI taxonomy): domain Eukaryota; kingdom Viridiplantae; phylum Streptophyta; class Pinopsida; order Pinales; family Pinaceae; genus Pinus; species Pinus tabuliformis. The sequence continues at coordinate 927,774,509 of CM062809.1, read as the reverse complement.
CCATTTCATCGACCATGGCCTCTTTCCAGAGTTTTCCATCCTCTGAATCCACTGCTTCCTTCACAGTTCTGGGATCATCATCAGTAATAGACAAAGCAAAATTTGAACTGAAAGCAGATGGACTATACCTTTCTGGCTGCCTTCTTTCTCGAGCTGATCTTCTCACAGCCAGAGTTTGTGGCTCTTCATCTTCTGATTCCTCCTCTGCTGCAGAGTCTGATTCTTCCTCCTTTGGCTCAAACTCTATCTTCTCAGGTTCCTTTGGTTGGAATTCATGTTGAATAACATCTTTTACCTCTCTGAACAACACATCTCGGCTGTACACAACCTTCCGTGTGACTGGGTTCCAAAGCTTATAACCCTTTAAACCATCCTTATACCCAATAAAGATGCACTTTTCAGATTTACTATCCAACTTGGTTCGTTTCTCCTTTGGAACATGTACATATGCATCACATCCAAATACCCTTAGATGTGAAAGAGAGGGTTTCTTACCAGTCCATACTTCTTGTGGAGTCTTATCCTCCAACGTTGATGAAGGTGATCTGTTGATCAGGTAACATGCAGTATCCACCACCTCTGCCCAGAATTCCTGTCCTAACCCGGCACCACTGAGCATGATTCTTGCCCTTTCCATCAACGTCTTGTTCATTCTTTCTGCGACTCCATTTTGCTGAGGTGTATATGTAGTAGTCTTCTGTCGTGCTATACCACACTTCTTACAAAATTCTTCAAATTCCTTGCTACAAAATTCTCCACCATTATCTGTCCTCAGCACCATTATCTTCTTCTCTGTCTGATTTTCCACCAGAGCCTTAAATTCTTTAAACCTGTCAAAGACTTCAGATTTCTTCTTAAGGAAATATATCCATGTATTCCTTGAGAAGTCATCTATGAATGATACATAGTACATAGACTTACCCAGTGATGGAACCTTCACAGGTCCAAACACATCACTGTGCACAAGCTCTAATATCTGTTTCGTCCTCTTACCACCAGAGGGGAAACTCACTCGATTATGCTTCCCATACACACAATTTTCACAGAAATCAAAATCCAGAGGGCTATCATTCATACCTTCTACCATACCTTTACCATGAAGTATTCGAAGGCCCTTCTCTCCAATATGTCCAAGCCTTTGATCCCACAACATGGTCTTCTCTCCAGAGACCACTAGATATTCTACTCCATTTTCAGGAACCATAGAACTATTGCACCCATCAACAACAGTGCTACCTTGCAGCTTGTACAGAGTTCCAATCCGAATTCACCGCATCAATATCAGTGCTCCTCGAACCATCTTGCAGGTATCTTTCTCGAACACCGTCTTTACACCTGCATCATCCAACTTGCTTACAGAAATCAGATTTCTGGCCAATGCAGGAATATGTAGAACACTCGGAAGTGTTCTAACCCTTCCACCTTGCAACTTCAACTTTACTTTTCCCCGACCAATGATTCTAGCCTTCCTATCATCTCCTAAGAAGACATCACCACCATCGTATTTCTCATACTCGCAGAACCACTCTCTATGGGGAGTGAAGTGAAAGGATGCACCTGAGTCAATCAACCATGCCTCATGATCTACATGTGTACTTGAAGAAGCCAAGTACACATCCCCACCTTCATCTGAGGTGGTTTTCGCCTCTGCAGAAGGAGCATCATCAGATCCCTTTCCTTTATCAGGAGCTTTAGATTTACAATCCCTTCTGAAGTGCCCTTCCTTTCCGCATTTCCAGCACACCACCTTTGTAGGTTTTCCTGGAGATTTAGATCTCCCACTCGATGACTTATTTTTGTTTCTGTTCTGGGACCGTCCTCGTACAGACAAGGCATCACCATTCTGGTTGTCCATATTCTTCCGTCTCATCTCCTCCGTCAGCAAGGCTGAGACTATTTCATCAAACTACAAAGCAGTTGCATTGCTACCTATTGCAATAACCAGACTATCCCACGAATCTGGTAGAGAACACAATAGACTGATGCACTTATCTTCATCTGAAATTTTAATATCAACAGATAATGACTGACTTACCACAGTATTAAACGCATTCAGATGCTCTGTCACTGAGTCTCCATCTTTCATCCTCAGGTTATACGGCTTTTTCTACAGGAACAGTTTATTCACCAGAGACTTAGATTGGTACAAAGTCCCTAACTTGACTCACAAAGCCTTTGCCGTAGCTTCCCCTGATACATTCAGCAATACTGAATCTGAGACACACAATCGTATTGTGCTCTTTGCCTTCCGATCCAACTTCTTCCATTCTTCATCGGTCACTCCCGATGGTTTAGTACCCGGATCTACCGCGATCCACTGATCTTTATCCACCAACAGATCCTCCATCTTGAGTTTCCACAACTCAAAATTCTGACCATTGAACTTCTCAATCTCTATCTTTCCACTACTCGCCATCTTCTTTCACCACCAGAATCGATCTCGCAGATCTCCCACTGAACAGGGTCTACCACAGGCCCGAGCGAAACCCCTTAGCAACAAAGGCGTCCCCTTGAAGCCAAAACAGCTCTGATACCAAATGTAGGTTTTAACCCTGTACAGAAATTACCTGCATACAAATTCTTAAACAAAGAAAATAAACAATGCGAGAGCATAACCCATAAAACACATATGCACAGAGATTTTTCCCTGGATCCCAAAACCAGGACTACCAGCTTGATTTTTTCATTATGTTCCTTTCAATGTTACAATACATATTTATACATGCCGAAGCATCCAATACCATGGATAGAAAACCATCGTGTCCAATACCATGGACCGAAAACCATCACGTCCAAAAAAAAAAACATGTGCGAAAATCATGCACAAAACCATAGGTGGCTCCGCCCAACCTAACATATGGTCCAAAACCAAAATTTTCCGGGGCGCTGCCCCGGACCCCATAAAGTGGGGTTATGGGTGCCCTTCAAACTACGTGGAAAGAATATAACACAACCCAACAGTCCCTTGAGGAAAGCATGCTGGTTTGGAGAGAGATGATGAGCCAGAGTTCCTTTTATTCTAAGAGCAATGATTTTTGTGATGATATTGAAGGTGATATTGCAGAGTGAAATAGGGCGAAAATCGGAGAAAGATTCAGGCTCATCCTTCTTGGGAATGAGAGCGATGAGAGTGGAGGAAGATGGGCTGGGGATTTTTCCCGATAATCTGGAGGCCTGTACCATGCTTAGAAGATCTTTTTTAAAGAGGTCAAAAAAATGAGTAAGGAAACTGATAGTCCAGCCGTCCGGGCCAGGGGCCTTGTCCTTTTTGAAGGATTTCATGGCACTGTGGAGTTCATTCTCATCAACAGGACGGAAAATCTCCTCATTCATATCATGATCAAACATCATCGGCATTGGGTCAATCCCCCATCGAATATCAGTAAAAGTAGCATCGATTGATCTGCTGTACTATTTTTTGAAAAAACTTACCGCGAGCCGAGTGATGTCCTCCTGTGTGACAGCCTCATTCCCTTGTTCATCCTTGATTTTCCAGATAAAGTTCCTCTCTCTTCTAGCGTTTGCAAACTTGTGAAAGAATTTTGTATTTTTGTCACCCAGTTCAAGCCAAGTGGCACGGCTTTTAAGTCTCCATTTTTCTTCTTCCTGTTTTAATAAACAAAATCTTCTCTTCTCCAGTGCTCTGATACAGGCTTTCCTCTCAAGAGAGCAGGAGGAAAAATCAGTGGATTCCATAATAGATTCCAATTCCTTTTGAACCCGATTTAGGTCCGCCTTGTCTTCCTGGTGTCTTTGGAATTGCCACTTTTTCACCAAGTCTCTGAGCTCGGTTAGTTTTTCCCTGAAAGAGGAGAAGATGAAATTTGTTTTCTCCCTGTCCTTTATTTCTTTCCATGCAGCCTGTATAAAAAGATTGAAGTCGGGGTTCTGGAGAAGACTGTTATCAAACTTGAAAGAGTAGCCTTTTTTGAAAAGTTTGTCAAGCCACGATAAGAGAATGGGGAAGTGATATGAGATCATGACATTCTCCACAGACAGCTTTGGAAGGCCTAAATTGTCGACAAGGCTGAAATGGATGAACACCCTGTCCAACCTCTTGGCAATGTAGGCGTCTCCAACTCTACCATTGGTCCATGTCGGCCTGTTCCTAGCAAGAGTGATGTCGACCATATTCCTGTTTATCAGTTCAGAATTGATAAGGTCCGCCAGGACATTGTTTATCTTGCCCTTACCCCAAACCTCATTTGAAAATAACACAGAATTTGTGTCTCCCGCAATGATAAGGTTGTTTAAACTGAAAAGGTCAGATGCAAATAACCTGTTCCAGAAAGCCAGGCGGGATTTATACGGGGCATATAGATTAAGAATGTTGATAGGATGATCAAATCCGCGAACTGTTACTGTTATTAGAATTCCAGCAAAGCATCTGTAAGCCTTTGCCTTGACTTTTGTCGGGTCCCAAAGGGATATCATGCCTCTCGATAGCCCCGTCGCCTCTGTAGCAGCCATGTGCCAAGATGGCATCATTCTTCGGAAATATGACAGAGAGTCTGCCTTTCCATGCATCGTTTCTTGTATTAGTATGATTGAGGCCCTGGAATGGAAAAGAAAACTCTTTAGCGTGATGAATTTTGGGTCCACGCCAAGACCACGAATGTTGAAAGATAAGACAGGGATCATTTTGGAGACTTGGAAGCCTTGCATGCTCTAAGGGGCTGCGAAGACGTGTCATCCAAAATGGGGACCTCAACAAGAGATAAATTTCGGATACCTTCATTTGATACATTAGATCTGCCACCGAAGTGCCGAGAGCTTCCCCTGCCCTTCCTCCGGACCGTGATGTTTCTGCCCGATTCCGGACTGATCACAGGCAAGCATGGCCCGGGTTTATGGATTGTGAGGGGCTCAAGCTGAAGAGAAGCCCTGGTTTGAATTAGGTCAAGATCGTTGTCAAAGAGATTGACAGGGGAGGAGAAGGGGGAGTTTGGAGGGGTGGGTCCAACAGGATGCAGAATCCCCTTCCCTTTATTTGCAGCTTGCCTGGGATGCGGGGATGAAGAGGAAATGGGGATGGGAATAGATCCAACAGCGAAGTCATTTATGGGCGGTGGGACACATTGCAGGGTGGAGGAGAAATTCCTGGGGTCCATTGGCGGCGGAGAAGGGACAGGGGGGTCATCAATGGGTTCGGAGAAAGGTGGGGTGTGCGTGGCAGTGGGATGTCCATATTGAGTGGGGAGGGGGGAGGATTGACTGCCTTGGGGTCGGAATTTCACTGGGGTTGAGGGAGTCGAGAGACTGCCATTTAAGAAGGATTTTCTGAGACCTCGCCTGTTTTCATATAATTTTGCGTTGGGACAGTTTTTGACCAGATGACCTGTCCTTTTGCATGCAGTGCAACGGAATGGGATTCCCCAATAATCCAGTCTTTGGGAGATGGTCTGGTCCTTCCAACTGATTTCAATATGGGCCGGGAATCCCCCTTTGTAAGTTCTCTGAATAAGAATCCAGGCAATCCGCTTGTCACGTTCAACGCAACACCAGGGGTCGACATATATAAATCGGCCAATTGCATTGCCAATCAGCTGAAGGGTTTCGGATGACCATAGTTCCAGGGGGAGGTTAGGGCATTTAACCCAGATTAAGTTGTTAATTGGGGTGTTTTTGAGAGGATTAAATCCCATGTACCATTTGTATAGAGCAAGGAAACTGCGTTTATAAACCCAAGGCTTGCAAAGAATTGAACCTGCATCTTCAGCCGATTGAAAGTGAAAACAATACCAATCACACATGAGACTAGATATGATCGGGACATATCCAATGATCGGGTTCCAATACTTTGCCAACTGGGTCCTCATTTCAACATCGGGCATTTCGGGGAAATGCCATTTCCCAACGAGAGCATTTTGTTGAAGACTTTCAAGTCTCTCGTCCAGCTGTGCGATGTCAATTCGAAGCGCACGTGGAGGGGAGGAAGTATTCGTAGCCTTGTGCTGCCTTTTGGGGCCTCGATCCATGTTCTTGTGACGTGGCTTCACAATAGGCATAGATGGATTGACAAGTAGACTGTTCATGGTTGCCAGGGTGGCAGATGACCATACATTCTCCGCATTGACGGCGGCATTGATGAGGTCTTCTGATGCAATGGAGTAGTATGCCTCCTCCATGCACCGCCAATTGGGAGGAGAACGAGAAAAAGTACAAGGGACAGAGTATAAAAATGGATTTAATTGAAGGTTCTGACAAATACAACCACCCTTCAGAAGCATCCTAAAGTGAAATTAAATGATCCAGCTAAAGGAATATGAGAAAGAATCAGAGGTTCGGGCTTCGATGTACTTTCGAAATCCCAAAATGGATCAACTGTACGAAGGTAGATGCAGAGAGTAATGCCTGGATGCAGGCAGTCACCGAAAGGACGGAACAGGCCGGAAAATCTGCCGGAAAGTTTTCAGGGAATCCTGGTTCAATTCTCTCTGAGGAGACTTGCAGGAGGGTGAGTGGAAAGGCTGGAAGGCTGAGGAGGGTAAAAGGTTACTCAAGTTGTTCATCACAAAGGATGCAACAGCAGTAAACTTTTACGATACACCACCAATAGCCAATTTTAAAACGGAAGTCATTGCAGGGCTTGTAGAGTATGAAATGGTTTCTAAGCTTGCAGAAAAAATATTTTAACATCCTTCTGGTGAAGACCAGAACATATGATTAACAACTAGACAATTTACAATTTAACGCAGAATTAATTGTAACATATTCCTGTGAAAGCAGAGGAAAACCATAATAATGCAGTCAGTAGTTTGTAAAGACATACCTGGAGCAGAAACCCATATGCATGAACCGCGTGCGCACCATGAACCAGGATGAAACCACCCAACCGGAAAAGCCACGGAAGAAGATAACCAGGTTGCAAGGTTGACGGATATCACAGTGCAGTCGGACAACTGACTGGCGCTGTGCAAGGAATTTATGAAACAGACAGGACGTGGGCTTTGAAGGGCATCATTCATATGATGGAGTTGCAGGTGACAATCGAGGGCGGAGCCCGGTTAAGCAGGAGGAAAACTGTGTTTTTGAAAATGGAGCTGTCGGGAGAATATGCTTGGGAGTCTATGCGCAGAGTAGCAAAACTACGAGCAAGGGTGATGGAGTCCTTTGGTAGGAAGACTCTGGATGTTTGAGAGCGGCAGGTGGTGAGAACGTAGGAGCAACAAGTGTCTAGAGAGAACGTCGAACGCAGAACTCGTAGAACTTGCAGAGCATGGTTAGGTTGACGAAGCGGCGGGGAGCATCCATGGCAGGCGACACGTAGCAGGCGGTTTCGCTCCAGGCGTCTCTGGTAGTCTTCTCTATATCACATATATCATGAAGCTAGAGCATAGTGAAAAAAGAAAAAACCTCTTCTCTGTTATGCCCACATGTGATTGAGGGTGTGAGGAGAAGTCCATGGGATTCAATCAACCCTCACTGCAGATACAGCACCGGAATATTTCTATTGTTATGGTTTACTGTGGAAAACATTTGAAATTTTCTATTCAATAAAAGGTTGTTACTTGAATGCAGAATGTGCCTAAGTTTGATTAGTGTTTTTACAAGTGCACAATATTTAAATCCAATAGAATCATGAAATCCATGGACACATACATGCTTTATTTTAGTTTGTGAAAGTTGTTGAAAATCAAGACTCGTCTTCAAGAAAATCAATTGTTTGGATCTTAATAACCACCAGTCAGATTTTATTATTATTTTTATTTTTAAATTATACTATGTTTAAAATATGCATGCAAGTTAGTTTTTAATAGAATTATTTTAAATGAAAGTTATAATAGTAGGTTCAAGAATACTTAAGCGTATAATTACATGCAAATAAGAAGGGTCACAATTTTATATTTATATTTAAGAATAAGGAAAGTTTAAGAGTTGATTATGATGATTTATTTAAGAAGTGAAAAGGAGAGTTATGGTTAACGCGCCAGGTTTGGCATGGGTGAGATTTGATCCCTCAACCTAATGTTTTTTCAATCCTACTTTTTACCATTAGGTTAAAGGGGATAAATTAGTATGAATCATGATTTTGTGCTACAAATTTAACAAATTATATGGGATGAGAAAAATAGATTTTTGGATGAGACTAAGAATATTAAAACCACGATTTAAATGAACTTGTTTCAATGATGTATCTTCTTTAGAGGGGAAGGAAGTGTAGTAATACAATAAATCAAACCCAATAATGTCATTTTTCTTTCATTTGTACTTATGGTATTTTTATTGTAACTAATGTAAGTAATATGCCCTAATGTTATGTCAACATAGAACTGTTGAAATATAATGTTGGAAGGAGGTTTCATGATATGATGGTATGTGGTAATCGAACATGGTTCTGATGAGAGGATAATGATGCACTCGTGGTTCTTATTTATTTTGATATGATTTTGTATGATCATGATTTATTATGATGAATATGATATGCATAAGGATTATGATGCTATGATATGAGTTATATTGACATGTGGTCAGTTTATTATGTGATGTCATGATATGTCTTTGATGTTGATATGTTGATGTTATAACTTATGAGGGTATTTTATGTGATAATCACATGCAAATTTTATGACATGCATGAGTATGCAATTCATTATTATTCAAAATGTGTGATTAGCAATGATGTTACGTTCTCCTGATGACATGCAAGACTTGACATATGAATTATTCCTATGATATTATGATTATAACTACTGCAGTGGTTGCATGTTGAGGTGTGATGATTGACAAGACTCCACAAATGGGCCATGGCGGCCGGTTTATTTGATGATCTCGTGTGAGCCCATACACACAAGGAAGAATAAGTAACACCATATGGGCTGGGGACAAACTCAATCAACACTACATATGCCAGTGGTTCCTTTGTTTGTGTAGCTCTTGAAGGGCTATGGGACCATCTTGAGGAGGCCAAGTGCCTGATGTTCTAGGCTAGGTGCCTGTTATTCGATTGGGATTCCGAAGTCTAGAAGGGATGTAAAGGACTTCGATGCCTGGGGCTGTGTACCTTAGTAGTTGTGGAGGGAGTGGGCCAGCCTTGCGAGATGCCTGGGGTCATTGAGTACCGAACCGAATGCCTGCCTTGGGGTGGATGAGGTCTGAGTTAGGCGTGAGCCTTGGGGCCAGCCTTGGACTAGGATACAAACAGAGTTAGGCTTATGCCTAGTGCTGAAAGTGGGAAAAAGGAAAGAGATTCCTTGAGATTTCCCAGGGTGTTGGGGACTTTCGATGCCTGCTGGTTATACTAGTTCAGCAGAGGGTGTTGGCAACATGAAGTAAATTAAATAATAAATAAAAAATAATAAAAATAATACAAAATTCAACTTAACTTCGGGATGAAGTTCTTTAAAGTGGGAAAGTATGTAATATCCCTCCCCTTAATAATAAATAATAAATAATAAAAATAATAAATAATACAAAAATAATAATTAATAATATAAATAATAAATAAATCATAAATGTTAAATAATAAATAAAGTTAAAAATATATACAAAGAAAATAAATAAAAATAAAAATAGTAATAACCATACTAAAGCTCTAGATAAGAATAAATAAAACAAGGAAACTATCAAAAAGAAGGAAATAAAACAAGAAAAGAAAACTATCAAAAAGAAGGAAATAAAACAAGAAAACTAAAAATCAAAAGAAAGTTGCATGTAGACACATGGGTGTGTGCATGTGGTTTCCCTTTCAATATTGTTCTATTTAATAGATGGGAGGAAGATGAGAGGCATGCTTGCATTCCATCTGTCCAAATTTCTATCGTTCATTCTCTTGGGAGAATGGTGTTCTAAGACTTACGAGTCATTCGCAGTAGTATATTGATTGAGGGCTTGGGGGTGGCCAGTTGTAGCAAATCCTTGCACAATTGAGCCTACGGTTGGGTGGAGAGTCGTCCCCAAAACTTGGTTGTCTTCTGGCAGACATCGATCACAGGTAATATAGGTATGTATTTATTTGTTGATTCTGATTTTAATTAGGAAATTAATTTTATATTTACTTTGGGTTGTTACATAGCTCCTGTTCTTCTCGAAGTTGCTGCTTCAATTCCTGCAACTCCTTTTCTGTTTCCTCCATCCTTTGTTTCTCTCTTAGCCTTTGCGCGATCCTCTTGTCACAGTGTCACCTCTTAGGCTCAATCTCCAAAGATGCTTTCAATACAAGTGGGTCTGCTTTGAACTTACAGCTTTGCTCTGCCTCTGCGATGTCAACAACCTTTCTCTTGCCTTTATCACGCGCAGCTCTGCTACCCTCTGCTACTGCTAATGATGCTGCTCTCTGAGATGCTACTTCCTTTTGCTTTTCTAACCACTCTACAACTATGCCAACCGGTTCATTGAGAATGGAGGAGTGATAACAATATCTCCATGGGTCTTCCTCAGGCCAATGACATGCCCCGTGGATCCAAGGGAATTTCACTCTCACACAGTGGTCCTTCACCAAGCAATGTGGGTCGTACATATTGAAACTTTTGGTGCCGAAGGTGAATCTCTTGAACTCATTCATCTCAACCTCAACATGCTTGAGATTTCGAATATCATACCACTTGATCCACAAAGGAAGAGCGGGCCAAGGTGCCTTCTTCTTCCTGTGCAGTCTCGCTGACAACCTTGTCGAGATGTGATATGACTGTTGGGTTGTGTTATATTCTTTCCACGACTAGCCCACGTAGTTAACTGGGGGGCAGAGCCCCCCCTTTGTTGTGCTGATTGCGTAGTGGGGGGACTCGTAGGGAGTTTGAGAGGTTCAGGTAACCCCACTCTATGGGGTCCAGGGTAGCATCTCGGAAATTTTGGTTTTGGACCCTATATTAGGTTGGACGGACCCACCTATGGTTTTGTGCATGTTTTTCACACACGGTTTTGGACACGATGGTTTTCGGTCCATGGTATTGGATGCTTCGACATGTATAAATATGTATTGTAACATTGAAAGGAACATAATGAAAAAATCAAGGTAGTAGTTCTGGTTTTGGGATCCAAGGGAAAATCTCTGTTTATATGTGTTTTATGTGTTATGCTCTCGCAATGTTTATTTTCTATGTTTTAGAATTCGTATGTAGATAATTTTTATACAGGGTTAAAACCTACATTTGGTATCAGAGTTATTTTGGCTTCAAGGGGACACCTTTGTTGCTGAGGGGTTTCGCTTGGGCCTCTGGTAGACCCTATTCAGTGGGAGATTTGCGTGATCAATTCTGGTAGTGAAAGAATATGGCGAGTAGTGCAAAGATAGAGATCAAGAAATTTATTATCAGAGTTTTGAGTTGTGGAAACTCAAGATGGAGGATCTGTTGGTGGATAAAGATCAGTGGATAGCATTAGATTTAGGTACTAAACCAACGGGAGTGTCTGATGAAGAATGGAAGAAGTTGGATCGGAAGGCAAAGAGCACAATACGATTGTGTCTCAGATTCAGTATTGCTGAATGTATCAGGGGAAGCTACAGTGAAGGCTTTTTGAGACAAGTTAGGAACTTTGTACCAATCTAAAACTCTAGTGAATAAACTGTTCCTACGAAAAACGTTGTATAACCTGAGGATGAAATATGGAGACTCGATGTCAGAGCATCTGAATGTGTTTAATACTGTGGTAAGTTAGTTATATTCTGTTGATATCAAAATTTTAAATGAAGATAAGTGCATTAGTTTATTGTGTTCTCTAACAGATTCGTGGGATAGTCTGGTTATTGCAATAGGTAGCAATGCAACTGCCTTGTAGTTTGATGAAATAGTCTCATCTTTGCTGACGGAGGAGATGAGATAGAAAAATATGGAGAGCCAGAATGATGTTGCCTTTTTTGTATGAGGATGGTCCTAGAATAGAAACAAAAATAAGTCATCGAGTGGGAGATGTAAATCTAGAGGGAGATCTAAATCTCCAGGAAAACTTGTAAAGGTGGTGTGCTGGAAATGAGGAAAGGAAGGGAACTACAAAAATGACTGGAGATCTAAAACTCTTGACAAAGGAAAGGGATTTGATGATGCTTCTTCTTCAGAGGTGAAAACCACTTCAGATGAAGGTGGGGATGTGTATTTGGCTTCTTCAAGTACACATGTAGATCATGAGGCATGGTTGATTGACTTAGGTGCATCCTTTCACTTCACTCCCCATAGAGAGTGGTTCTGCGAGTTTGAGAAATACGATGGTGGGGATGTTTTCTTAGGGGATGATAGGAAGACTAGAATCGTTGGTCGCAGAAAAGTAAAGTTGAAGTTATAAGGTGGAAGGATTAGAACACTTCTGGGCATTCTACATATTCTTGCATCCCAGAAATCTTATTTCTGTAAGCACGTTGGATGATGCAGGTGTAAAAACAATGTTTGATAAGGATACCTACAAGATGGTTCGGGGAGCACTGGTATTGATGCAGGGAGTTCGGATTGGAACTTTGTACAAGCTGCAAGGTAGCATTGTTATTGATGGGTGCAATAGTTCTATGGTTCCTAAAAGTGGAGCAAAAAATCTAGTGGTCTCTGGAGAGAAGACCATACTGTGGCATCAAAGGCTTGGACATATTGGAGAGAAGGGCTTTCGAAAACTTCATGGTAAAGGTGTGGTAGAAGGTATGAGTAATAGCTCTCTAAATTTTGATTTCTATGAAAATTGTGTATATGAGAAGCATAATTGAGTGAGTTTCCCTTATGGTGGTAAGAGGGCGAAACACATATTAGCGCTTGTGCACAGTGATGTGTTTGGACCTGTGAAGGTTCCATCACTGGGTAAGTTTGTGTATTATGTATCATTTATAGATGACTTCTCAAGGAATACATGGATATATTTCCTTAAGAAGAAATATGAAGTTTTTGACAGGTTTAAAGAATTTAAGGCTCTGGTGGAAAACTAGACAGAGAAGAAGATAAAGGTGTTGAGAACAGATAATGGTGGAAAGTTTTGCAGTAAGGAATTTGAAGAATTCTGTAAGAAGTGGTATAGCATGACAGAAGACTACTGCATATACACCTGCGAAAAGTGGAGTTACATAAAGAATAAACAAGACGTTGATGGAAAGGGCAAGAAGAATTCTTAGTGTTGTCGGGTTAGGACAAGAATTCTGCGCAGAGGCGGTGGAGACAGCATGTTACCTGGTTAACAGATCACCTTCATCAGCGTTGGAGGATAAGACTCCACAAGAGGTATGGACTGGTAATAAACCCTCTCTTTCACATCTGAGGGTATTTAGATGTGATGCATATGTACATGTTCCAAAGGAGAAAATAACTAAGTTGGATAGTAAATCTGAAAAGTGCATCTTTATTGGGTATAAGGATGGTTTAAAGGGTTATAAGATTTAGAACCCAATAACAAGGAAGGTTGTGTACAGCCGAAATGTGGTGTTCAGAGAGGTGAAAGATGTTATTAAACATGAAGTTCAACCAAAGGAACCTGAGAAGATAGAGTTTGAGCTTAAGGAGGAAGAATCAGACTCTACAACAGATGAGGAATCAGAAGATGAAGAGCCACAAACTCCGGGTGTGAGAAGATCAGCTCGAGAAAGAAGGTAGCTAGAAAGGTATAGTCCATTTGCTTTCTGTTCCAATTTTTCTTTATCTATTACTGATGATGATCCCAGAACTATGAAAGAAGTAGTAGATTTAGAGGATGGAAAACTCTGGAAAGATGCCATGGTTGATGAAATGGCATATTTGCACAAAAATGAGGCTTGGGATCTGATGGAGTTGCCGGCTAGAAGGAAACCCATTGGCAACAAATAGTTGTTCAAGAAGAAGACAAATGCAGAAGGAAAGGTGGAGAAATACAAAGCTCGGTTGGTAGTAAAAGGTTATTCCCAAGTGTTGGGGATTAATTTTGGTGATATTTTTCTCGTGTTGCCAAGATAACTTCTATTAGATTACTTTTATCTGTTGTTGTTTTTTTTTATTTTGAGGTAGAACAGATGGATGTGAAGACAACATTTCTTCATGGGGATTTGGAAGAGGAGATCTACATGAAGCAACCTGAAGGCTTTGTGGTGAAGGGTAAGAAAGAATTGGTATGCAAGTTAAAGAAGTCTCTATATGGGTTAATATAGTCACCAAGGATGTGGTATCATAAATTTGATATATTTATATGGGGACTTGGTTTCACCAGAAGCAAAGCATATCATTATGTGAATTTCAAATTAATTGGTGACCGTGTTATTTATCTGGTCTTGTATGTGGATGATATGTTTCCGGTTGGAAATGAAAAAGAAATTATTTAGGATTTAAAGACCCATTTGTCCTCTAAATTCGACATGAAAGATCTTGGTGCTGCAAACTATATTTTGGGCATGGAAATTAAAAGAGATCGGACAAAGAGGAAGCTTTGGTTAAACCATAGTAAGGATGTTGAGACAATATTGCAGAGGTTTAATATGCAATATAGTAAACCGATGAAAGTTCCTATTCTTGTAGGGGTAAAGTTATCTGCTGAACAGTGTCCCAAGGCACAAGAAGAGGAAGAGGACATGTCCCATGTTCCATATGCAAGTGCAGTGGGTGGCCTGGCGTATGCGATGGTCTGTAATAGACCAGACATTGCACATGTAGTGGGAGTATTGAGCAGGTTTATACCAAATCCAGGGAAGGAGCACTAGACAACAATGAAGCGGGTTTTCAGGTATTTGTGTGGCACTATTGATTATGGTTTGTGCTAGCAAGGAAGACCAGGATTGGATAAAGTGTTGGATATTCGTGGCTTTGTTGTTGCAGACTAGGCTGAAGATCCTGATCAGAGAAGATCTACAAGTGGGTATGTGTTTAACCTATTTGGAGGTGCAGTCAGATGGATGAGTAAGAAACAATCTGTAGTGGCACTATCAACTATAGAGGCAGAATACATGGCAGCCACTCATGCAAGCAAGGAAGCAGTTTGGTTACAGAGATTGTGTTCATGTATGGGGTTAATACAGGGAGCTATAAGGATAGACTGTGACAGCCAAAGTGCAATATTCTTAGCAAAGAACCCTGCATATCATTCAAAGACAAAGCACATTGATGTTTAATATCACTTTGTGAGGGATATGATAGAAGACAAAAAGGTGTTGTTGGTAAAGGTGGACACCTTGAAGAATACTGTAGATGCATTGAAAAAATATGTGAGCTTTGAGAAGTTCTCTTGGTGTAGAGAAACAATGGGCATTGCAAGGCTAGATAAATGACTAAGCTCTCATATGGCCCCATGTGGAAAGAAAATAACAAGTGGGAGAATGTTGGGTTGTGTTATATTCTTTTCACGACTAGCCTACATAGTTAACCGGGGGGTTAGAAGGGGGGAGGAGCCTCGCCTTCGTTGCGCCGATTGCGTAGCGGGGGGAGTCACAGGGGGTTTGAAGAGTGCAGGTAACCCCACTCTATGGGGTCCAGGGTAGTGCCTCAGAAAATTTCGGTTTTGGACCCTATATTAGGTTGGGCGGACCTACCTATGGTTTTGTGCATGTTTTTCGCACATGGTTTTGGATGCGATAGTTTTTAGTCCATGGTATTGGATGCTTTAGCATGTATAAATATGTATTGTAACATTGAGATGAACATAATGAAAAAATCAAGCCGGTAGTCCTGGTTTTGGGATCCAGGGGAAAATCTCTGTGTATATGTGTTTTATGTGTTATGCTCTCACATTGTTTATTTTCTGTGTTTTAGAATTCGTATGCAGGTAATTTCTGTATGGGGTTAAAACCTACAATGACACCTCTTGCATGACGAGCTTGTCCATGGAAAATTTTGTAAAACATGCAGAGCCTTCTCTGCGCTGTACATCCGTATGAAAGTGCCAAGGGGTGAGGCATACCAATCTACTATGTCGATTAATTCCTCCATTGTTGCTTGCGACATGCAAGGTGGATCTTGCTTAGATATCATCTTGTACACTGGGTTGAGAAAGTGGTCTGACAACTGTATGATAACTCCACAGAAGTTGCATTCAGAGAACAATATGCAATAAGTGTGCACAGAGGTTTCCAAAGGTGTCCATGCTCAACCCATGTCTGGGAACTGCTGACGAGCACAAACTGCATCCAGTATGTAAGCGGACATGTATATCTCCGCTTGCTAACCCTTGGGAAGATGCCAAGCTTCTGTCACCTGTTCCTTCAACCTGAGAGCCAACATGTCAGACCAGTTGCAAGGTATTCCTTTGCTGGCCAATTGGTCCAATGCAATAACCCAACTATGCAGGAAGGTCTCTGTGCTCTCTTGGCCGTATAAGCGACATAAAAAGATGACCAAGTACTGATATTCCTTTCATATCTTCGTCTTGTAAACCTGGTTGGGTGTTGTCTTGAACTTGGATAGCTCTTTCGCCCAACTCTTCAAGATATCCCTTGAGTTTGCACTGCTGTTGGGTCTACTGAAGGGTTCCTCCATTGTGATCGCCAGATGTCACAAGTGATACATTTCTTGAAAGTCCTTCGCCATGAAGGTAGCAAGCTATGTTCCACTGGCACTGCTCAACACCATTGTCTCGGGATCAGTATGCGAGACAATCCAGTGGATCATGTCTGTGCATGGAAACGTGGGATACCTACATGCAATCCGGTACAAGCCAAATTTGTGAATGTTGACATAGACCCTGCAGTCTTCCAAATTTTCCTCAAATATGCCTGAGAATGTATCATTGATGTCCTACCATTTCATATTGATATCTTTGTCTATGAACAACTTGGTGTCTTCGTAGATAGGCAAGCTCATAGACACTTGCTCAACTGCATCTCCAGTTGCACTCTTGATGGTGTCCTTTGACCCTGTTCTCTTGGAGGCCATTGAACCTATACTGCTGAGAGACGAACGAACACCTGTGATACCTGGAGACATAGAAACACTCAAGGCAATAAATCTATCAGTTGAAAATGAAAACAACTTTGAGGACTGACATGCAACATACCTAGGTGACTGACTGGGAAGATTGTGCAATTTTCATCAGGAGGCTGGGAGACTAACTGCCAAAACTACACAAGGCATAGTCCGGGTTGTCAGGAGGCTGACTGATTGTTGGAACTGCGCAATGCACAGTCCAGTTTGGCCTGCTAAGGACTGAAACTGCACAATGCGCAGATTTAGTCACCAATGACATTCCAACCCAGCAACTGCATTGCGCAATTTGTGGGGTCAGCAAGGCATTGCCTCCCATAATTGTGCAAAGCAAGCCTGGAGGCCAGTGTTAGGCCAACTTTGTGCAATTTCTGTAGGGAAAGCAGAGCCTTCACTCTCAGAAATGTGCATTGCTAGTCGGGCAAGGCAGGGTTCGGGCTAAGGCAGCCCATAGCTGCCGACGAGCGACTGAAAACATGAAAAGTTATGAATGCATGGTGAAGTTGAGTGCAAACAAGAGTGAATGATCATGCATGCAAACAATGAGTGCATGATTCATAAAACGGGAAAACAAGCATGTGTGTGAAGTGAGTCACCGCAACGACGACCGTTAGTGCAGAAACAATGTCATGCATGCGACAACAGTGAGATGCAATGAAAAACTTGAAACAATGCTTCTACAAGCTAACATGCATTACAATGACAACATGCATTCAAAAAAACCAAGCAAACAACATTCACACAAAGAAAAATACAAAAAGCGACAGAAAAGAAGCAAAAGACATGAAAAGCAAACTTACCCGGAAAAAGATGAGCTGAATGTGCCGAATGCTCCTAGATGTGATGTGGGATGTTAGAGCTCCAATATCGATGTGAGGAATGAGCTCTGTAGCATCGAATAAATAAGTTTGATAAGAATGAGGCTTATGACGTGCATGCCACAAATGTAGGAAAAAGCGACACTTGGCGGGAAGTTTCTAAAACGGTCTTTGCATGTAACCTCAAGCTGCTAAAAATAGATCCCTAAAATCTAGGGATGTTTTTTTGCTTTTTGTTTTTTTGGGAAAAGTAGCCCATGCATGCAAATCAGGGTTGCTCAGTTCTGGGGGGCACTGGTCAACCTGAAAGCACATGCAACAGTCTGCAAGCCTGGGGATGAAATTTGCGCAGTTTCTGGGCTAAGCAAGACTGGTTGTTCCTCTTGCATTGTGCAATTTCTGGACTGAAGCCCTGGATGTTAGTCAGAATTGCACATTTTCTAAGCTGAAGCCCACTATTGGGCTAGATTGCGCAGTTTTCAAAGGGAAGGCTGCTTGGCTGGATTGCGCATTTTTGGAGCCTAGCAGGCAGCACAAAATTTTGGAGGGTGGTTGTAGTCGCTACAACACTTGGTGACACACTGGTAGAACTCCAACTCTCTGAATGGACCTTGTTTCGTGAAAATAAAGTCTAACTCCTCCAGAAGTATTGTTCAGTTCTTAGATCATCTTAGTTTCCGCACTAGCTTGATTGAAAGATGTAGCACCTGCCATGCTCTTGGTCGGTCATCACAAATTCCAAGCCAAGTCAACATAGTTGTTTCGATTGGGGATGAGGGGTATATTGGTACACAAGTAATATGATAGTTAGATTTTAAGTTTCATCTTTGGTGTTGCTCCGCTGCGAGTAGGCCTGGACAGTACCCTAGCGGAGTCACGCAGGAACACAAGCATCGCTCCGCTACCAGCAAGCCTGGTCAGTACCCCGTCAGAGTTACTTGCATCACCTCTCTACGAAGGAAGCCTTTCTCTTCTTTTGCCTTATTCATTTTTCATTTTTCATAACTGTGCATAAGCACTTATTCATTTTAGAGGTGGAAGAGGGATCCCAACTTATTAAGAGCAGAAGAGGTTGTTCCTTCAAAGAAGTATTTTGTATTTACCTCTGACATACTTGTTAAGGTTTTCCCCCTAACCTTACTCTACTTGACTGAGCTGACAACAGTTAACCCATAAATAACCGACTAGAGTAGGTGATACTAGTTAGCGCACAAGTGTTATGTTTTCATCAAGGTTCACTTCGAACATAACATATTTTCCATTGGTGTATCATTGACTGAAGGCAACAAGTTCTACATAAAGATATAGGATAACAGATAACATAGTATTGATAAATGTACAAGTCCTCTTGTACTTTACCCTCCTTGTTACTAGAGTCGTGCACGGTTCATGTGAAACTAACCTACGAACGTGAACAAGCAAACAAACAAACAAAACAAAGAGTAGAATCAAATGCAAAAGAAAAGCAATTAAGCAAAGCAAGCAGGCAAGCAAACAAACAACAAAGCAAGGAAGAAAACATCCATGCAAGCAAACAAGACAAAAGCAAACACTACTCCTACTCCTAAACTAACGGTGCATGGGTTTGATCACGTGAAGTGATATTTCCAATGCAGCCATCGATACATTGGTCGACCCATGTTTGTGAAGCCATAGTTTGCGAACAACACAGTCAGGCGAACCATCAAACATGAAAGATATAACAATGACGACAAACACACTCCGAATTTGAATGCGTCCACAGAAAAGAAAAAAGTGAAAGCGCATGACATGCACTATGTGGACTTACCCTATTGTTGTGCTACACTACATGCAGATGTTAATCATATTTACTCTCTTGACTGTGACATGCAAGAAAACACAAGAAACATAGACAACTTGTGTCGCGCAAGTGTGCTTGTTGTGTAAGATTCCTCCAATGCATGAGCGATCAGATCATGTAGTTTGAGTGGAGGAAGAGAAATATGTGTGTTGGATTGATCTTCAATGCATACAGATGAGTGATGAGGAGCCTTGGGTGTTTCAACAATTTCCTGATCAGAAGTGAAACTAACCTCAAGACAGGGAGGGCTTGACATAACCATCAGCTCCGGCTGAAGTGCCTCGACAGTCTGCGGGGTTTCGACTTCATCGACAGATAGATCATCATAAATGGGTGGCTTTGAAAGATCAACAACAATAGAATCAACATCGTGATCGAATACGGGAGTAAATGGATCACGACAGCTACGAGAAAAAAAATCAATGATTTCACTGACATCCTCATGATCAGATAAATCAAACAGAAGGGTAGATGAGAAGAAAAATATTCACCCTCTGCGTTTCCAGAAAAAGCAGATGAAAAATCAAGTGGATTTTCAATGAATAATTTGTCCTCTCCGCTGTCGAATGATGGATAGACATCGGGTGTGTTCTGCGAATTATCAGCAGTGGATGAATTTACACAAGGAAAATCAGAGATAGCAGAATCACCAAAGATGTCAGGAAAAAGCAGAGGAGGCTCAGACAAAAGGAGATCATCCTTCGTTGCGGGTTGATGTTCAGGTTCCCAGTCATACTCATCATAAATGACAACGCAGGTTGGTTGTGCAATACCAACTCCGTTGGTGGCTTGATCCTCGTTCACAACAGGTGTAGAGTCCGGAACGGAAGGACACAAGCCAGTGAAATCTGAAGGATCAGTAGAACGCAAAGATGGAGGCCGAGGTAACAAATGCATGTGACAACCCATGGGCTTCGCAACAAAATCTACGCGAAAATTGAGAGAAGTGATGATGGGAGGGTATGACAGTTGAACAGGCGCGTGTGCATGTTCTCCCACATCACCCTGCGGTGGTGGAGCTGTTTGATGAGGGGAAGGTGGACAATCACATGTGACAGCGACTGTGTCCACTTTCGATTGTGCAGTTCCATCACCGAAGTATGTTGAGCAAGGTTTTAACTTCAACTTCATCTTGGGATAGAATTATTTGTGAATGAAATATTCGAATTTGTCCCAAAGATATTGGAATTTCATCTGGTTTTTCAGAGCTTCAAACTGAAGTACATGGAAGTGCTGCCAAAATCCTTAGGCAATTCATGCAGAGTCTTCCGTTGTTTTAACAGTTTTTTGTCAAGAGGTTCAGGATCAAAATGATGGAAAGTAGATTCAATTAGATCACATAACTGGTTAAGTGAGTGCACACAGCCATGAGGCAGGTTGTGGCACCATCATTGTGGGGATTCGTGAAGTGTGTGTGAAAGCAGAAAGTTGACCTTGACTTCATCGAACTCATCTGCATCCTCAAGGAATGCAAGAAAGTCGTGTAAGTACTCAGGCTAGGCCACTTTGCCTTCACCATTGTACATGAATTTCGACAAGAGATCATAAAACTCCCTCGTAATGTCGACAGGTTCGACATTAGACAGACATCGCGGAGGGAGGAGTCTAATGATATCCATGACAGATGTGCGAAGATTCAAAACAGGATGTGAGGACTCAGCTTTCCATCTGGCCCTCCTTCTAGCGCCAGAAATGTTGATGGTGTTGGACCCGCCAACATGTCAGGGGATCTCCCTGGTAAGAAGTCCCAACTAGACCTTAGACTGTTTGGTGTAGGAGTCCCAGCAGTGGGGTAGTACGGTATCGCGTTGACCGCGGTTGAATGCAGAGGTGAGTAAGATGTCCTTGTTGGTAGCAACTATGTGACATGTGCAACAAGTCAAGGAAGGTGCATGAATGGCTCTAACACACGGATGGGGGAATGAGTGCACCCCTTAGAAACTTGTGAAAACACACAGCTTGAAAGTGAACTGTTATAGCTCCAAATATCACTCTTGATGTTTGTGATGCTGCACTCATGGCCTAGGGCAACCGCTCCTTCCAAACCTGGTCCAAATACTTAAAAAACAGTGTTTTACTCCCTATACGCGACATTTCCCTGAGCTAAACGCGTGTGTACGCAGGTATGTGTATACCCAACCTGTTTATATGTCTTAAAACACTTAAAAAAAATTAAAACTTCTTAATTTCGAGTGAATATCACAGGTTTTACCTGTTGATTACTTATTAGTGCCCGTGGCCCAACTATTCCCAACTAAAAACTACTTTTGGAGAAGTATAAAAAGGCTTCAATGGGAAGGCTTAAGGCAGGAGAGAATAGAGAGAAAAATCACTCTGCTGAGACTATCCCTAATCAGGTCTAAAGATCCGTGTTCTTCCAGCACTTCCCCCACTACAAGAAACGCTTGTTTCGTTGAGTTATGATGTCTTTTCACTAGTTGAGATATCCTTGTGTGAGTCATGGAAGGAGCCTTTTGAAGACTTGGGATTGGAAAAATCTAGAGGACGGTTCCTCTTGGAGCCAACGAGAGGAAGATTCAGATGATATCGTTCCTTACTTTGTTTTAGTTATCGCAATAAAGAAACACTTTTCTTGTTCCCAAAATCAATCTTCTTCATGCTTAAGATGTTGTTGTTATGGTTTGTATATGAATTGTGGTTTCAATTGTATAACTAGCTACCTTTCAATATGTTGTGAAGTTGATTTCTATATGATGCTTGATCCATATACTATTATGCTTCCTTGAATTAATTGTTTTGCAGGTTTAAGGATCGAAAGGAACTCCAAGATGGTTTGGACCCTCGCTGGATCTTCCCAAATGAAGAACCCCCAGGTGCACTTCCCTTCGTGTAGTTTGCTTATTTTAGTATCATGGCTGTGTGGAATGCTTGTTTTTTCCTGTAGATAACCCCCACTCTACTAGGGTATTGAACCAAAAGCCTAGAGGACTTTGTCCCTCAACAAAATTGGTGACTCCAATGGGGACAACGGTATTGTTGTTCCTAGTTTGGGTTAATTTAAGTCAATTAGGGCTCAACCTT
This sequence comes from Pinus tabuliformis, assembly GCA_031772625.1. Taxonomy (NCBI): domain Eukaryota; kingdom Viridiplantae; phylum Streptophyta; class Pinopsida; order Pinales; family Pinaceae; genus Pinus; species Pinus tabuliformis. The sequence goes on along the minus strand of CM062809.1, from coordinate 927,752,040 downwards.
TGATTTTCTTGCTATAACTAAGTTGTCTGTTCCTATAGGAACTCAGACTTTAAGTCTGAACAGTTTATTCAGACCCTTTTTTTCTTTTTCTTGTGAACTGTTATATACGCAGTTTTTCCAAGTTATAGAAGTGTATGTATGCAAGTTTCCCCATATGAACCCACGTATACACAGGTTTCTTTGGGTTTAATCACGTATACATGCAGCTGTGCGTTGACACAGTTGCGTATACCTTAATTTTCCAAGATTTTTGCAAATATTTCTTCTTCAGTAAATTTGTTTGCTAGTCTAAGTATTTCCTGAGCAGTTAAGTTTGGTTGTCAGTCTGTGTTTTTACAGCAAATTTCCGGTTTCGAATTCTCTCCATTTTTGGAAAGTTTTGGTCTTGTCATGTTTTTTTGCAAGTATCATCATTTGTGTTTGAGCACATGAGATTTCTCTTTGAGAATCTTGGCTGTTTTGGTCTTCCAGGGCAGAAATATTGGTTTTAATCTTTGTGACAAACTTTATCTTTGTGATCTTCTTGCTTTGTGTCAAAATTGCATCTTGTGGCCGTTTGCTTTTCTTGCTTTTTGAAAGTTGTTGAGTGACGATTTTGAGAGTTGTCTTTCTTGAATCTTTTGATCATTGTCACCAAGCTCTCTTTGTTGCTTTTTGGTCGTTAAGAGCATCTTGAAACACTTATTTTGTTGTGTTTTCACCCATTTTGAGTTGATACCCTGCAAAGTGTTTTTGTTGCCTATTCTTCAATCTCAAAGTTTTCAATAGTATTTGGAGCATTTTTGAAAAGTCATTTTTTGTTTTTGTTTTTGAAGAAAACTTATTGAAAACTCAGTTTTTGCTTTCTTTGGCCTTGTTTTGATTTGGTTTCTTTTTGCGAGTGAAAGTGCATTTTTGTTTGTATTGAGATTTGTTTTTAGTGTTTGGATGAAAATGAGCATAAGAAACTTATATTCTATCTAAACATCTTAAGTGGCTAATTAAAAGTGATAAAAAAGTTACTTTCATTCTTTGTTTTAGAGTAGTCCTAATTTTTGCATCCGCATATACTCATTGCATTATGATAGTTTGTGCATCTTTTAGGGCATCCATAGTTTTTGTTAGTTTTTGTGAGTGTGAATCTTGTTAAAAGAAAAGAAAAGGAAATTTATTGATTTCTTAGAAGTTCCTTAGAACCTGGTAGAAATTTCTTTGATCAAAGAACAAAACAAGTGCATCTGCATATAGTTTGGTTTTTATTATTTTTTTTTGTGTCTAAAAACACCACAAGTTTCATTTCTATTTATCCCTTGACTTAATAACAACCCATTTAAAAACAAGCACTAACTAAAATATACTAGAACTTTTTTATATTGTCAATTTAGACACGCCAACAAGTTTTAGGATATTTAGGGCCTTGGATTAGGCGAGTGGAGAGAAAACTTTCCAAGGCCACTTTAAGCTGTCAAACATAGAATTCTGATAACGAGTGAAAATCCAATAGCGTTAGGGAGACCAGGAAAGCTCCAGATCTGGGAGTTAAGAATGAGAGCTTTTGAAGATAAGGAAGAGAGTTACCCCCTCTCCTACTTGTCGGATCTTACCTCAAGACTGTTCCGCCTAGCTTCTGACACGAATTGATAACCTTAGTTGCTTCTCCTAGGGATCTACACAGGTGGCTGCGGAGGGGTGTCCCGTGGCACCTGAGGTTGACGTTGCATCACTCTCAGCGGTACTTCTGGAGGGCACCCTTGTGAAGCTTGGGGGTTTGCACCGACACAGGCTGTTGTTAGGAGGTCAGTGTAACTCCTCTATTACCTTCGTTGGCAGGATTTGGCCGTCATTATCCCAGACTATCTTCAAAATGCCCCTTACTTCACTTTCCTGTATTTTGGTGTCCGGTCCTCATCACCTGGAGTGGAAATACTTGAAAGTTGTTTGATTAGCGAACATCTTTTAGGGACTTTTTAGTGTGTGCTCTGTGTTCTTAGTTGGCCTAGCTTTCATCTTTTCTTGAGTCTTTAATTAGATTTTAATAAAAATTTAAAGTGGCTGACCAATTGCTTAGACGGTCTCGAAGACTTCGTGGTCTTTCACTGCCAAGTTTAGAGCCTTCTCCTAGAAGGCGTAGAGGCAATACTGCCAGTGGATTTCACCCAGTGGCAGCCGATGCATCGGGGATTGATCCTCTGCTTGGGGACATTCGTGTACAAGATAGGCCTAGTACTACCATAGAGCCAGAGAGGAACACTCCAGTTCTCTCTCGAGTCCTCTTCCAATCGAAAGATAACATTGAGGTAGAAGAACTCTCAGAGCCATTAGCAGCTCTGAATTCTCCTCTGTCTTCTGATCATCTAGACATAGTAGTATACGTTGGGACTTCGACACATAGACCTTCAAGTCCAGGTCATATCACACACATCCCTTCGATGACCACTGCTGGGAGCATGGCATCCACCACAAGTGCTACAGGCACGTAGACTTCTATATTAGTACAAGGGGGAGGAACCATTTCCATCCCTTCTACATCTTTATTTGGGTCTACTGCTAGCACATCATTGTTTGGGTCTACTGCCATTCTGTCAACGAGTGGAAGTTCCCAAGCGTATGCATCTAGTTCTGGATTCTTCCCATTTGGCACCCAGTCATAAGGTATTCCATCAGTTTTGTTTAATGCCTCCACATCCATGATGAGTGGATCGGCTTCATTCCAGGGTTTTCCTTTTAGAAGTGGTCATATACCACATTCCAACCTAACAATAGGATCTATGCCTTTTTCTTCTATAGGTCAAGGCAGTAATCCCTTTCAAGGTTGGACTAATCTTGTGGTTAGTGGGATAGGAACTAGAAATCCATTTTTTAGCCAACAAGGGAATAGGCCGTACTCCACAATTAGTTCATTTCGGAGTATTCCTCCCTTAGCTTCTACTTGGAATCCTTATCTGGGGTTATCGACTCCTGATAATGCTCTAGGAGGGGGCTTCGCTGGTTATGGAGGTTTTTCGGCTGGAGTTGGTCAAATTCTGAGTTTCGTTGGATCACAAGGTTCGCCTTTTGGTTCAGCTGGTTCTGCTGGTAACTTCGGGCAGCCTGGTGCCTTCCAAAATCCATGCCAATCTTTTCAGAACTTTGGGAACTCTGCCAGTTTGGGTGGAATCCCCAAGGTCCTCCTAGGCTTCCTTTTCTGGCAATGTTGAATTTGCCAGATCTCATAAAATTGACATATGATCCAATCAGATACAATCCGGCCTGGCCTCCGGTCCCAACCAAACTCCCATCAGACATTCCAAAGTTCGAGGGGAAGGGTAGTGAAGACCTAGGTGACCATGTAACCACGTTCCATTTGTGGTGCTCATCAAACTCCCTCATCAATGATTCAGTTAGGTTAAGACTTTTTCAATGCACCTTAATTGGCAATGTGGCCAAGTGGTATATAGAGTTTCCAGGGGGCAGTTTTACATCTTTCGCTGATTTGGCTAACATTTTTCTAAACCATTTCCAGTTGCCTGTCTGTTATGATGCTGGAACTAAAATTTTGGCCAATTTCCGTCAGCATACGACAACTGAAATTTCTTATCATATTCAGGAATGGAGACGAAGAAAGAGGCTCATTAAAGCCGAAATTCCTCCTGAATACCATCTCGAATGGTTTTTGAAATCTTTACAACCTGAGATCTCTAAGGATGTCTCTCTGTCCAGAGTCTATTCTAAAGAGCAAGCTATTTTTAGGGCCCAACAATTAGAATTTATTTACTCTCAGTCTAGGATTCTACAAAAAATCTTGCCTGATGCTCCTTGGACTAAGGTTGATATAGCCAAGGCGAACCCAGGTCCTGATGCAGATGGTATCGTTGGATCCATAGACACCAATGCGGTGAACCTGTTGAGCCAATTACAGCGATTGTCCTTACAAGTTGCTCCTACCAATCAAGTCACGTTGTCTAACCCTTCCTCTTCTCAACCCTCTTTCGTTAATGCCGTCCAATCTTCCAACCACAATGGGAAAAATAAAGGACGAGGTAAGAAAAAGAGTCAAGATGGGAACGCTGACGCAAATAAACCTAGCAATAATGTTGGTGGCTGTGGAAATGAGTCTAGAAAGAAAGTCAAGTTTCCATGCAAGCTATGCAGTGGAGACCATTTAACTCATCTCTGCCCAAAAATTCAAGACGCTCAATGCTTGTTAGGGCAGCAAGGGACTTTTAGCTCTCAAGCTGTGTTAACCGACCCTTTTCCCCAAGGGAAATAGATGCTTGCTGGCGCGAATTCAAATCCTGGTACCTCTGCAGGGGGTAACCAGGAAGGGGATAAATCATCAAATGTTTTCATGATGGGTTCTCATGCCAATGTGGCCACACGGTCACGTGATTATGGTGAAGATGAAACATCCAAGGATAAATCAGTTACCGAAACTACCAACCCACTTCATATTGAGCGACTATCAACCCTCTGTCGAGACTATACCTCAGATACCGAAAGGTTCTGCTAAATGTGCAACTATCAACCCTAATGTTAGGGCAGCCCAGAATTACTCCATTGTTGAGGATTTGGCTAAGAGTCCATGTGCTATGTCCGATTTAGAGGTGCTCCAGTCGTGTCCTGTTCAAAGAAGTGCCTTGCTTTCAGCAATGGGAGTAGTGGATCCAAATAATTCTTTAGCTCTCACTTTTGATATGCATAATGTCAAAAAGGGACTTCCTTATCATATGGCTTTCCAGATAAAGTCTACTTACTAGAAAACTAATATTTTTCGAATGGTTATAGATGAGGGAGCTTACATGTGTGTCATGTCTATGTCATGTTGGAAGGCCATTGGATCGCCTTTGGTTGTTCCTTCACCTACCCTCTTGACAGTGTTCGATGGTCATTCTCATAGGCCATATAGGATTATCTCGCCATATAGGATTATCTCGACCTTTCCTATATGTGTTGGAGGAAAGGTCATTAATATCGAAGTAGAATTCATTGATGCTAACCTAGATTACAATCTCCTCTTAGGAAGGAACTGGATATACGAAATGGATTCCATTGTTTGGACTCTATTTCGTGTCATTTGCTTTCCTCCTGAGGGGAAAATTGTTAAGGTTGATCATTTGTATTATTCTCCAATCGATCCTCGTGCAACTTCAGACTCTACTGTTCCCTTAGTGGATAACTCTCGTATGCCTACTGAGAATCTAGGAGTCAGGATGTACTTTTCATTGATGAGTACTTTTGATCTTCCCCTTCCTACAACTAGAATAGATACAATTTCATCCTCCAAGGAGCCTTCACGGAAAGAGTTTGTTCGAGCTCACTATTTTTCAGATCCTGGGACCTTTCCTTTATCTGCAACCACATCAGATGAAGGGAGGGTGGGTGAAATAAAATCTCATATGTTTGTAGAAAAGCCTAGATGTGAATCTATTGATAATTCTGTAGACAAACATCCTACTCCTTCCTCAGAGAAAGAGTTAGATGGTGATGTGGCTCATACTTGGACCCTTGATTCCACTTCTGCGTTGGATTGCTTGGATATTGTTTTTCCATCTGACGAAGCGATATTCGAAGTAATGATGGCTGTAGATTGACCATTGGAAGATTTACATCATCATTTATATTTCCGTCCTCCTTTGCATGAAGTCAAATCTAGGTCCTCCAATTTTCCTAATAGCAATGTGTACGGTTCCTTTGGCTCCAACACAATTTTTTTTCAAAGGTAATATATTGATTGGTTCGATGACTGTACCTATAAACATTCCTAGGAGCCAGCCGGCGGAGCCCCCTGATGGGCTCTACCTTAAGAAGTACTTTGCTTAGCAGTTAGACAATGGCATCTTTGTACGTTTTGTATTTTTGTACATCTCTCATCGGGTGTTTTTTTATATCAACACCTTTTTGTCTATTGTGGCAGGTGTTGATGGATGAATTGGTCTATTTTAGATTCACCGATGGTGCTAGTCGGCACACTTGAAACCTCGCCTCCGCAGCTTGGGTAATCTACTATCCAACTGGTTAGTTGATGGTGTCAAGGGGAGTATGCATTGGTCCTGCATCAAATAATATGGCTGAGTATACTGCCATTATTAATTTACTATTCGAAGCAATTTCTTATGGAATCGATTCATTGGTAATCTATCTTGATTCACAACTGATAGTGTCACAATTGAATAACATTTATCAGGTAAGGGATCCATGTTTATATCGCCAATATTTAAGGGTGAGGTTGTTGCAAAGATCATTTACTTACATTAATTATTTGCACATTCCGAGATCTTATAATTAGTTAGCAGATTCTATTGCTAATCAAGCTTTAGACTCGCAAATCGTTCATTCATCACAATAAAGTCAAACATCAAAAAGTCGAATATCTATATATATATATATATCATAAAACATCTCGAGTATACATAAGTGTGTCCAAAATAATATACAAAAATTGGGACTCAAATGCCCATAATCATGTCCAGTACATCTAATGCCCTCGCTGAGGATGAGCTTCTAAGTATGCAGCTACTGCTTTGGTCACATGCTTAAGAGTCCAAACCCAGTCCCATGGCATGCCAACCATGTGACGCTGCATATCTATAGGGAGATCCTCTACAGCCTCCATTGGTACTCGGTGAATTAATCTCACCAAGTGTCGTTGAACTATGTGCAGGAGTCGCTCTATATCGGCAGCTGCCTCTTCGGCACCTTGGCCGTGACGTCTATGCTGTGGGAATCCATCTGGTTGTACTGGCCCAATATCTGGAACATGACCATCATATTAGTCATTTGAATCCTATCAAAAATATTTTTTCAAAGTTCATTTTAATATTTGAAAAAATCATAAAAATCATAAAATCATAAACATTTCTTACTTATAGTGCCCCATGCCGCGGCTGGTGGTAAAGCTAGATCAAGATCTCCTCGGAAGTCCAAACCCAAATAGGGGTAATCATCTACTGTGATGATCTGCTGCTCCCACTAGGAGAAGAAGTCATCATCAAAAGCAGTCTGTGGTACGTCCCCACCTCCTAGTCATTTCATCAGGTCAACCCACTTTCCCATCCGCAGATCTCGCGGGCTACTGATCGAAACTGATACTCTAGGGCGAAGTGCTGGGACCCTCTCAAAGAAGAAAGAGCACAAAATCGTTCCATACCCAAAGTTTTTGGTATGGCCCTTTTTGATAGATGTTAGCTGGCTCTTCAAGTTGGCGAGATGAGGAGTAAACTAATCAAATACTATGGTGGGATAGTCTACCACCAAGCTCATGGCAAGCCGTGAAGCCTGGTGTAAGGAAGTTGATCCGTTCACTCTGGCTATAGTGAATAGGATGATACTCAATGATAAACCCTCCACGTGCTTGATTGGAATTTGGCTTCCAATCTTTTCTGGATGACTTGGGAAATATATATGCACATAGTCCTCGATAGAGAGGCTACCTTGTGATCTACCTGTAGAATGTACTACCTCTCCCCTTTAAGAAAGGCCTGTGATGAAATAAATATCCTCAATCTCTATCTTTAATGGCATTTGATCGATCATGAATGAGTCATCCTCGATGCTCCAGTAGTGAATGAGCATTTCGAGCAAGCGAGTGTTTGCTTTCATGTTTGGCATTTTGAAGAACTTTAGCAAACTGCATCCTCTTAAGGCATCCAAGGCCTGAGGATCGTTCATAACCTCATCATCCACTGTGGCATGCTCTCTTTCCCTCCAAGTCACTGGCATCCCGAGGAAAAACAACTTTGGATTGTTAGTTTTTTGTTTTGAAGTTTTCACATTGTATACGCAGGTTTGTTTCATACATAGTCGCATCTAGGGCCTGCGTATACGCAGGTTATGCAACCCGCGTATACGCCACAACAAACTTTTTGACATAAATTCAATGGTGAAACTTGAATTAAAATTTTTAAAACCAATCACAATTCAATGGAAGATGGGTTTAAGGGTTACTTGGTGATTTTGGGAAGATTTGAACGGTCGAATTTGGAAAATGGCAAAGCTTGCTTCTTTTTCTCCACTTCTTGTGCTCTCAACTCAAATGGTAATAATGGTGAGTCAAAAAAATATTTTATAAGCTTTGAAAATGTCAAATTTTTTCAAAACTTGATTTTGTTTTGTCTCATGTAATTTTTAACTTGGGAGCTTGGAATGTCGAGAATGGTTTGATTTTCAGGACATTTTGGACGCTTTTTTTGACAGTTTCGAGTTGGTTCCATGACTGCTGACCCGTCATGGCAGGTATCATTTTCTTACTGGCATACAGGTTAGGGAAGCCATTTTTCCGTTGCATTATGCATACTAGCCTCCATTTGTCGATACACTTGCTGTAGGGTCGATCCCATCGTGTTATGGTTCGTAAATCATCTTCACTCGCCGATTTTTAAATCATGGCACGATGGTAGAGCCATCCTTTTCATGGGCATCATAGTTAGCACCTCACTGACATTTTTTGCCCATGCTGCTTCAATTTGAGTAGGCTCGGGAGCCCTCTATAGTCCCGCCATGACTTATGCGATGAAGACTCATTCCTCTTTGCTTCATCGCTTCGTTCTGGCCTTATACCCTAGAGGCTCCTTCATGTTGAGTTGTACTACTGCATTGCATTTTGACCATTTGCACCTTTTGGCCTTGAGCCGACTTCACTTGGACTCGTGTTTAAGCCAACTTTTGACCATGACATCTGCAAAATCAAACTTGCATCCCCTTGACTTCTGCAACTTGACACACCTTGACCTGTGGAAGGAACATACTTTTGAGTGTCTTTGACCAGTTTTCGCCTCCCTGCATTGAGCATAGGATTGTTCCAATCCCAGGAACTAGATCATCTGTTTCATCGACACTCATTCTTTCCACTGTACTATAGCATTCTTTTATTCTTTTTCTAGCTTAAAGAAAAATACAAAAAGAAATTATATATTCCAAAAAGAGTGGGAATGGGACTATTTCCACTCATTGTTGGCAGCCAGAGTCAGTTGTGTCACCCTTGAACAAAGCACTCAAAACCAAGTCTCCTCCATTTGGGCGGGATTTAGTTTGACTTAGGTACACCTCAACCTTTTTATTGAGTCAGTTCTCCTCCGATTGGTTATCTCTTCCAATCAAATGGAGAGTTCGTTTGTGCCTACTTATACAGAGACATCATATGTTGCCACATAGTCATCATTGAGTTGTGCTTTTGTTCAAGGGAAGTTAGCCTGAGTCGGCCTCTTTGTGGTGTCTCTTGACTCATTTTTCAGTCAGCCATCCCTGGTTATCAGTGTCTTGTCTATCATCACATCAGTTATATTGGCCCTTTACTCATGCCGGTTTGAGAAGGTCTCCATTGACTTCTTGCTGGTGGGTCTTGTCCTTACCGATGACGACATCTTGCTCTGAGGACAAGCCTAAAGCTGCACCCTGCCCCTATTTTCATTATTGATAGGTTACCTTGTGCTCAACATCAATCAGTATCATGGCTCTTTGACTGAGTGGTTTCCGTTTTGTTCGACATCAGCTCACACTATCACACATTGGTATTCGTGCAGTACCTTGGTTTCCATTTGACCATATTGGTGGATACCTCGCCTTTGTGTCAGCATTCATTATTGGTTGGTTCAGAGGGTTTCTGTCGTGCGCTAGCCACATCTTGTGTATGCCGAAAATGTGCTTCAATCAGGTTACTGCATCTTTTTCGTCCGATTCCTTCCACATTATTGGCCTATGGGTTACACTCGCGCTAGATTGATGAAGGATGCCTTAATGCCTTCCTTCTAGCAGATCTTTCCTTATCGACTACGATTCATTACTCTAGGGCAAAGATCTAGAGTCCATTTGGTACTACCTTGGGGTTTGCAGTTATTAGTGGCAAATTCTTTGCTATCAACAGTGGGAAACCATCATTGTCTCCTGATTGATGAATTCTTACAGGTGTTCGACTCCAACTCATCTATTCGGACTTGTTAGATTGTACTGGGTACCTTGACGCTCATTATCATTATGGATGAGTAGTCTTGCGTTTTTTAATAGTATACATCAATGACCAGTAATCAAACGATTTCTCACATGGTCGACTTCAGATCATTTATTCCCATGGTGTAGAAATGTACCATGACGGTCGGTGAACACCTCGGGTTGCATCAGCATTCATTGGTTCACTCTGCAGTTGCTCTTGCTGCTGCTAGTTTATACCACTCCACCTTATATGTTGTAGTCATTCATGGTGACATTCTATATGCTGGCACCTGAGTTTGCAGTGTAGTACCATCTTATTCCATCATGTTCATTTGGTACTATTGGGATCAATCTTTGATATCAGTGATCAGCTTCATCCTTTAGGATCATTGACATTCTTATATGTGATATACAGACATGTACTTGTTTGGTCATGATCAGATGATCCATTATATATTTTACAATTCTCTATACTTGTATACTTAGTGGATCCACTTGTACTTGATATGCAGACATGCTTTACTTTCTCTAAGCATGGGTATGCCCGTCTTAGACGATGTTTCTTTCTGATATCCTTTTGTGGCTCGGCAAGCTGAATTCTGGTGAGGTCCTTCTCAGTTTTTGATAGGTTTCCTTTCCATGCACTTATTTAATACATTTCGGCCATCATGTACCCTTTCTAACCTCATATATTAGGGGGCATATGTTATAGCTCCAAATCTCACTCTTGATGTTTGTGATGCTGCACTCATGGACTAGGGAAACCCCTCCTTCCAGACCTGGTCCAAATACTTAAAAAACAGTGTTTTACTCCCTATACGCGACATTGCCCTGAGCTAAACGCATGTGTACACAAGTATGTGCATACCCAACCCGTGTATGTTTTAAAACACTTAAAAAAAATAAAACTCCTTAATTTTGAGTAGAGATCATGGGTTTTACCTGTTGATTACCTATTAGTGCCTGTGGCCCACCTATTCCCAACAAATTCCCAACTAAAAAACTACTTTGAAAGAAGTATAAAAAGGCTTCAATGGGAAGGCCTAAGGGAGGAGAGAATAGAGAGAAAAATCACTCTGCTGAGACTCTCCCTGATCAGGTCTAAAGATCCTTGTGCTTCCAGCACTTCCCCCACTACAAGAAACCCTTGTTTCCTTGAGTTATGATGTCTTTTCACTAGTTGAGATATCCTTGTGTGAGTCATGGAAGGAGCCTTTTGAAGACTTGGGATTGGACAAATCTGGAGGACGGTTCCGCTTGGAGCCAATGAGAGGATGATTCGGGTGACATCGTTCCTTAATTTGTTTTAGTTATCTGCAATAAAGAAACACTTGTTTTTTTTCCCGAAATCAATCTTCTTCATGCTTATGATGTTGTTGTTATGGTTTGCATATGAATCGTTATGTCAATTGTATAGCTAAATACCTTTCAATATGTTATGAAGTTGATTTCTATATGATACTTGGTCCACATACTGCTATGCTTCTTTGAATTGATTGTTTTGCAGGTTTAAGGATTGAAAGGAACTCTAAGAGGGTTTGGACCCTGGCTGGATCTTCCCGAACGAAGGACCCCTAGGTACACCTCTCTTCGCGTAGTTTTCTTATTTTAGTATCATGGTTGTGTGGAATGCTTGTTTTTTGCTGTAGATAACCCCCGCTCTGCTAGGGTATTGACCCAAAACCCTAGGGGACTTTGTCCCTCAACAGGAACACATGAGAATAGATACATCACAAGCTGGAAAGCTATCTAGCCAACGATCCAAAGTGATGGTTAAACCAACAACACATCTCGATAAGATTCATATAAACATATATAGAAAAGTCCATACACACGTGTAAACAACAACTACATATATCATTAGAGTAACCAAGATAGCTGAAATACAATAACAACATATGCATCAAATGTGTTGGCTCTGTTATATTAAGAAAATTAAAGATCCAATCATACATACAACTATGGTCATCCACTAGTCCCAACAACGGAATGTTACAGTCACTGCCGCTTGCTCCTCCAAAGAGATATACTAGCTTTGCATTGTGGAGAAGCCAAGGCTCATTACAATACACTCCAAGATTTCTCTAAGATACACCTATAAGGGGTCCCAAAAGCCTATACAATGAGTTATGAGGTTATATAAATAGAAAAGGTTGGGGTGACTCTTGACATTCCCCTTTGTGACTCTTCATCTACCCTCATGACTCTTCAACTACTACATGATTGTTACATTCTACTATCGACACTTGGTCTTTCACTTTTACATGATGTTACATTACAATCTGCACATGTACCAATGTGAGACAAAATAGGCTTGAGCAAGCCATGCAAGATATCAGTAAGAATCAAACAGTTGTGGGAAGACCAACTCTTCAACATCCTCGCGATGATCGACGATGGTGAACTGATGCCAAGCTTGGTAGTCTGTTATGGTGTTTGTGTGCTCAATGGTGACATCCTGCTGAAAGCAAACTCTTGCCTCTGTTGCATCCGGGTACATTGGTTTGGCACCTCTGTCCAACTCGTCTGATAACATGCACATCATAGTCTTGAGTGCAGTCGGACCAGCAACATACTGATGCATAGTGTTTGCGTTGATCTCCAAGTCTGCGCTAGTGGCTTCATGCATCAACTCATCAAAGTACATGTCCAGCTCCAGTCAAAATTGGTTCTTTGACTTTGCCTCGTGAGTGTGCCAATGGATGGGATCGTGTGCGTGTGCACAATGAAATCCATGCTTTTGAACACCCATGCATGTGAAGCCTACAAACTAGTGATGAGTTGTGGGAGTTCCTCATAGTTCCAGATCTGACTCCAGATGCATGCCTTCAACTCTACTACCTTTGGCTTCATCATCTTTGGAAAATACATTGGGGCTCCTTTGTACCTCATTGTCCATGTTTGCATGTGATCGACAACAATATGCATATTTGACAAGATGTGTGCTCTCCTAGCACAACGCTGCTGCCAACCATTGAGATGGACAACTGACTTATGCACGGTGACGAATCTGGAATACAACGTCTGCATGACTGCTTCGAGAGATGATACTTCATCATGTATCTCTCTCCTCAACTCTGCTCTAGCGGATGTTGTAACATGTTCTCCTCCCTTCTTGGCTGCTTGTAACTCCTTAGCCATGCGCTCATTCTCTGCTATCAAGAATCAAACACTCAAGCTGGTGGCTTCGGCATATGCTCTGGTAGAATCGGTCAATGTTGCTGGATTCTTGCACACATCGGATACGATCACTCATTCTTCAAACTACATAGGAGATATGTGGACATCCGAAGTAGGCACTCTACGCGACTGCAAAACTCTGTGTTGTGAATCGTTGAAAGATATGTTGTGCATCTACGCCTCCGGATAGTCTTCAAGGATTTCTGTGTCTCCTTGATCGCTTGGGACTTGCTATGCTTATGGATCTGGTGAAGCCAGTGGGGTGACCTCTTGGTTCCGAGGCATGAGGTCAATATCCTGATCTGACTCTGGTTGAACCATATCCGTATCCATCTGCTCTAGCATCTATTCAATCTCTTGAGCTAAGTCCTGCTCCTCTGACTGCTCACCCTGTCTTCTTTGTGCCAACTGCTCGGATGAGTCTATAACCTGTATGGGCGCAGTTTCATCAATCTGTGCATGTTGCACCTCCTGCTATACCTATTCCTGTTGCACTTCCTTCTCTCTTCTGCGCAGCTCCTGTTCTTCCTGGAGTTGCCACTGCAACTCCTTTTCTGTTTCCTCCATCCTTTGTTTCTCTCTTAGCCTTTGCGCGATCCTCTTGTCGCGTTGTCACCTCTTAGCCTCAATCTCCAAAGTTGCTTTCAACACAAGTGGATCTTCTTTGAACTTGCAGGTTTTCTCTGCCTCTGCGCTGTCAACAACCTTTCTCTTGCCTTTGTCACATGCAGGTCTTCTACCCTCTGCTACTGTTGATGATGCTACTCTGTGAGATGCTACTTCCTTTTGCTTTACTAACCACTCTACAGCTATGCCAACCAGTTCATTGAGCCTGGAGGAGTGATAACAATATCTCCATGGGTCTTCCTTAGGCCAATGACACGCCCCGTGGATCCAAGGGAATTGCACATTCGCACTGTGGTCCTTCACCAAGCAATGTGGGTCGTACGGTTTGAAACTTCTGGTGCCGAAGGTGAATCTCTTGAACTCCTCCGTCTTGGCCTCAACATGCTTGAGATTCTGAATCTCATACAACTCGATCTGCAAAGGAAGAGCAGGCCAAGGTGCCTTCTTATTCCTGTGCAATCTCGCTGACAACCCTATCGAGATGTGATATGAAACCTCTTACATGATGAGCTTGTCCATGGCAAACTTCGGTAAAAAATGCGGAGCCTTCTCTGCATTGTACATCTCTATGAAGGTACCAAGGAGTGAGGCATACCAATCCAGTATGTTGATTAATGCCTCCATTGATGCCTGCGACATGAAAGGTGGATCCTGCTCAGATATCATCTTGTACACCGGGGTGATAAAGTGGTTTGAAAACTGTATGATAACTCCACGAAATTTGCATTTAGAGAACAATCTGCAATAAGTGTGCACAGAGGTTTCCAAAGGTGTCCATGCCCAACCCAAGCCTGGGAACTGCTGATGAGCATAGAATGCATCCAATATGTAAGCGAACATGTATATCTCTGCTTGTTGACCCTTGGGTAGATGTTGGGCTTTTGTCACCTATTTCTTCATTGACCTGAGAGCCAACATGTCGGACCAATTACAAGGTCTTCCTTCGCTGGCCAGTTGGTACAACGCGATAACCCAACTCTACGGGAAGGTCTCTGTGCTCTCTTGGCCATATAAGCAGCATGAAAAGATGACAAAGTACTGATATGCCTTCTGCAGTATCATCGTCTTGTAAACTTGGCTGGGTGTTGTCCTGAACTTGGCCAACTCTTTCGCCCAGCTCTTCAAGATATCTCTTGAGTTTGCACTCCTGCTAGTTCTGCTGAAGGGTTCCTCCATTGTGATCACCGATTGTGGCAAGTGATACATTTCCTGAAATTCCTTCGCCCTGAAGGTAGAAATTTGTGTTCCACTGGCACTGCTCAATACCATTGTCTCGAGATCAATATGTGAGACAATCCAGTGGATCATGTTTGCGCATGGAAATGCGGGATACCTGCATGCAATCTGGTACAAGCTAGACTTGTGAATGTTGACATAGACCTTGCGGTCTTCTAGATTTTCCTCAAACGTGCCTGAGAATGTATCATTGATGTCCTACCACTTCATCTTGATATCCTTGTCTATGAACAACTTGGTGTCTTCGTAGATAGGCAAGCTCATAGACACTTGCTCAACTGCATCTCCAGTTGCACTCTCGATGGTAACCTTTGACCCTGTTCTCTTGGAGGCCATTGAACCTATACTGCTAAGAGACGGACGAACACTTGTGATACTTGGAGACATAGAAACACTCATGGAAAGAAATCTGTCAGTTGAAAATGAAAACAACTTTGAGGAATGAGATGCCAAAACTACGCAAGGCACAATACCGACTGTCAAGAGGCTGACTAACTGCTAGAACTACGTAATGAACAGTCCAGCCTGGCCTGCTGAGGATTGAAACTACGCAATGGCAGTTTCAGTCAGCAATGACATGCCAACCTAACAACTGCATTCCGCAATTTCTGGGGTCAACAATTGTTATCGTCAGATCCATTGTTAAACTATTGAGATCTTTTGTATGGTCAGATCCATTGTTAGACTATTGAGAATTTTTTCACGGGTTAGATCTCATTGTTTTAATGGTCAAGCGAATCTTGATTTGTACAACCTCTCAACTTATTATAACCCATGAACATATTATAATTACCTTTGCAGTGGTATTTTCGTTAACTCCAATTAGTTTTGGTCTCTAGTCTTTGTTTATCTCTGCCATTAATTTCTCCCATTAGTTTCGGTCTCTGGTTATCTCTATCATTAATTTTTGTTTCCGGGAAGGTGCCCAGGATTGAGGATTACGCTATTTTATCGACATTTCAATTGGGTTTTTCTTTCTTTTCAGTTCTACTATCTCATCCACAGGTAATGCATTGGTTTTTTTTGTTAAACCCCTTCTGCGTGTTGTTTTCTGGTGATCGTTGCCATTAATTTCTTGGTTCCGATAGGTTCTAAAGCAAGAGGATTGTTGTGTAATTTGGAGATTTTTAAGGATAAATATGGGAAAGAAGAAGTCATTGAAGATTCCAACTGCTTTGTAACCACTAGAGTACCGTGGAGTGTCAGTGTGACCTGTGAGTATATTCACATTTTTTTCACATGGAATTGCTCGGATGGTTAATAGTGGTTGGAATCTAGGCAAAACAATTTCAATTTTTTTTTGTAAAGGTAGCGTTTGAATCGTGATTTTGATGGTGGAAATGGATTCAGCACCATCAAAAACGTCTAGGACGCTTAAACTTTTGAAGTTTAACAACTATAACTTGGATTTACAAAAATCCTTGCGGGATTTTAATTTCCATACCTTTCAGCAAAAAAACAGTCTCGTTAGACTACAACATTTTTTTTTGACATTCAAACCTTAAACCGACGCAAAGTAGGTTTTGGACATTATCTTGTGAAAACAATGACTAATATATATATATATATATATATATATATATATATATATATATTTCTGGGTTTTCATTGATGTTGGCAGTTGCGGCTTGAACTCAAAGCGTGTATCCCATAATGCGGGCTTCCTGAATGTGGGAATTGTACTGAAAGATTCAGGATCAAGACAATTCAAGGGGAATGAAAAGGGAAACACAGCGGATCAAACTGGCCTGGCTATAAGGCATGGAAGGGACTGGCTAAGTCTCTTCCTTACTGAAAGGAAGTCTAGTGAGTAAGCTTGGGCTAAGGAGAATTTATTCAAGTCATGGCATGCAGTAGGATCTTCTTATGGTGTACAACAGAGAAGAGTATTATTCCAAAACAGAAAATAGTCCTATTCCAGAAATGAAAATCATCTAGAAGGCCAGGTTTATAGAGTCTTAGTCTTATTCTAGAAATGAAAATCATCCAGAAAGGCTCATCCAAACGAAGATGACTTATCCTCTTTAGAGATCAAAGGCTCCTATACATTGACCATCTTCTGTACATTGGAGGTGAAGGTAACCTACATCCCACCCTCCATTACCAACAGCAGGTCACACAATTTTCTTTCCATGAATTTACATTATTTTATGGTCACATTACAGAACACGCATTTGGGTTTTCAGAGAAGTTTTTTCCAGACGTATAGCACATGCTTCGCAATGCATTTGAACTTTGCCACAACTGTACCATTTAAGCTCACAATTTATGAAGGTTGGTTATGTTTTTTTTAGAATCTGAATGTTTTAATTGGTTGCCATAATATATAGAAATATGTTTAATAAAATGCTAAACATTGCTTTAAAAGTGCCATAATCTATTTTCATAAGTTATTTAACCAAAGACAAAGTACCATCTAATAAAAATATATAAAATCATCCTAAAGTGATATATATAGCTAAACATTGCTTTAGAAGTGCCATAATCCATTTTCATAAGTTATCTAACCAAAGATACATAGAGTACAATTTAATAAATAAATAAAATCACCGTAAAGTGATATATATATATATATATATATAATTAATTAATTTTTGTCGTAGTTTATATATATAAATTTGTTAAAATTATAAATTTTGTGCGAAAGTTTTTTGAGTTTCATATTTAAAAATATAATTTAACAAATAATTATTTTGTTAAATTTCAATCAAAATCTCTAAAACATAAAATAGTAACAATGCCATTCTTGTTTATTTGGTAGCTTTGAGTTGATGTTTTTTAACTGTCAACCCAAGTATGTTTGCAAGAACAAAATCTCTAAAACATAAAATAGTAACAATGCCATTCTTGTTTATTTGGTAGCTTTGAGTTGATGTTTTTTAACTGTCAACCCAAGTATGTTTGCAAGAAATTCAAGAAAAAAAATAGAATATTTTCATTAAGAAAAATATTTTACATTAAACATAAATCGCTTGAGCACACTACACTGTTATCCAGAATTGAGTAGAAGGTTGTATGGCCCAGAATATATTCCCCAAGAAAAATCATTTAAACACTATTTTATGTAAAGAATGATTTGTTTTACATAAGCATAAATCGCTTGATCACACTAGACTTTTAACTAGAATTGAGTAGAAGCATGTATGGCCCAGAATTTATTTCCCAAGAAAATCATTTAAACACTATTTTATGTAAATAATGATTTGAATTTAGTCGATCTTACCCCAACATTTTGTGGTGAGTTAGATAAGCACGCTTCCCATGTCACATGAAGCATATCTTGTCCAAATATCTTGGTGAGGTAGATGGCACGTTTACAATGACCACGAACTAAAAAGGAAAAAATGAAACTAAAGAAAATATTTAATATTACTCTTTTCTCTTTTTGTTTGTTGGTAAGTTTTTGTTAATTTATTACTTTTATATGTTAGCAATTGTACTAAATGTTGCAAAAGAAATGTCATAAAGCATAAATTCAAGAAGAATCGTGACATGTAAATGGTCATTGAAAATAAGAATTCATAAACAAGATTCCATGTAAAGGTAAATGATTTACATTATGTGAAATTTACAGATTGTATAATGTTTCTAACATAGATTGCCTCTTGATTTTCGGAGATGCTTTTTTAAGTTTCAATAGAAAATTACAAGTAGTAGATTATAATGGAAGAGGGAAATAAAATAATATTACATCGTGAGCAACATGATGGTTATCTTTCCACATTTAAATTTGCATCACAATTTGTTGAAGAAATGAGAGAGTCGAAGAAGTAATAACTAACCTGCAAAAAGAATATTTTGTTCAAAATATATAGAAGAATTATTATTATTTTAAATATGGAATTTAACTGTTAAAATTGATTATAATGAGTTTGCATGCGAATTGTGTTATAATGAAATTGGAGTGAATGAAAATGTGCTTACTTTTGTCATGGGAATTTCAATATTTCTAGTTGAAAATGCAAGGGGAACGATGGCATATTGAACACCATTGAAGATTTATGCGTAGTTGAAGATGCATATTTCTTGATTGAGTCAATTCGTATTTTTCGCATTTTGTCATGTTCATGTATGTGGATTATACGTTTCAGAGAAGATTTTATTTTTAGTAATAATTGTAAAGTTGATCGAATGCAGTATAGTGGTATGTTTGGATTTGGTACTGGTAGAAATATTTTTTCTATATTATGTAATGTAATTATTGCTTCCTCTATTTTGTTGCAGTAACTATATAGTTGCGATATCTACGAGTCCATATGTCCTGTTTCAGAAGACAAATAATGTTAGAAGTAAGGAGTTAAAAAATATAATAACAATGTAATATTTGCAACCATGTATTAATAATGATTAAATTTGATTATTGTTAATAGATAGAAAATATATGCGATAAAAATAGATTGAGCTTAATAATTATGGAAAACCTTTTGGAGATGTTAACATATGGATTGGAGCAGGTTGTCTGGAGGCATTTAACGAAGAATTTCTTCTGCATGTTTTCTGTGAGCAATATTTTTGTTGTCTTTCATTTTCATGTAACGATCGAAAGTTAATGGAGGGAAAATTCAGAGATCTTGTAGAGAAGGGACTCTTGAAATTGTTGTGAATGTGAGACCTTGACGTTCAATTTTTCCAATGTCTATTGTTGCTTTTACCAATGTCATACCGTGAGATTTATGTATAGTTAATTCCCAAGCCATCTTTAGTGGAATTTGCGTATGTCCATTTCTTTTTATTGTTGGAATAGACAAGTGAGTGAGATTTATTTCATCCCAAGGAGGCCCAATGTATTTGGGAAAAACTATGACAACAAATGTTGGAAGTTGTGGAGGTACAATTGATTCTTTATAAAAGATGGATATAATTTCCTCGAGGGAACCATTAACAAGTTCGGCCGAAACCTAAAGGTTGGAAGTTAGCATCACTTTTTGGCCTTTGCATAGCAAGACAATTCACTCAAGTTGTTCGTCTTCTGAGTAAAGGCTATAATATGTGTTGTCGTCTTCTGCGATGGATCTTGCGACAAAAGTGTTTAAATATTTTATCATTTGCTTATTATGGACCAATGTTTGAGCATTGGTTGGAAATAGATGCATGCAATCACGGAAAGAATGTATTTCATCTTCTGACAAAGAATTTGTTCGAGACATGAGGATGTTATAGTCGTCAATTGTTGGATTTTCATTTCTAATGTTCTAGAGGATGTTTCTGAAAGTAACCTGAGCGATGTTGTCACCTTGTTGACGAAATATTGTCTAATGTGATGATTGTGTTGAATGTGTTCCACAATGCACTCTTGTGGCTTGTCTTGCATATAGTGGTATGTATTTGACGGGGAGTAACTAGCCGAGATCACCAACTAATATAATGGAACAACCACCGAATTGAGTGTTTCTTTGTAGTGGATATGTCTCTAGAAGACATTCTTTAATCTGGCTGAGAATCTTTGGTCCAATGAAACTCATTTCATCGATTAGTATGTATTGGATATGCTTAAGTTCTTCTTGGAATGTTGTAAGAGCATTTCCTTCTAAGGGCATAAGATCCTTTATGGGAAGGTGGAAGGCGACATGGATTGTCGATGCTTGTATGTTGAAGGTTGCAACGCCTATAGGGGCGAGGAGCATGATCGGTGAAGGTCCTTAGCCAGCAAGGCTTATGAGCATTTCTTTGATGCAATTTATAAGGTGGGATTTTCCAGTACCAATAGTGCCTTGTATTATCATTCTTAGAGCAAGAAAAATATCCTTCTTAGCAAAATGATTAGAAAAATATTTAGAGATTTTCTTTGCATTGGAGATAATGAGTTAAGGTTCGTAAGGATATGTTTATGTGTTTGAAGAATGTGGTGGACAGAGCGGTTATTCTCAATGAATTGTATGCCTTTTTCTTGTAGATCTAATGGGATAGTGGTACAAAGGGGGGGTTCTTCCCCCCCTCTAACCCCCTAGTTTAACTAGGGGGGCTAGTCGTGGAAAGAATATAACACAACCCAACATTCTCCCACTTGTTGTTTTCTTTCCATAGGGGGCCACAAGAGAGCTTAGTCATTTATCCAGCCCTACAATGCCCATTGTTTCTCTACACCAAGAGAACTTATCAGACCTCACATATTTTTTCAATGCATCTGCATTATTCTTCAAAGTGTCCACCTTTACCAGCAACACCTTTTTGTCTTCTATCATATCCCTCACAAAGTGATATTGAACATCAATGTGCTTTGTATTTGAATGGTAAGCAGGGTTCTTTGCCAAGAAAATTGCACTTTGATTGTCACAGTCTATCCTTATAGCTCCCTGTACTAACCCCATACTTAAACACGATCTCTACAACCAAACTGCTTCCTTGCTTGCATGAGTGGCTGCCATGTATTCTATCTCTGTAGTTGATAGTACCACTACAGATTTTTTTTCTCACTCATCCAACTGACTACACCTCCAAATAGGTTAAACACATACCCATTTTTAGATTTTCTCTGATCCAAATCTCCAGCCCAGTCTGCATCAACAAAGCCACGAATATCCAAAACTCTATCCAATCCTGGTCTTCCTTGGTAGCACAAATGATAATCACTAGTGCCACGCAAATACCTAAAAACCTGCTTCACTACTGTTCTATGCCCCTTCCCTGGTTTTGAAATAAACATGCTCAATACCCCCACTGCATGTGCAATGTGTTGTCTAGTACAAACCATCACATACCTCAAGTTATGGCCTGCACTTTCATATGGAACACGGGACATGTCCTCTTCCTCTTCTTGTGTCTTGGGACACTGTTCAACAGATAAATTTACACCTATAGGATAGGAACCTTCAAAAATTTACTATCTTGCATATTAAACTTCTGTAGTATTATCTCTACATACTTCCTCTTGTTTAACCAGAGCTTCCTTTTTTCCCGATCTCTTTTAATTTCCATGCCCAAAATATAGTTTGCAGCACCAAGATATTTCAAGTCGAATTTGGAGGAAAATTGGGTCTTCAAATCCTGGATAATTTTTTTGTCATTTCCAACCAACAACATATCATCCACATACAAGACCAGATAAATAACATGGTCACCAATTAATTTAAAATACACACAATGATCTGCTTTGCTTCTAGTGAAGCCAAGTCCCCATATAAATGTATAAAATTTCTGATACCACATCCTTGGTGACTGTTTTAACCCATATAGACTATTTTAACTTGCATACCAATTCTTTCTTACCCTTCACTGCAAAGCCTTCAGGTTGCTTCATGTAGATCTCTTCTTCCAGATCCCCGTGAAGAAATTTTGTCTTCACATCCATTTGTTCTACCTCAAAATCAAAAGCAACAGCAATAGATAAAAGTAATCTAATAGAAGCTACTTGGGCAACAGGAGAAAAAATATCACCAAAATCAATTCTCGGCACCTGGGAATAACCTTTTTCTACCAACCGATCTTTGTATTTCTCCACTTTTCCTTCTACATTTGTTTGCTTCTTGAACACCCATTTGTTGTTAGTGGGTTTCCTTCCAGCCAGTAACTCGACTAAATCCTAATCCTCCTTTTTGTGTAAAGATGCCATTTCATAAACCATGGCCTCTTTCCAGAGTTTGCCATCCTCTGAATCTACTGCTTCCTTCACAGTTCTGGGATCATCATCAATAATAGATAAAGCAAAATTTGAACAAAAAGCAGATGGACTATACCTTTATGGTTGCCTTCTTTCTTGAAATGATCTTCTCACACCCGGAGTTTGTGGCTCTTCATCTTCTGATTCCTCTTTTGCTATAGAGTCTGATTCTTCCTCATTTAGCTCAAACTCTATCTTTTCAGGTTCCTTTGATGGGACTTCATGTTTAATAACATCTTTCACCTCTCTGAACACCACATCTCGGTTGTACACAACCTTCCTTGTTACTGGGTTCCAAAGCTTATAACCCTTTAAACCATCCTTATACCCAATAAATATGCACTTTTTAGATTTACTATCCAACTTTGTTCTTTTCTCCTTTGGAACATGTGCATATGTATCACATCCAAATACCCTCAGATGTGAAAGAGAGGGTTTCTTACCAATTCATACCTCTTGTGGAGTCTTATCCTGCTACGCTGATGAAGGTGATTTGTTGACCAGGTAACATGTTGTCTCCACCGCCTCTGCCCAAAATTCCTGTCCTAACCCTGCACCATTGAGCATGCTTCTTGCCTTTTCCATCAACGTCTTGTTCATTCTTTCTACAACTCCATTTTGCTCAGGTGTGTATGGAGTAGTCTTCTAACGTGCTATACCACACTTCTTACAGAATTCTTCAAATTCCTTCTTGCAAATCTCTCCACCGTTATCTGTCCTCAACACCTTTATCTTCTTCTCTGTCTAGTTTTCCATCAGAGCCTTAAATTCTTTAAACCTGTCAAAGACTTCATATTTCTTATTGAGGAAATATATCCATGTATTCCTTGAGAAGTCATCTATAAATGATACACAGTACACAGACTTACCCAGTGATGGAACCTTCATAGGTCCAAACACATCACTGTGCACAAGCTCTAATATCTGTTTTTCCCTCTTACCACCAAAGGGGAAACTCACTTGATTCTGCTTCCCATATACACAATTTTCACAGAAATTAAAATCCAGAGAGCTATTAGTCATACCTTCTACCATACCTTTACCATGAAGTATTCGAAGGCCCTTCTTTCCAATATGTCCAAGCCTTTGATACCATAGCATGGTCTTTTCTCCAGAGACCACTAGATTTTCTGCTCCACTTTCAGGGACCACAGAACTATTGCACCCATAATAATAGTGCTACCTTGCAACTTGTACAGAGTTCCAATCCTAACTCCTTGCATTAATACCAGTGCTCCCTGAACCATCTTGGAGGTATCTTTCTCAAACACTATTTTTACACCTGCATCTTCCAGCTTGCTTATAGAAATCAGATTTCTGGCCAAAGTAGGAATATGCAGAACACTCAGAAGTGTTCTAATCCTTCCACCTTGCAACTTCAACTTTACTTTTCCTCCACAAATGATTCTAGCCTTCCTGTCATACCCCAAGAAGACATCACCACCATCATATTTCTCATACTCGCAAAACGACTCACTATGGGGACTGAAGTGAAAGGATGCACCTAAGTCAATCAACCATGCTTCATGATCTACATGTGTACTTGAAGAATCCAAGTACACATCCCCACCTTCATTTGAGGTGGTTTTCACCTCTGCAGAGGGAGCATCATTAGATCCCTTTCCTTTGTCAGAAGATTTATATTTACAGTCCCTTTTGTAGTTCCCTTCCTTTCCACATTTCCAGCAAACCTTTACATGTTTTCCTAGGGATTTAGATCTTCCTCTATATTTAGACCTCCCACTCGATGAATTATTTTTGTTTTTGTTATGGGACCATCCTCGTACAGACAAGGCATCACCATTCTGGCTCTCCATATTTTTCCGTCTCATATTTTTCGTCAGCAAGGATGAGACTATTTCATCAAACTGTAAGGCAGATGCATTGCTACCTATTGCAATAACCAGATTATCCCATGAATCTAATAGAGAACACAACCAACTGATGCACTTATCTTCATATGAAATTTTAATATCAACAGATAATAACTAACTTACCACAGTATTAAATGTGTTTAGATGCTCTGTCACTGAGTCTCCATCTTTCATCCTCAAGTTATACAAATTTTTCTATAGGAATAGTTTATTCACTAGAGACTTAGATTGGTACAGAGTCCTTATCTTTTCCCACAAAGCCTTCATCGTAGCTTCCCCTGATACATTCAACAATACTAAATTTGAGACACACAATTATATTGTTCTCTTTGCCTTCTGATCCAACTTCTTAAATTCTTCATCGGACACTCCTATTGGTTTAGTACCCAGATCTACCATGATCCACTGAACTTTGTCCACCAGAAGATCCTCCATCTTGAGTTTCCACAACTCAAAACTCTAACCATTAAATTTCTCGATCTCTATTTTTCCACTGCTCGCCATCTTCTTTCACCACCAGAATCGATCTTGTAGATATCCCACTGAACAGGTTCTACCACAAGCCCGAGCGAAACCCCTAAGCAACAAAGGCATCCCCTTGAAGCCAAAACAACTCTGATACCAAATGTAGGTTTTAACATTGTACAAAAATTACTTGCATATGAATTCTAAAAAACAAATAATAAACAATTGCGAGAGCATAACACATAAAACAAATATACACAGAGATTTTCCCCTGGATCCCAAAACCGGGACTACCAGATTGATTTTTCATTATGTTCCTTTGAATGTTACAATACATATATATACATGCCAAAGCATCCAATACCATGGACCGAAAACCATCACGCCCAAAACCATGTGCGAAAACCATGCACAAAACCATGGACAAAACCATAGGTCCAAAAAAAACATTTCCTCGGGGCGTTGCCCCGAAACCCGTAGAAGGGGGCTAACTGCCCCTCTCAAACCCCTTGTGACCCCCCCGCTGCACATCGGCACAACGAAGGGGGGGCTCCGCCCTCCTCTAACCCCCCGGTTTAGCTAGGGGGCTAGTCGTGGAAAGAATATAACACAACCCAACACTCATCTGGAAATTGTTCTAATCGGATGTTTAGATCATGGATAGATGTTGGAAAGTTCTCTGCGATTTTTCTTTCACAAAAACAAAGGTTGTTGTTTGACTACGATGGTGCATCATGAGATTGTATATGTAGTAGCGAAATCGTGGGTGCTTGCCAAACCTGTTATCATGGTAATGTATGAGATGAAGTGCGTATTCATGTAACTGCATTGTTTTCATTCTTGGTTGATTTGGCATCACAGCTCCTATGGCGAAAAGGGTAGGGAAAACCATACAAAGGAAACCAATTGGTGGCCATTCAATTGTAGTATCAGAATGGTGGTTGTAGGCATGTAAATATTGTCATATTTCTTGGATTTTTGTATTTGTATTGGGAATAGTGGGTATAAATGATGATGTGTGGTGTGGGTATGGGTTTGTGGAATCTTCAATGGCATCAAGTTGTGTTTCAAGTGATAGTTGGGAATTTGGATCTGTGGTATTGGAATGGCGAAGGGAGGAGGAGACATCGATGGGGAATGTTGGTAAGGATGCTAGTGCGTTGTTATCAATGCGAGCATTCTTATAGTATGGGTCATTTTCCAATTTGTATTCTAATGCGGCGAGAACATGATGTCTACTTATAATGCAATCATAAGAACGATGGTAATTACTATGATGGGTAACACTTAGAATGTCCAAGTCTTCAACATGTCGTGGCAACATGCTTGTGATTTTTGTAATGTCTTGTGGAAAGAAAATTGTGTGGCCAATGTATTTATATTGGATACCACGTGCATGTGTTACTTGGAGTATAGGGTTAACCCTAGTAATGAGCATTTCTTCTATTTGTGAAAGAGAATCTAGGACGGGTGGTTGAGAACCAGGGTCCATGTTGTTTGATAATGAGAAGCGATGACCATTTTTTTTAGACATGCATCTGGAGCAACAATATATTTGGTTCGAATTGCAGATATATATTCCATGATATGATTCAAGACAAATGGAGCATGGACATTTAGGTGCAAGTTTATCAATCTTTGCATGGAATTCACGATGTGCATCATTAGTGTGAACGTTGTTGAAATCATGTGCAATGGAGGGGAGGGAATGAGCTATGGATGTATTTATTTGAGTGGTTTTCTCAAGAGATGAGAGTTTGAAAATTGCAAAAGAGGATTGCTTTCGGGGTGGGAAGTGTTAATTACGTAGAGGTTTGATGGCAAATGTGAATTTGCATCATATGTTTCAGATGATGAATGTTGTTTTTTTTCTCTTTTTTTGGGAATCTGTGACGCTTTTTTTAGCATGATAAAGCTCATGTCGACATGCATTTATTCGTTCTTTATTTGTTGCATATTATCTTCGGGCATGTTCATCATTAAAAGAAGTAGACATTTGCACAAGTTAAGGCACCTACAGGCAAAAGAGGGGAAAACAAGAATGTTATTTGGAGAGAAAACAACCATATTATTGTATAAAAGGGAAAAAAAGAAAAGAAATTGAAGTTTTGAAATTTTTTATGTTAATTTATGATTAGAACAATGTGTTTAAAATAACATCTCAGTGATTTGCAACTATACGTGAAGATAATTGCATGTGTAATGCATCAAGTTCCTTGATTTGTTAAAAGAAAGAAAGTAAAAACAATGTGAATAAGTGTATGTACACAATGCAATAATAGATACAATGGAGGAGGAATGCAAGGTCTCCATGCTAAGGAAACATTGTTGCGAACTGATGGGTAAATGTAATTACATACAATTGCATGTTCTGTTGAAAAACATATTTCAATAATGAATAAGAGAAATTGCCGAGAAGACATACACTACTATATGGTCTAAAATTGTATTTATAAAGTAAAATAATACAAATTACCAAAAAGGCAAAAGTACATGTAACGATATCTATCTATGATATCAAGATTGTTATAACCCTATTTTCCACTCCATTGAGAGAAACCCAAATATCAACTTACCTTAGTTGTTTGGCTAAAATGCATCAATTTTCACCTTTCCTTTTACTTATGTGAGATTTATCCCATGATAAAAGGGTGGAATTACATGATTGAGTTATTTCTCATAATTAATTTTCCAAAATATTATAATTATGAGATAATAATTATTTCATAATTGTGATAATTGAGAAAAAACTCATAATTGTGAAAAAGGTTTCTAGAGTTTTCCATTCCCAAGGAGATCAACGTGATCCACTTGTGTATGAGTTGGCTAGGGGTCCATTATTGTATAATTTTCCTAACTTCTCAAGCCCAAATGTGTCTAGATACATTCTCCTGAAGGATAGAATGAACCTTTATAATCTCACCAAGAGGAAAGGGGGGAAAAGAGAGTATCAAAACTATAGCATGAGAACTCTGTTGTATTGGGAGAGGAGACCATACTACAAGCTGGAGGAGAAGATCTTATTTGTTGAAGGTATATTGATGTACTTTCACTTATATGATTAATAGAAACATATGTCTTTCCCTGTATCTATTTGTATTCAACATGCTTTATAGTTGTTTCTATGATATTTTGATCTAACAATCTTCCGAGGAAGGTCACTTGTTGTCTCCATTTGTTTGTGGTTGTGTGTAGTGATCAAGCTCAAGTGTGGATGAGGTAGATCGCTCGAGTGGAGTGTGAGAATCTGCATCAGACCCAAAATCCTTCCCCAACCTGCGAGGAGGCAAGGTGCACAAATATTTCCTTATAGTATATAGAATCGACTCCCTGATGCATATTTGATCATTTGGGTTGGGACACTATTATATCTATATTGGTCTTTCCTTTTTTTGTTTGGTGATCTCAGTCGGGCATTAGATCATGGAGAAATAGAACCTTGCATAATTAAATGCAACAAAGATGTTATCGATTTCTCGAAGGATGTTGTTGCATTCTGTTGTGAATTGCAATATTTCTTCTTTCATGATAACACATTTCAAGCGTGGTATTCCCTAAATGTTTATGTCTTCACTGACAGTGTGAAGATGTGATATGTCTAGAGTGCTTTGGAGACACTCGATTAGATCTAAATATGAGTCCTTTGCATTAATCCTAAGAATTGTAGATGTTGCGTCTTCGAAAGAAATTGTTTAAACTAACTCACCAATGTGATCTTGTATGTCGATTTGAAGTAAGTATCTGTAATCACATTCAGTTACTTCAATGTTGCATTTTGGGAAATACCATGTGCTTTTATTTTTTGGAAAAAGTTTTTTCATGCATTTTTTCCCATCAACGATAGATGGGAAAGAAAGGTAGTAAAAAGCATCCATCCAATTTTTTTTATTGTGCCATTCACTTGGTAGAATGAAGGTTTCTCTGAGGAATCGAAACTATAAATATCAACAATTGTTATTTTTTTTTGTTGATGACCAAAAGAAGGTGAATATCTTGTTGTTAAGGATGTAGAAGTTGTAGTGGAACATTCTTTTTTAAACCATGACTTCAGTGTGTGGGCCTCTTCAATGTCATGATCTATAAGAATAATGGATCTTGCTATAGTGCCGACATTTTTTCCATTAAATTATCCAACACGAGTAGACTTCATTGCAATGATGGGGTTATTTTATGCAACACATAAGGAGGAAGTTTCTTTTGATACAACATCAAAATTTCCTCCCTAAAATATCATATCCATGTTATATCCAGACATGTCTTGAAGGTGTATTGTTTGTTTAGTAACTTCATAGCTATGCTTTCTATGTATAGTGCATGGATTAGAAATGTCAGTAAAAATACCAAGAACATCAACAATTGAGTTGACGTTTGTTGTTCTTATATCATTGATTGATTTTATATTGAAATGCACCATTGGGTTGCGTGTTCTTTCGCTGGAAACATGATCTATGGTAGATGTTGCATTTAACAAAATTTTAAGTTGTTGTATTGCTTATTAGCCATTTTCACATTTCCTTTTGAGACAATGTAGACATTTCCAACTTGGATTTTGTCAAAAAAATAATCGGCAACATTGTTGAAAAAAGTAACGTGTATTTCTCCACCTTATGTATCGAAGAGGTCAACTTGCCAAACACTTTATTGAGTCCGTATTGATTTTGAAATTGTCGAAGAGGTGTCTTTCTTTGAATGTAGCCTTTTATGCACCAGTTTGAATGGTAAGGGTTTAGTGCTTTAATGGGAATATGGACTGACGTGATAGATGGGGTTGGAATAGAAGGAAGGGGGCAGTGCCTTTTCGATGAAGGATCTTGGTTCGATGAGGAGGGAGTGTCTTCTTGAGAAGTGATCAGGATACTCAATTTTTTTGGATTATCAATTAAGGGTGCAGATGTAGTAGAAATCTCGAAGCCTAGTAGCGTTATAGACCTACACGGTAAATGATAGTCATAGGAGTAATTGTTAGACTCGAAAGTGGTATGAAGAAAATATGTAAAGTTTAAATAAAATTTTTATAACAAACTTACATTGGTGGACCAATAGTTGAAGTAGTCCAACTTTTAACATGTATAATAGAACCCTTTTGAAGCAATCTTGTGGCAACGAGGTCATTGAAATCTGTTGGAAGCATAAGGTGTTTCATATGTGTGCCATGAGAGATGGCAGTGCGATATCGTAGAGTTGAAATTTGCATCAACTAAATAGGGTCAAGTTCAACAATTTGTAGCAATGGTTGAATATGAGTTGATCCAGAGAGCATTGAGAAAATAGCATTCTCAGTAAATTTTGTTGTCATTTTATGAAAGAAGAGATAACATAATAAGTACTATAGAGAACAAGATTCATAAAGGTGGTTTTTTCTTTAAAATTGTTTATATGTGGTTTTCCTCACGTTAGATGTTTACAATTAATAAGACTCCTATAACACTACATGAAAAATTATGAACTAAGGGTCAACGAGCATGTTCATGCTATTTGTAATTTGCGGTTATCTAGACTTGTAAACAAAAAAATGAATTTTCTTATGATAGTATGAATATATTGAGGTGTTATTTGCAATCTAAATACATTTAAATAAGACAAACTGTTCGAATATGTAAGAGATAATAACATAGGAAAACTATGAATGCATACTGCTTTCATGTACAATTTGTTACATTATAGATCTTTTGGGGAACAATTATGAAACCTCTAGCACAATGTTCTAAATTATATGTGGCAACATGTTGTTGTCTCATTGAGTTCATAATGCAAGATGCATTTAATATAGTGGATCTCCTATTTTCCTATGTGCATATGTTTAAAATATGACATATAGAGTAGTAGGCTATATGATGAGGGTTTTAAATTCTGAACGATAAATAGTTTGAAACATCACTGCAAAATGTCTCCATTACCTGATGACATATATGAATATCAACTTACAAAAATATATCTTGAAACTATGCATGCTCCAACAGACAAAAAATGGACCCTTGAACTACAGGACGCATATGCAATTCATAGGGAAGGGGAACATGATGCATACTTTCCTTATAAAAGAAATAAAAAATTCTGCATGCTCCTTTGGCATGGTTCACATGTCATGAACTTTGTTGGTATTATGAAAATAATAAGGATACAGTGGGATTGTTGCTACTCATGTGAAGTGGCATTGGGGGGAGTTTATGAGCTAAAAGGTGTTAGATACATGGACAAGCATCACAAAGGGAAGCATTTAACAGAGGGCATGGGTAAGACAAAGCCATTTAACATAGAATATGAACGTTTGGAGTATGATGCGAGTGTACCTTGTGGCCACCCTATACCTTCAGGTGTAGAAAAGAATAGGGATTTCCTACACAATGAGCATAAGATATATGGTCCTGCTTAGGTGCATCTATACTTTGTTGGAAATACTGAGGGGGGGGGTGAATCAATATTTCTTTTCAATTGTTACTTTTACCAGTTAAATCAATATTTAGAACAGTTCATCAGTTCATTTTTTGGTTATGGTGTTACTTTTGTTTAAAGCCTTTTTCTTGGTTCTTTATCAGCACCTATTTTATCTTAAGAAATTCTAAGGAAGTTGATAATGTTTTTTTTCTCTTGTCCCTCTAAAATGTTTTCTACTTCAGAGATCAACCATCATCCTTGAGTTTTCATGGCTCTGATCTTCACAATTTTGGTACTTCTTGATTGGAGTGTGTTCTATTCTTTCCATTCAATAGATCATAGTAGGATCTATGGTTTTAGTTCCATACTTATATGAGCACTAACATCTTTCTCACTTTTGGAAAGGAGTCTTTTTCTATGGGATTTTCTCATTTTCTTCACTTATGAGATATTTAGGCCGATATACCTTCTTATGCATCAACAATCGTCAAACCATTTACCCTGCTCCATTCGATCAGGTGAGACACTTTCAACCGTTGATTTGAAATTTGACACCTGCAACTTGCCGGTATGTTCTATGAGTTATGCAACTTGTTGGAATGGTGGCACATTCTTCGAATGTAGTGGCAATTTCAGTTGTGCCATTATCAGTTGGAGTGGTAATTTGAGCCACATCTGCATACAATTACTATGTTAAGGCATCAAAATCGTCGATGTGGTTGGAAAGGAATTTGGTACAGTCGAAGCAGTGGCTCGGTACAAGTTGCTCCAGGTTGTTTCTTTACGTTTCCTTTATTAGCTGCCAACATACTTCATTCACAGCAACGAAGGTCACATGAGCGAACTTCTCTTAATCGTATTTATAGTGTACTTATTCACAGTGCTCTACTACAATAATTGTGTCTGTTTATGCTCTTGCTACTCCAATTTACATATCTTTTTTGGCTCCCTGAGCTTTCTTACAATTCTTCGTTCCCGGTTACAGGAATTGACCTCGATAATGTCAATAAAAAAAGGCCTTCAAATGTTTTGAAGGCAACGAAGAGTGTTTTTAAAAAAATAAATTGTTCACACTTAATGTGACTTCCACAAGTTAAAGTCTTGAAAATGACAAGTTCTAGGCGTTTATTTGGAAACCTAGCGAGTGTACCATAAGGCACATTTTTGACAGAAGTATTTGACACAGAAATCGTGCCTTCATCTCATGCCAGCGTTGCTCCCATTCTTTGTGTCGCTAATGAAATAGAATTGTTATGTCAAGTAGATTTTATGATTTTGAGAAAGCTCACAGGTGTGACCCAGCCTCTTGTGGGAGAAGCATACACCAACTCAAGAATTCTCTATTGTGACATCTGAAAAGAGTAAGAAGTACTGCAACATCCTAAAAGAGTAAGAATTATTTTCAAGATTGCTTTATATTATGCTTTATATGTATGCTTTTAGATTTCATTTTTATGATTCTATATTGTAGTACGCCTTTTTATACTGTATTTGGAAAATATTTGGTCTTTAATTATCACCCTTTAGTTAATCACCAAGAAGAAATAAAATTGCCCATTTAAAGGAGAACCCTCTACAGCGTTCCCGCCTATGAGAGACATTCTGTTTATTGTCTAGATTGTTTGTTGAAAGTTGTACAATTTATCAGAGAGGAAATTAATCTTAATTTGAACACATCATATGGTTCTTCAACTGCAAACTGCTTTGGCATTATATGGAAAATAAGAATATTCATCAACAATTGCTACATACTCATTTTATATAATAGAAGTCATCATAATTCCCTTACGATTGTGTTTTAGGAAGCACATTCCTTTCTGAAAACATTGTTAAGGTTTTTCCCGCCCCATTTCAACCTAAGAGTTGAGTAAACATGTAATTTGTTCGGGTGGATGTGGGTAGTTTTGCTATTGCTCTTATTTGTTGTGTATACAACATCTAAGTTGGTCACATGCCGGTATCAAAGACACATTTAATTATTTCCCTGGTTTGCGAAATTATATATAGATATTTATTGATGACTCAAGTAATTAATTTTACTATTATTTGCTTATAAAATCCAGAACAGGAAAGTGTTTGTCTGGCCGTTTGAGTAAAGAAGTTTCAACTCTAATATTTTGATTTTAAATTTGAATAATATATTTAATTTTATTGTAAATTACAATTTATTTTTCTAGATTAACATATTTTTTCTTTTGCTATAAAAAAAATGTATGCCATTTTTTTCAACATTACAAAAATATTTTTAATTTCAATATACATTATATAATTTAAAATCACATATTTTTTTATTTCATTCTACATTATCTAATTTTTATTTCACTTTAAATTATAAATATAGATATTAAATTTTATATAACCATTTAGGTAACACAATTCTTGTTGTTGTTAGAGATTATGAATATCAGTTATCAATAACATGGTTATTGTGTAATTATGTTGTTAGAAATTATGAATATAAATGGTAAATATCATGGTTTTAGTGTAATTCTATTGATAAGTGTGTTTATTTTAAAATGAGATTTTTAGAATTTTAATTTAATTACTAATAATTAAATCATTACAAAATTTTTATGAGAAATTTTTAATAATTTCAAGTTGAAAGATTGAAATTATTTTTTTTACTCTTCAAATTAATATACAAAATATTATAAAATTAGAAATCTACAGCCCAGTATGACCCCCATGTGTAAGTATGTAAAAATAAAAAATTAGAAATCTAAATAATGTTTATGTTTGTGTCTCCAATAAATAATAATAAGAACTCTCCATCATTTACAGTTGAATGGAAAAACACTATTTACAATTCAATATAGAAAAACTACATGTGGTTAATTGAATTTTACTTGACTATCTCAATTATTAGGAACCTATAATTAAATATGAATGCAAATGTCTTTGCATAGTGATTTGATTCCTAGATGCATATTTTCTAACCTTTGAATTTGAACTTTTAACGTTTTACAAGAAGCCATGTATTAGCAATACAATTTCACGTAGTCTAACAAGGCAGAGGAGTTGCCCGGAAAGTTATAGAAATTATGGTTATATTTAGAGAAAATCTGGCAAGGATTTTTGTAAATCCAAGTTATAGTTGTTAAACTTCAAAATTTTAAGTGTTTTGGGCGTTTTTGATGGTGTTGAATCCATTTTCACCATCAAAAACACGATTCAAACATTGTCTCTACAAGATTTTTTGAAATTTTTTTACCCGGATTCCAGCCACTTTTGGACGTCCGGGCAATTCCTCCGCCTCATTAGACAACTCCATACATTTTTTAACCACATTATAATTTCTTGTTTTTTATAAATTATTTTGCATGCATAAATGGATCTGTGACACACTCAATTTAATTTAATTTGGTTGATTTTTAGAATGCATTGGCATTTTGAGTGTCTAGTATTTAATGTTTCAGCGTGCAGTTGTAATGACATTCTAGAATGCATGTTTTTGTTAACAAACTCTGATATACTTACAAATTATAAACTTAGTAAAAAAATAAACAAAAAAAAATAAATTTAATGTTTGAATTGTTATTGTTTGATTATGAAAATTAAAATACATGTTTTTCAATTTAAAAATTCTATCGGCCTCTCTTTGCACCTTTTGGGTCAATTGCTAGTGTACTTGGTTATCTTATCATGCCTTACCGCTGAGACCCAATTTTTTCTCTATGCTTACTCTGTACATTTTTCTTAAGGGGGGTGTTAGAGTTTGTTTTTATCAACTTTTCTTTTCCAAACTAGCGAGTTGTCGTGAGTTGTAAGATAATGTAAGAATTTGTACTTTGTAGTTGTCATATTTATCTTTAACGAACACTAAACCTCCTCTATTTTTATATAATAGAAGTCTTCTATACATTTTTACAGTAGTGATTAATAACATGAGTAATTGATACTCTTACATTCTCATCTTACATGTAGAAAATCAACTATCTCACTAAATAAATTATACCCAACTTTCTTTTCAAATTATACCCAACTTTCTTTTCAAACACATGCATATAAATAAGGTTTAATAAATCCACTTAACTACCACTTTCTTTTCCTAAGGTGTTTCTTTGCATATTGTTTGAATTGATTTTGAGTTAGTATATCACAACAAGTAATAGCTATATGGTGCAATGAGCTGAAAGGTGAGCTCCTTTCCTTTTATCCATTAAAAGTATTTATATATCTATATAAAAAACTTGTTTTTAAGACCCAACAACCTGCCCCTAGTAATTCTTCACAAAAAAATTCTACGAAGAAACAACCTTCACAAACATAAATGTAGCTTGATGATTCAACATAGCATACTAATCAATAATCTTGAATAATCGTTTATGTGCAATATTGTTTGCTAAATGAGCCAGCGTCCAATCCAAATTGAAATCTATAATTCATTCATTTCTTCGCAAACACATTGGCCACAATGACATTTGTTTTACTATTTTAAAATAAGATGATTCAATGTTTCTTTTAAAGTAATGAAAAGGATGAAATTCTAGGTTGTGGTCAAAGGTTATGCCACACAAAGGTGAATAGAAATGTTTAGGTTACCTTGATAGAGTCTCTTTAAGTTATTATCCCTGCGCAGGGCAGGAATAACGCATTCAATATTGTGTTGAATTTCAAATAGTTATTCTTTGACCAAAAATCACACTCATATTTGTAATTTTAACTTTATAAAAATAATTAATTTATTTCTTAAATTATATTAATTTTAATTTTTTGAATTATAATTGGTCAAAGGAGTTTGCAGTACGTATAAGACTTATGAAAATACATAATCCATTAATGAGGATTGCACAAGACTCATGGAAATGATGATACATGATAAATACAAAGCCCATTACTCTCATCATCCATGAGATTATTTCTCTGCTCCAACCCTTGAGAAATCCTATAAAGACTAAATTTATAAACATCCTATAAATTCAAACCCTACTTCATTTACATTTATTTTCACCAAACTATCACGACTTGCTTCAAAGTCAGGGAAATTTCGACTTTATTTAAGCTATTTTGAACATTTGTTTATTTTAATAAAAAATTATGTACAAAATATGACAACATTATCTCTTCCCAAGAATAATCCAAAAACATATCGAAACTTTTATTGTTTATTTTATTTATTTTTAGAAAAAATTAACTATAATTTTTTTAATTTAATAATTTTTAACTTATCTTAAAATGATTCAAATCACTAAAATTTTAAAAAACGAAATTAACATTTCAAAAAATGATAAAGAAAATAAGATTTATTTCAACCAACTTAAATAATAAAGAAGATTAAGCAAGAGTAAACATTTTAACCAACTCTAATTTAATTAAACAATACTTAATTATGTAAATGAGTCACTCCTTATAAAGTATAAGGAATGTTATTACGTAGTTTGGTTTTTTTAACAATGAACTATTTCTATATTAAGATATTAGTTATATTGTTTTAATGATATATTTAGTGTAAGATCTTTGTTATATTGTAAATTTGGTGTAAACTTTGTTATTTTTCTTGTCTTTTTTTCGTAATTTTGTTAATTGTTTTGTTATATTGTTGATTATTATTATAAATCAATTTTAGCTTATTGTTAGTAATGATTTTGTGGCATATATTTAGTAAAAGAATTGACTCGTAGTTATTAACTACTTTGTTATAGATGTGTATATTTATATTGAAATATTATTTTTATATGTTGAATTGTAGAAGTTTCTCAATAAATAAAAGGATCTAGGGAGTTCTAATTGAATAGCTCATATAACACAATAGTTACTAAGGTTTTACAAATGGGGTAGCAAGTTAAGTAGCTTTGAGCATCCAAAGAACTTCAAAGTTAAGTGCACTTGTGCCAAAAGAGTATTGAGATGGGTGACCTGCTAGGATATCCTAGTTATCAGGTGCAAGTCCCACCATTTTGCTAGTTTAAATCTGACTTTTTCACCCTTGTGACCATCCCTTCATTCAATATGTACTAAGAGGACTATTCAAAATCATGAGAAATTGATCATTTGCAACTAATATTCATGGGCATGGGTCTTAAATTAATGACTTACTCTATGTATATAATCCAAAATTAATATCTCATATCATTCAGAGAAATTGATCATTTGCAACTAATATACATGGACATGGGTCTTAAATTAATGACTTACTCTATGTATATAATCCAAAAATAATATCTCATATCATTCCAAGTTAATATTTATTTTTTTCTAGTGTCGATTTCAAACTAGTGAACCCTCTTTGACCTAGTTGTTTGCTATCATAAACCATTTTTAATATGTGCTCTTGTATGATTAGGTGCTCAGCATTTAGCTCAAAAATCAAAGCTCTCATAATGGCTCGAAACCTGAACGACCGCTTCCGTCTTGACAAAACGATCCTAACACAACTTATTTTACTAAAAACCGAGTTTGTATGAGGAAGTTACTGAGTTCTATTCGCTTTGCTAAACATGAGAAATTTTGCAAAAAAAATGCCCAGTCACTGCACAGTCAGCAATCCGTACTACTGATGTGGCAAGTGACTAGGCAAGGTCAATTGTAGTCAACGGATCAATTGGAGCTCGCCAAGTGTCAGAGTATTATTGGTTGATGAGAGGTGGTGACGTGGCATATTGTGATTGGTTTAGAGTCAAACCAATGAGGAGGGGACAAGTTGCAAGCTCGGAGGCTTGGCACAGTGGCTAAATTTTTATGGAGGCACCAAGGCTCTCTACCATCTCCGCTACTGCATGTTTCTTACCCCTATAGTTCACCATACATATTTGAATTGTAAAATGTTGAGGGTTGGCGGTTGGGGCCGGGGGCAGCCTGCGGGCCAACCCTCCCCATGTGAACACCAATCGTTGGCGGTTACAATTGCCATAACCTCTGGCAGCTCCAATGCAAACCATAACTATAATGGTTTATGTCACCATGTGACACCATCGTGGAAACTGCCAGGTCAGGGTTACGGTTAGGTGGTGGTTAATTAACCCGGAGGGAAGTGCGACCGTTAACCCGTGACATGTGTCACCTCCACAGAAACATTTAGGGTTACAGTTTCGAAATTGTTGGGGAAAACCACGCCAGAAAACACCATATGTGTTCACTCTGAAAACCATGACTAGATGATTATCATTAACTCCACAGTAAAACACATGAAACCTGGATTAGTGCTTAATTAATCCGTGGATTAGCGCTAATTAATCTCCAGTTTAGTTTGGCGGTTCCAACAATTTTGGTTCCAACTCCATAATTGATGGCCTTGATTGAAGTTCTTTAA
Source organism: Pinus tabuliformis (assembly GCA_031772625.1). Classification (NCBI taxonomy): domain Eukaryota; kingdom Viridiplantae; phylum Streptophyta; class Pinopsida; order Pinales; family Pinaceae; genus Pinus; species Pinus tabuliformis. The sequence continues at coordinate 927,713,555 of CM062809.1, read as the reverse complement.
GATTTGGAGGAGGATTTCTAGGGAAAAACTATTTGAGCCATAACTGGAGCATTTTTCAACCAAATTGGGCTCAAGAAAAAGTGTTCTTAGCTAATTTTGATATTCTGGACACATTGGTACAGGTATCAGGAGAAGTAAAGCTTTATAAAAAAAAAAATTTCCATATTGAGCTAATACAGAAGCCCAAGCCATGGAAGCTAGAACAAGGAGATGTAGCCCAGGAGGGGTGAACTCCTTCATCAAAACATTGTGTTAAAGTGTTCAATTGATGGTTTGCTGTACTTTTTATTGTTGTTGTTCAACACTTGTCTTTTAAGCTAATTTTCTCATGAATGTCAAATTAAACTTGATGTAATTTACCTGTTTACAATCACCAAACAACCTAAGGAAACCTATGCACAAGAAGCAATGAACAAGCATTTGTTTATAAATCTGTAATTTAAATTAGCATAGAAAAACTAACATTCAATAATAGATCAAGTTGGTATCAGAGAAAAGGTTGATTTGCTTGATTACTCGAGTTTTGTGCAAGTAGGGTTTTAATGGTTGCAAAATTGTGATGCTTACAACGTTAAAGTTGCAGAGAGGAGAAGGGAAATTGTTGGTTGCAACTATTGAGGTAATGCCAGAAGAAGGAGAGCCACAAGGCCACAATCTCCACTGCCCAAAGTTCCAATTCCAGTTGCACTTGAAACACCTCAAGTTTTGCCTTCAATTGAGATTGAAGAGGTACAAGCAGTACCAGTTTCTAAGCCTGAATCCACAACCATTATGTCTGGAGAAAGAGAGCCTGAAGGTCCTTCTTCAAAAGAGGAAGAATTCAAGAAATCTTTCTACACTTTAACTGAGATGGTTAAAGTCCTCTATGAAGAGAGGAACAGTAGAATGGTTAGAGAGAGTTCTAAACCTCCACATGGAGAAGGAAGCTCAGGAGACAAAAAAGATGATAAGAAGGAGTCCAAGGGTAATGGAGGAAAGCCACCTCCATCTCCACCATCTTGATCACCTTCTTCATCATCTTCATCATCCTCAACATCTCAAACATCTTCCACTTCCACCACGAAAACTGTCCATACTCATTCCCAAACCCCAAAAGGAAAAACTCCCTTAATCAAATTGGACATTAAGTTTGAACTTCCCATTTACAATGGTGAAGTGAATGCAGAAAAGTTAGACAATTGGAGGTATACTGCAGAATTCAAAACCTTTAAGAAGATGGCATAAAGATCCAGTTGGCTTCATTGAGGCTAGAAGGAGCAGCATTAGTCTGGTCGGAAGAAAAGACTCAAGAGGAAATGTGAATTCATGGTAAGATATCCATTTCTTGGGTTGAATTTATTTCTGCAATTAAAAGACAGTTTTACCCTTTAGCCTATATGAAAAAAGCCATTATGAGTTGGCATAATTTTATGCAGCTTAAAGGACAAACAGTCCAAGACTATACATAGGAGTTTAGAAAGAGGGCTTTGTTGTTAGGAGTAAATTTGAATTCCCAAGATACACTATTGAAATATATTGGGGGTTTACATTCCTATTTGAAACATACTATCCTTATGTTCAATCCAAGCAATTTTGATGAGGTATGTGTGCAAGCCACGAACCTTGAAGCAAGGGGAAAGAACATTCAAGAAGAGGGTAGTAAGAATAAGCCTTTCAAGGGTAAGGAGAAAGAGAAGGGGGGAAATGGAAGGGAAAGAAGAATGCAAGTGTGAAGAAAGAAGGGGAGAAAACCATATGGAAACATTGTTCCAAAGTTGGGCATGATGTGCCCATTGTTGGAAATTACATCCCGAACTAAGGCAAAAGAAGCAAAACAATAAGGGAAAACAAACGACGACTACTACCACACAACATGACCTTGGATCAGATTCTAGTGATGAGACCAAGATTTCAGCCATGGTCACAAAAGGGAAAGAAGTTGTTGCAAGCACTAGTTCCTCAAACAATCAAAACAAAACTCCAAATGAAGAATCAAGAATAGAGTTGTTTCATGTAAGGGTAATTTCAAATCATACAAATATTGATGCATTAATTGATAGTGGGTCACAATCAAACTTAATTTCATAAGACTTGGTAAAAAAGCTCAACCTTGAAACTGTACCTCATCATAAGCCATATCCATTGGGTTGGATAGTTAATAATGAAAATTTACAGGTTACAAGGAAGTGTTTATTCAAGTTCGCAATTACTGAAAAGTTCATTGATGAAGTTGAGTTAGATGTAGTTCCACTTGACATCTCAGGAATCATTGTGGGTAGTCTATATTTGTATGATAGGAAAGCAGTATTTTATTGCCATGAAAACAAATACTTATTTCTCAAGAATGGGGTGGAGTACATTGTGAGAGCCCATCGCAAAAAGCTGAACATTTCTTTGGTTAATGCAGGGCAGATGAAGAGACTAGTAAATGCAAGTAAATTCTTTTTGCTTCTCATGATCAAGAAAAATAATGAAATTGATTATGAATATTTTGAAGGTTGTGATGACAAATTGAAATCTGATTTGTTTGATGTGGTAAGCAAGCATGGCGAGATGTTTCAGGAACCAAAGGGGTTACCTCCCAAGAGGGGAATTCAGCATGAGATACAACTGCATTAGGATGTTCCACTTCCAAACATTGGCATGTATCACATGTCAATTATGGAGAGCATGGAAATCAAGAAGCAAATTCAATAATTGTTGAACAAAGGTATCATACGCCCATTTACTTCGCCATGTGGTTCGCCCATTGTTTTGGTACCAAAGAAGGACATGACTTGGCGTATGTGTATGGATTTCCGTGAATTGAACAAAATCACGGTAAAGAATCATTATCCACTCCCAAGAATTGATGATTTGCTTGATAAGTTGAGGTATGCAAAGTATTTCACTAAGTTAGACTTACGAAGTGGTTATCATCAAGTTAGAATAGCTGAAGAAGACATTTGGAAAACCTCATTTAAAACTAAACAATGATTGTTTGAGTGGCTTGTTATGCCTTTCGGTCTTACAAATGCTCCAGCTACCTTCATGAGAGTAATGAATGATGCATTGAGACCATTTCTAGATGACTTTGTCATTGTGTACTTAGATGATATACTCATATTCAGTAAATCTAGAGATGAACATGTCTTGCATGTAAACAAAGTACTTGATGTCTTGAGAAAAGAACAGTTGTTTTTAAAGATGTCGAAGTGTGAATTTGGCAAGACTTCTTTAGTGTATTTGGGACACATTGTTGGAGGAGGTGAGTTGAAGATCGACCCCTCTAAAGTTGAGGTCATTATGAATTGGCCCAAGCCTAATACAGTTACAGAGGTAAGAAGATTTTTAGGGGCAACACAATATTGGAGGAAATTTATTGCTAATCGTTCTTCCATTGCAGCTCCATTACATGCATTGACAAGTGTCAAGAAAGTCTTGCATTGGGGAGATGTACAGTAGAATAATTTGATGCTTTAAAGCAAAAGATCAGTTCAACACCAGTATTGGCTCTTCCGGATTTTAGGTAGCCATTTGAGATTCAAATGGATGCTAGTGATTACGCAATGGGAGCAGTTCTTATGCAACATGTGTCAAAAAATGGAAACACTACTTGATAGGGAAGGAGACCATTATCCATACCGACCATCAACCATTGCAGTATTTACAGTCACAGTCAAAGTTGCAGAAGTCACGACATTTCAGATGGATGGGTTTTCTACAACATTTTCATTTGGTTATCAGGTACAAAAAGGGAATCTACAATAAGGTAGTTGATATGATTTCAAGGCCTATTGTAAATTCATTTGTTATACTCAAGCATAATTTTGTTTTGCATGAAAGTTACATTGAGAAATATGCATATGATAATGACTTTCGAGATGTGTATGCAAGCTTGAGTCAGGGAAACCAAATTGAAGCATTGGATTATCATGTACATAATAGTTTGTTGTATCATTTGGGAAAGTTGTGTATTCCACAGGGAGAAAGAAACAATATCATAAGGGAGGTGCACATTTCATTGATTGTTGGACACTTTGGTGTAGGCAAGACAATAGCAAATCTCCAAAGGTATTGTTATTGGCCACGCATGTTTGATAATGTATCTTGTTTCATAAGAGGTGTTCTTTGTGTGTGACTAGTAAGCCTAGTAATAGGAATCTAGGATTGTACACTCCACTTCCAGTACCTTCACGTCCATGGGAGAGTATCTCAATGGATTTTGTAGGAGGTCTTCCATTGTCAAGGAAAGGTCATGATTACTTGTATGTAGTTGTAGACAGGTTCAACAATATGTGCATACTAACACCATGCAAAAAGAAAATTACAGCTGAACAAACAACTCAACTTTTCTTCCAAAACATTTGGGTTCATTTTGGTCTTCCTACTTCCATTGTAAGTGATCGAGATTATCGATTTGTTGGGAATTTTTGGTCAAATTTATGGGACATGATGGACACAAAGTTAAAGAAGAGTACATCCTTTCATCTACAAATAGATGGACAAACTGAGGTGGTCATTACATACAAAATGCATACAACAGGGCAAAGGATTCTTCCACAAACACATCGCCATTTGAGGCATGTTTTGGGTACTTGCAAAGATCGCCATTGGACTTCATCTTTTAGAAAGATGTCGCCATCGATGGTCACAATGAAATTGATAAGGCAAGGAAGTTCATAGAGAAAATTCAGTTGATACATCATACAATGCAGGAACAGTTGGAAAAGAGTCAAAGCAGCTACAAGGCAAGGCATGACAAACATTGGGTTGATCACAAATTTCAAGTTGGAGACGAAGTTTGGTTATATATTAGCAAAGAGAGACTTCAAGGGGAAGGTAAAAAGCTTAAGCCAATCCGTTATGGTCCTTTTAAAACTCTAGAAAAGATTGGTAACAATGCATTTAAGCTTGATTTGCCTCCTTATATGCAAATATACTATGTTGTTAATGTTGAGAATTTGAGATTGTTTGAGCCTCCTTTCATTGATGATCAAGGAGAGCATGTTCAGCTTCCATCAATAGATGATTTCTCGCCATAATATCTTGATTAACTTTAGCAGGATCTCATACTTGACAGAAGAACCAGGACTTCAAAGGGAGGGAATGTCAAATACCTTAGAGTGGGACTCAAGGGACAAAAGCCTTCTAAAGCCAAATGGTTGCAGATCAAGAAGGTGAGGGAGTTCTACCCTCGCATACTGAACAATTGATAGTATCTTTTGGGGTTCAAAAGGCATCTAGTGGGGAGGAATGATCAGGCACTTAGCATTTAGCTCAAAAATCAAACAAAATTTGAACGACCACGTCCGTCTCAGCAAAACGATCCTAACAGAACTCATTTCATTGAAAATCAAGTTCGTATGAGGAAGTTACTGAGTTTTGTTCGCTTTGCTAAACATGCGAAAATTTGCAAAAAAAATGCCGAGTCACTGCACAGTCAGCAATCCGTACTACTGACGTGGAAAGTGACTAGGCAGGTTCAACTGTGGTCAATGGATCAATTGGAGCTCGCCAAGTGTCAGAGTATTATTGGTTGATGAGAGGTGGTGATGTGGCATATTGTGATTGTTTTAGAGCCAAACCAATGAGGAGGGGACAAGTGGCAAGCCCAGAGGCCATCACGTGTCCCTCCCCAAAGGACCGGGCTTGACACAGTGGAAATTATTTTATGGAGGCACCGCGGTTCGACCCCGCGACCTCCCCTTCACGACCAAGACTCTCCACCATCTCTGCTACCGCATGTTTCTTACCCCTATACTTCACCATACATATTTGAACTGTAAAATGTTAAGGGTTGTTAGTTAGGGGGCGAAAATTCCATGTGCCAACCTTCCCCATGTGAACACCAATCGTTGGCGGTTACAGTTAACATAACCTCTGGTGGCTCCAACGCAAACCATAACTGCAACAGTTTATGTCACCATGTGACATCACCGTGGAAACCGCCAGGTTAGGGTTACGGTTAGGTGGTGGTTAATTAACCCGGCAGGCAGTGCGATCGTTACCCGCGACATGTGTCACCTCCACAAAAACAATCAGGGTTACGGTTTCGGAATTGTTAGGGAAAACCGTGCTAGAAAATGCCACATGTGACCACTCCGAAAACCATGACTAAACAGTTATCATTAACTACACGTTAAAACGCGTTAAACCCGGATTAACGCTTAATTAATCCATGGATTAGCGCTAATTAAACTCCAGTTTAGTTTGGAGGTTCTGACAATTTTGGGGCCAACTCCAGAATTGGTGGCCTTAACTGAAGTTCTTCCAAATTTGGAGGAGGATTTCTAGGGAAAACGTGTTTGAGCTATAACTGGAGCATTTTTCGACCAAATTGAGCTAAGGAAAAGGTGTTCCTAGCTAATTTTGACATTCTTAACACATTGGTGCAGCTATCAGGAGCAGTAGAGCTTTGTAAACAACATTTTTTTCCATATTGAGCTAATACAGAGGCTCAAGTCATGGAAGTTGGACCAAGGAGATATAGCCCAGGAGGGGTGTGAACTCCTTCATCAAAACATTGTGTTAAAGTGTTCAATTGATGGTTTTCTATAATTTTTATTGTTGTTGTTCAACACTTGTCTTTTAAGCTAATTTTCTCAGGGATGACAGATTAAACTTGATATAATTTACCTGTTTACAATAACCAAACAACCTAAGGAAACCTATGCACAGGAACCAATGGACAAGCATTTATTTATAAACTTGTAATTGAAATTAGCATAGAAAAACTAACATTCAATAACAGATCATTGTAACAAAGTTACACCGTGAATACTACTTTATCTATATCTATGGTATAGTCCACTGCACATGAGTTTTTTCTGGCAAAATGGACAAATTTTCATTATATCTTTATTGTTTTTAACTTTAATTTAACTATATTAAACTAAGCCCTTGTTTGAATCTAGGAATTCGTTCATACTTTTCAAAGTTCAATAATTAAATTAAGTGGTGGGGAACACTAGCTATGCTGCCTTGTTGAAAGAAAAAAATCATTTAAAACATTTATAGATATTAATCACTTATTATTATTATATATATAAATAATTAATATAATGAATTATATATATATATTCACTTTATCATGAGATTCTTAATTTATAATCAAATTTATAAATAGACTTTGTTGTAATACCATGGACCAATAATATGGTTTATCAATACCATTTCTAAAAAGCCATAACTTATATGAAACTTATTGGTATGACATTTTTTTAATTTATCAATTTAATTAAAATGATAGATAAAATATAATTAATATCTCAATCTTTGATATATGACTACTGTTAAAAAATATTGTAAGAAAGTTAAATCCCTTCTATCTATCTAATATTTAGTGAAAATTAAATTAAAATTCTGAAAGTCTTCTTCCAAAATAAACATAGTGATATAGAATAAATATATATTTTTAATTTTATATCCATTGAATAAAATTTAATATTGATTTTCTTTTTCTTCCTCTTTTTTTTTTTTTTTCTCAAACGAAAAAATGTTGGGTTGTGTTATATTTTTTCCACGACTAGCCCACGTAGTTAACTGGAGGGTTAGAGGGGGGATGGAGCCCCCCCTTCGTTGCGTCGATTGCACAACTGGGGGGTCACAGCGGGTTTGAGGGGTGCATGTAACCCCACTCTATGGGAGCGGCCCGAAATTTTTTGGTTTTGGAACCTATGTTAGGTTGGGCAAACCCACCTATGGTTTTGTGCATGATTTTTGCACATGTTTTTGGACGCGATGGTTTTCAGTCCATGGTTTTGGACGTGATGGTTTTCGGTTCATGGTATTGGATGCTTCGACACGTATAAATATGTATTATAACATTGAAAGGAATATAATGAAAAATCAAGCTAGTAGTCCCGGTTTTGGGATCCACGGGAAAATCTTTGTGTATATGCGTTTTATTGTTATGCTCTTCCATTATTTATTTTATGTGTTTTAAAATTCATATGCAGGTAATTTATGTATGGGGTTAAAACCTACATTTGGTATCAGAGCTGTTTTGGCTTCAAGGGGGACCCCTTTATTGCTGAGGGGTTTCGCTCGGGCCTATGGTAGACCCTGTTCAGTGGGAGATTTGTGAGATCGATTCTGGTGGTGAAAGAAGATGGTGAGCAGTGGAAAGATAGAGATCGAGAAATTTAATGGTCAGAGTTTTGAGTTGTGGAAACTCAAGATGGAGGATCAGTTGGTGGATAAAGATCATGGAAAATTTTAGGAGCGAATTTTCGCCCTTGGGCTAAATTAAGGGGTTTTATATTTTTATTGGGCGAATATTTTGTATCATAATACATTGTTACAAATCGCTTCAAATTTATTTTGTAAAAAAATTAGGTATGGAGGTTAGCCCACCTTATTTTAAGGGAGAGGATAAAAAAAAGTAAATTTAGTCCTTGAAAGTAGGGGTTACAATCTTCCATTCGCCCTCATTTTCAAAATTTTTTATCTATGATAGTTATAAATAAAAATATAAATACAGTGGAGGTATGGTAAATAAATAAAAATACAAATAAACTAGAGGTATCGTAAACAAATAAAACCTCTTTTTATATTTAGTCCATAACCCTCTTTCTATTTAAGAAGGCTAAAAAACGAAGTTTCATTTAAGTGAATCTTATGGGCCAAATACCATATTTATAAAAGAGGTATGGTAAATTAATAAAAATATAAATAAACGAGAGGTATGGTGAATAAATAAAACATTTTTTTTATATTTACTCCATATGTCACTTTATATTTATGAACATGCAAGCGTGTAAATAAATAAAAATATAAATAAAGTGGAGGTATGATAAATAAATAGAACCTCTTTTTATACTTCAAAGGTATGGTAAATAAATAAAAATATAAATAAACTATAGGTATGGTAAATAAATAAAACCTCTTTCTATATTTAGTCCATGACCCTCTTTCTATTTAAGAAAGCTCAAAAAATAGGTTTTATTTAATTGAATCCTATGGGCCAAATACTATATTTATAAAAGAGGTATCGTAAATTAATAAAATTATAAATAAACGAAAGGTATGGTAAATAAATGAAACATTTTTTATATTTACTCCATAAGCCACCTTATATTTACGAACATTCAAAAAATGTGTTATGTGTTATATTTAGGTGAAGCCTATGGGCCAAATACCATGGACCAAATTATTATTAATACCATGCAAAAAAACACTATTAACCCTAATATTAGTATTAATAAAAATAAAGATGGCACATGGTATTGACCCATGGTATTCACATGGAATGCAGCCTATTTAAAGGGGGGAATTAAACTAACATAGATCCATCTTTACTCTGGATCAAATATCATGATATGCAAACTAACATAGAGTGAAAAAATATTTGATCCCTCTCGAGGCTTGGTAGATCAAGAGTAAAAATGGATCTTGTAATTTAATATCACTTAAACATTTTAACTTCGTTAAAATAAAAATCAATTATTAATTTTATTAATTTTTATACATTACTAATATTAGTTTTTAAGCTCCAAGTTTATGATAACCCATGGTATTGACCCATGGTAATACCATGGTATTCATGTGAGCATAGACTATTTAAAGGGGAAATTCTATCAGCTTAGATCCATCTTAATTCCAGGTCTACCAAGTGTTGGGAGGGATAAATAGATTTCATCCCTCTAAGAGTGGTAGATGTGGAGTTAAGATGGATATAGGTTGGTTTTTATGATAATGAAGATATTAAATAGACTTAGTAAATTATATTGTAAAAAAAAATCTTAAGGTGAATGGTTAAAGCTACATTTAGTCACTTTACAAAAATTAGTAAAAAATACTGATATCTCCATTAATATTGGTCTTTCTGATTTGACGATAAAAAATTCAAAACAATGAAATCTTAACTCTTTCTGCATCACCCTCGCAGAAGAGAGATAGTCGCTGCCCCAAATTTCCCATCATTTTTTAAACATTCTCAATATGATATCTTCATGAAAAAGTTAAGGTAATGATCTTGGATTAGTTTTTTTAAAAATATGCTAGTTTGTACAACCTTTCATCTTCTATGCTATTCTAAGTTTGTCATAATGATCTATAGGGGTTGGGTCACTGCACCATATTGTCCTAAAAGGCAGAGATTGTGCATAAAAAAGGAAATTAATCCACATGTTACAACGCTGTTAAAAATGGTATGAAGGTAGTGAATTATGCTAATAATAAATTTAGATTGGGAGAGACGTAATTAAATTTTATTATTTAATTGAAGATTTCCAATTAAAATAATAATAAATCTACATTTATATATTTATATATTGATTGGAAGGCTTCTGACAACGGTCACTTCTTTCCATTAGATCCCCTTCAGGCCTTTGGAATACCTACTACTTCATTATGTTATATAGTTGGGGCTTGTTACTTTTTGGCATGTTGGGGTAAACAAACTTGATGTGTTTTTTTTTATCTAGCAATTGGAGTCTATGGAATAAGAAAGAAATTTGATAGCTTGGCAAAAGTGGTAGCTTGACAAAAGTGGTAGAGAAAACATTAGTCTCTCATACCATGACAAACATGGCCACTAAAACTTGAAACATTGTTTGTAGGAAGTGAAAATTATGTTTCTTTTTTCCAAACATGTATGTTAGTATATTAAAGTTTAATGAATATGTTTTATTATTATCATATATGGTTTCATACTTTAACAAAACATTTGCCAAGACTTCATAATGTTTTATTATTCAGTGAAATATTTTCCAAGATCTTACAAGATTTTATAATTCAGAGAAAGATTTGCCATGACTTTACAAGATAATATTATCTGGTGAGAGATTCGCCAAAAAAATATATGATGATGATGATGGTTAACGTCCACTGAGACCAAAATTTGGTCTATCGGGCCTAAAGAAATAAATTACTTAGTTTGATTTAATATTTTATTCCTATGCTCAAAAAGCTTGGAGAGAAGCCTTCTGAGCTCACTATAATTTTGACATCGTAAAAGGCTAGGAAGGTTAGTATTGCGACAAATATTATGAAACTAAGATCTAATGTGGTTGTACGCGGGGCAGTCTAAGAGGAAGTGGTTTTCACCCTCGATGTTCCTATTATCACATAGATGACAGATCCTTTCCATCCATGGTGTTTTAGGAACTACCCAACGACCTGTTTCACTATGGAGCTCATGAGAGTTCGTTCTAATCTTCAGTATATTAATTTTCTTCTTTGAGCTAGTTAAAACAAAGAGACACTTTTGATCTTCTAGGGTGGGGTTGATGACCTTCTTATAATAACTTAATTTTCTTTTAGTTGCTAAATCTTTCTCACACCATATTTTTTCTTTGAACTTAGAAGTAACAATATTTTTAATGTTATTAATGTTTTGGAAAACATCATTCTCGTTGATCACCCAAAGGTTTAACCAGGCCTTCGTGTCTTTATACGACCCCCGCTTGAGCCTTAGGTGGTTTTGACTGGAATTTAAAACTAGCTTAGGAAGTCTATGATCTCCTATTCTCCTTATAGAATTAGGTCTTTCCCCTATCGAGAGCCTAGCTATGACTAGGCTTCTATTGTACAAGCACAAACTCAATATATATTATATTAGTGATAAAATTGCCTCCAATTTTTCGTATGTATCATGGGGATTCGCCCATTTATTATACATATAAATTTAGGGTGGTTCTTAAATTTTTCCCTGATAAAGATCAATGGATCGTGGTAGATCCGGGTACCAAACCAACGGGAGTGTCCGATGAAGAATGGAAGAAGTTGGATCAGAAGGCAAAGAGCACAATACGATTGTGTGTCTCAGATTCAATATTGCTGAATGTATCAAGGGAAGCTACAACGAAGGCTTTGTGGGACAAGTTAGGGACTTTGTACCAATCTAAGTCTCTGGTGAATAAACTTTCCTGCAAAAAATGTTGTATAACCTGAGGATGAAAGATGGAGACTCGGTGACAGAGCATTTTAACGCATTTAATACTGTGGTAAATTAGTTAGCATCTGTTGATATTAAAATTTTAGATGAAGATAAGTGCATCAGTTTGTTGTGTTCTCTACCAGATTCGTGGGATAGTCTAGTTATTGCAATAGGTAGCAATGCAACTGCCTTGCATTTTGATGAAATAGTCTCATCCTTGCTGACGGAGGAGATGAGATGAAAAAATATGGAGAGCCAGAATGGTGATGCCTTGTCTGTACGAGGAAAGTCCCAAAACAAAAACAAAAATAAGTCATCGAGTGGGAGATCTAAATCTCCAAGAAAACCTATAAAAGTGGTGTGCTAGAAATGTGGAATGGAATGGCACTACAAAAGGGACTGTAAATCTAAAGCTCCTAATAAAGGAAAGGGATCTGATGATGCTCCTTCTACAGAGGCAAAAAACACCTCAGATGAAGGTGGGGATATGTACTTGGCTTCTTCAAGTACACATGTAGATCATGAGGCATGGTTGATTGACTTAGGTGCATCCTTTCACTGCGCTCCCCATAGAGAGAGAGTGGTTCTGTGAATATGAGAAATACGATGGTGGTGATGTCTTCTTAGGGGATGATAGGAAGGCTATAATTGTTGGTCGCGGAAAAGTAAAGTTGAAGTTGCAAGGTGGAAGGGTTAGAACACTTCTGGGTGTTCTGCATATTCCTGCATTGGCCAGAAATCTAATTTCTGTAAGCAAGCTGGATGATGTAGGTGTAAAAACAATGTTTGAGAGGGATACCTGCAAGATGGTTCAGGGAGCACTAGTATTGATGCAGGGAGTTTGGATTGGAACTCTGTACAAGCTAAAATGTAGCACTATCATTGATGGATGCAACAGTTCTATGGTTCCTGAAAGTGGAGCAGAAAATCTAGTGGTCTCTAGAGAGAAGACCATGCTATGGCATCAAAGGCTTTGACATATTGGAGAGAAGGGCCTTCGAATACTTCATGGTAAAGGTATGGTATAAGTATGAGTAATATCTCTTTGGATTTTGATTTTTGTGAAAATTATGTCTATGGGAAGCAGAATCGGGTGAGTTTCCCCTTTGGTTGTAAGAGGGCGAAACATATATTAGAGCTTGTGCACAATGATGTGTTTGGACCTGTGAAGGTTCCATCACTTGGTAAGTCTATGTACTATGTAACATTTATAGATGAATTCTCAAAGAATACATGGATATATTTCCTTAAGAAAAAATTTGAAGTCTTTGACAGGTTTAAAGAATTCAAGGCTCTGGTGGAAAACCAGACAAAGAAAAAAATAAAGGTGTTGAGGATAGATAACAGTGGAGAGTTTTGCAATAAGGAATTTGAGGAATTCTATAAGAAGTGTGGTATAGCATGGTAGAAGACTACTCCATATACACCTCAACAAAATGGAGTTGCAGAAAGAATAAATAAGACATTGATGGAAAGGGCAAGAAGCATTCCCAGTGGTGCTAGGTTAGGATTGGAATTCTAAGTAGAGGCAGTGGAGACAACATGTTACCTAGTCAACAGATCACCTTCATCAGCGTTGGAGGATAAAACTCCACAATAGGTATGGACTGGTAAGAAACCCTCTCTTTCACATCTTAGGGTATTTGGATGTGATGCATATGTACATGTTCCAAAGGAGAAACAAACCAAGTTGGATAGTAAAACTAAAAAGTGCATATTTATTGGGTATAAGGATGGTTTAAAGGGTTATAAGCTTTGGAACCCAGTAACAAGGAAGGTTGTGTACAGTCGAGATGTGGTGTTCAGAGAGGTGAAAGATGTTATTAAACATGAAGTCCAACCAAAGGAACCTGAGAAGATAGAGTTTGACCTAAAGGAGGAAGAATCAGACTCTACAGCAGAGGAGGAATTACAAGATGAAAAGCCACAAACTCCAGGTGTGAGAAGATCAGTTCGAGAAAGAAGGTAGTCAGAAAGGTATAGTCCATTTACTTTTTGTTCAAATTTTGCTTTATCTATTACTGATGATGATCCTAGAACTGTGAAGGAAGTAGTAGATTCAGAAGATGGAAAACTCTGGAAAGAGGCCATGGTTGATGAAATGGCATCTTTGCACAAAAATGAGGCTTGGATCTGGTGGAGTTGTCGTCTGGAAGGAAACCCATTGGCAGCGAATGGGTGTTCAAGAAGAAGACAAATGCAGAAGGAAAGGTGGAGAAATACAAAGCTTGGTGGTAGCAAAAGGTTATTCCCAAGTGTCGGGAATTGATTTTGGTGATATTTTTTCTCCTGTTGCCAAGGTAACTTCTATTAGATTACTTTTATCTGTTGTTACTTCTTTTGATTTTGAGGTAGAACAGATGGATGTGAAGACAAAATTTCTTCACAGGGATTTGGAAGAGGAAATATACATGAAGCAACCCAAAGGCTTTGGGGTGAAGGGTAAGAAAGAACTGGTATGCAAGTTAAAGAAGTCTCTATATGGGTTAAAACAATCACCAAGGATGTGGTATTAGAAATTTGATACATTTATACAGGGACTTGGCTTCACCAGAAGAAAAGCAGATCACGTGTGTGTTTTAAATTAATTGGTGACTGTGTTATTTATTTGGTCTTGTATGTGGATGATATGTTGCTGGTTGGAAATGACAAAGAAATTATCCAGGATTTGAAGACCCAATTGTCCTCCAAATTCGACATGAAAGGTATTGGTGCTACAAATTATATTTTGGGAACGGAAATTAAAAGAGATCAGGCAAAGAGGAGGCTCTGGTTAAACCAAAGGAAGTATGTCAAGACAATATTGCATAGATTTAATATGCAGGATAGTAAACCGGTGAAGGTTCCTATTCTTGTAGGTGTAAATTTAACCACTGAAAAGTGCCCCAAGACACAAGAAGAGGAAGAGAACGTGTCCCGTGTTCCATATGCAAGTGCAGTCGGTAGCCTAATGTATGCAATGGTCTGTACTAGACTAGACATTGCACATGCAGTGGGAGTATTGAGAAGGTTTATGTCAAAACCAGGAAAGGATCATTGGACAACAGTGAAGCAGGTTTTCAGGTATTTGCGTGGCACTAGTGATTATGGTCTGTGCTACCAAGGAAGACCAGGATTGGACAGAGTGTTGGATATTCGTGCCTTTGTTGATGCAGACTGGGTTGGAGATCTGGATCAAAGAATATTTACAAGTGGGTATGTGTTTAACCTATTTTGGAGGTGCAGTCAGTCGGATGAGTAAGAAACAATTTGTAGTGGCACTATCAACTACAGAGGTAGAATACATGGCAGCCACTCATGCAAGCAAGGAAGCAGTTTGGTTGCAGAGATTGTGTTCAAATATGGGGTTAGTACAGGGAGCTATAAGGATAGACTGTAACAGCCAAAGTGCAATTTTCTTGGAAAAGAACCCTGCATATCATTCAAAGAAAAAGCACATTGATGTTCAGTATCACTTTGTGAGGGATATGATCAAAGCAAAAAGGTGTTGCTGGTAAAGGTGGACACTTTGAAGAATACTGTAGATGCATTAACAAAATCTGTGAGCTCTGAGAAGCTCTCTTGGTGTAGAGAAACAATGGGAGTTGCAGGGCTGGATAAATGACTAAGATCTCTTGTGGCCCCCTGTGGAAAGAAAACAACAAGTGGGAGAATGTTGGGTTGTGTTATATTCTTTCCACGACTAGCCCATGTAGTTAACCGAGGGGTTAAAAGGGGGCAGAGCCCCCCCTTCGTTGCGTCGATTGCGCAGTGGGGGGGTCACAGGGGATTTGAAGGGTGCAGGTAACCCCATTCTATGGGGTCTGGGGCAGCAACCCGAAAATTTTGGTTTTGGAACCTATGTTAGGTTGGGCATACCCACCTATGGTTTTGTGCATGATTTTTGCACATGTTTTTGGACGTAATCGTTTTCAGTTCATGGTATTGGATGCTTAGGCATGTATAAATATGTATTATAACACTGAAAGGAATATAATGAAAAATCAAGCTAGTAGTCCCGGTTTTGGGATCTAGGGGAAAATATTTGTGTATGTGTTTTATGTGTTATGCTCTCCCATTGTTTATTTTATGTATTTTAGAATTCGTATGCAGGTAATTTCTATACGGGTTAAAACCTAAAAAAAAATGGTTTTTACTATTATATTTAAAGACCAGTACATATATCCGAATATGTCTCCATGCAACTGAAATTGTTCAAAATGTGTGACGACCTTCTATGTGCAAGAAAGCAGTGATTCCATCCATACATATACAAATAGTAATCAGAATGCATACTGTAAAACTTACTACCACAACATCAAGTAAACATAAGAGATGAAACCAAAAGACTAAAACATATTGTTCTGACTTCACAACCATAACATGAAAACCAACAAGTTAGGACAGGATCCATATGGCAATCTGATATCTCCTTCCTCGAGAATGTTCTGGTCCATGAAGTGTTTATAATGCATCCACCCATATTGTCCTTGTAGGCCTTTCTTAGATAGTTGATCCGCCTCCATATTGAATTCTCTCCATACATGTTGTATGGAATATGAGGAGAGGGTGGCAAGTCTCTATTTGATCCTCATGATCCAACTTGCAAGTAGTGGAGGATCAAATGAATGTACTGCCAGAATACCTCCAATAAGGCATTTTGAGTCCCCACATATATTTATGTTGAGCCACCTCATTTTTGTAATGAACTAGAGTAGTCCCTAGAGAGCCATAGTTTATGCTCTTGTATTAGTGCCTGGGCCTCCCTGCCAAAAGAGTTTGTATCGAGTATGTTTGTCCAGCATAAGAACCACACCACAACCACATATACCTCTTTGTGATGCACCATTGAACCAACCGGTTGACAAAGTGATAGAAGGGGAAACTCTAATCTTATCAAGATTCTTGGTTGTCTTTAGAGGTGGAGGAGATCCTCCCATCCAATTGTTCACCTTGTGCCAGATTTTAGATATGTCTATAGGAATGCCTTCAAATATGTAATAGTTCTTGGCTTTACAGATTTCCCAATTTGTGAAAAGTGGAATAGCAACCTTCTCAGTAGAATTAGCATTCCAATGTGTGATCAAGTCATGTAGATTTGAATTCAAGATACACGGGCAGTGCCAAAATCTAGCGATCATCCCCGAGATGTGAGAAATATATGGGCATTGAAAGAAAATGTGATCAACATTTTCAGATGAGTTTCTACAAAAAATACATATGTCAGGTCCCTGAAATCCTCGCTTAAGTAAGTTATCCCAAGTCAAGATTTTATTTTTCCACACCAACCAGTTGAATAGTATGATTTTTATAGGGATATTAATCTTCCATACCTTGTAAAACCAGGAGCATTGATTGAAATTGTGTCGCTGTGTGATCAAAGATCTTTATGTGTTTGCAACCAAGGGCGACTGGTTATGTATCTTCCCTCCCCATGTGATAGTGTCTCCCTGAAAATTGTGAAGTAGTCCAGCCTGACTGAGTGAGTCTGTGTATTGTCGCCAAGTGTGTTCCACAGCATGTGGCAATCCCAATTCCAATGCAGACTTCCAAAAGGGACAACTATGTTTTATGTCTCTTATTACTTGACATAAAAAGAAGATACCTCTTTTGTAGATTGAGTTCAACGTATGCTCCTTAAGAACTTGCGTACGTGCCAGACCTTTAATGTTAAGTGAACCAATCATAATTTTCCCGACATTTCCATATTCCTAGACCATTCTTGACCTCCAGCAAGGCATAATCTTCATGTAGCCTCTCCAGATAATCGATCCATCTTTCCTGTGTGACCATGTGTTCCTATAGATATCTTCCTATGTGTTGTTTTGGATATATTTTGAATGAACAATATCTTGCTAAATGCCCCTACCAGTAATAGCTCTCCAAAATGATTTAATGAGCAACATTGTTCCGAAAGATTGGTGTTCTAACAGTCCCCATTTGCCAAATTCTTTGGACTTTTTTAACTTTGACCATTTACATAGGTTCATTTTGCTTGATACCTCGAGCCCTCTCCAGAGAAAATTTGTCATGATCGAGGTGAATTTTTTGACAATTGTATTGGGAATCCAAATAGGTGAGCCCAATAAACATAGATTTTTTGTAGTGTTGCCTGGACTAGAATGTATCTGCCACCCGATGATAAAAATTTGTGTGTCCAGTTTGAGAGTTTCTACTTGTATTTATCAATCAGCCAGCTCCAGTTCGAAATTTTGTAGTTGCGTGGCTTGATGTTATATCCTAGATAGTGTATCTAGTTCTGTAGTGGTGCTATTATGACACCAAAATTTCATGCAATGTGTTCAATGTCCGTCATGTTTCCTACACAATAATATAGTGTGGATTTCCTGCCATTGGATTGTAGACCAGAGAAGGCCCCAAATCTAGAAAATATGTAAAACAAGGCTTCCCATTGAGCTCTCAAAATGATTCCAAAGGTTAAGATATCATCGAAAAAAAACAAATGAGTAATGTTAACAATACTCATTATCTGGGTTCCTTGAAAGATACTACATGACTAAGCTCCTTTTATTTTAAGACTGAGTCCATCCATAACAAGAAGAAAGATTAAGGGAGAGAGGGAACATCCCTATCTGAGCCTGCGACCAGCTTTGAAGAAATGTGTTGGGAAACCATTGGTGATCACTGGGAAGCATGTCGAAGAGATGCAAGCCATAATCCATTCGATGTTATGATTTATGAGTCCCACCTTATACAAAATAAGCCTAATGTAAGACCAATCCACACTATCAAATGCTCTGTGTAAATCATTTTTCATGACCATCGCTTCCTTTTTTCTCGAATGGATTGTATGAATGGCTTCCTGTGCCACAGCTACCGCATCATGTATCTAGTGGTTGTTAAAAACCCAAACTGTTCTCTAGAGATATGGTTGGACAATACCCCTTTTATGAGCCTGGTAATCACCTTTGAGATAACTTTGTAGAGGATATTGCACAGAGAGATTGGCCTGAAATCCCATAATATTTTAGGAGAAGAGTTCTTTAGGATTAAAGCGAGAAATGTGGAATTGATTGCACCAGAAATCCGCCCACACAATCTGGCCTCCTCAACAATATTCAGGAGGCATTTTCCAAACAGATCAAAGAAGTGTATGTAGAATTCCACGGTCCATCCATCTGGGCTGGGGATTTTGTATTTTGTAAAAGAGCTTAGTGTTTGTTCAATTTCCTGCAAAGTGATCGGCTTATATAATTCTTCATTCGCTTCATCATCAAACATAGTGGAATATTGGTTAATTTCCCAAATCTGGTCTTCAAAATCAACCTCTCCCCTGGCTTGATAGAAGTGTTCGAAAAACCTGACAGCTTCTCTTTGGATGTCCTTGGTTGTATTAAATCTTTTACCATCAGAGGATTCTATCTACCAAATTGTGTTGCAGTTTTTACGGTGGGAGGTATATATATGGACGAACTTGGTATTCATGTCACCATCCCAAAGCCACATTGCTTTGCTTTTTAGATGCCAAGTGACATCCTGAATATGCAATATCTCTTTTTCCTTTCTTCCAATCCTCTTAGCTTATCTAGGTCCTGTTGTGTCGGGTTGACATGTTCCAAGGACGATCCAAAATTTGATATCAACTATGAACTATTTTTCAACTCGGCAATCATTTGTTTCTTCTTGTGCCTCTCCCAAATTCTAGTCCTCGATTTGATGATGTTTAGCTTGTATACCATAGTATGCATCTTGGAGCCTTTGTAGTGTTCAAACAAATCAGACCAGATCGTGCGTATGAGCTCGATGAAATCGGAGTCCTCCAACTAAATTTTATTGAATTTGAAAGGGATCCCTTTCCGAATGTTCTCCATCTGCCAATTCAATAATATAGGAGTGTGACCAGATTTGTATGTTTTGTGGATACAGGACTGGAGATGTCCCAACCATTCAAACAACTCCTTGTGAACTAGGAAGTGGTCAAGTCTTTTTCCAATGTAACTATCCCCCGCTCACCTGTTGGTCCATGTCGGGACAAGGGAAAATATCTACCAGATGACAGTCCGCAAATATTTTATGTACCATGTCCGCCAATTGATCAATCCTACTGTGCAAACCCCATGATTCATGCACCATTAATGTGGAATTGAGGTCCCCGGCCAGAATGAGGCCATTAATCTTCAAAATGTTTGATCTGTCGATTTTATCCCAAAATAGAGTTCTATCTCGACAAGGGACATACATGTTTAGTATGTGGATGCGCCCACAAAAACCCCGAAAATATCCACTAAGTAGAATACCGGCAAAGAACCCAAAATTAAAATTTCTCTATCAAATTATTAATTATAATAATATTTTCATAATTTATATTGCTTTCCATTTTAATTACGGTGAAAAGAGATGAAAATTGTTTTTTTTCCATGACTGAATAAATTATAAAATCACCTTAGAAATCACAGTGTTCACCGGGGTTGATAGTAATCGCTACTTATTAAGAAGCAAGGAAAATTTACTTCAAGAATTTAATGTTTAGGGTTATATATAAATTTTCATTACAGATATAATGTAAGAAAACGATAAATTACAAAAAACCAAAAGTTCTAAATGAAGCCCCATTGTTTTGTGTCGTTTTGGGTTAGGTTTTCATTAATTTTTATATTTAGGAAGTCCTATGAAACCTAAACTTAGCTACATGTCTGAAAGTGCATTTCTAGATTTGTGAAGTTTATTCTCATCAATTTTTGTATTCAAATTTTATAAAGTGAAGTTTAAAATAAAAATTTGTTTAATTAAAAAAATTATATATATATATACACACGCTTTTCAGTCACAACCATTTATTTAGTTTTAAAAGAATATTTATTTAGTTTTAAAATACACTTTTCACAATAAAAATTTGTTAATAATAAAAATATTAAATTATTAAAAAAATTAACTATTTAACTTATTTTAAAATTACAAAAAAATTTATAATTATTTTAAAATAATTATTTTAAAGCTATATATATATATTCTTCCTTAATGTATATAAATATTTATTTTTATAAAAAAATTATTATTAAAATAATCATAAATTTTAAAAAAATTATTACGATTTATTTATTTTTATAAAAAAGTAATATATATATATAATGATGATAATGATTTTGATTTTTGAATTTTTTTGGGGTGTATATATACACCAGAAAAACTCAAAAATCATTATAAAATATATATATATATATATATATATATATAAGCTCAAAAATCATTATCGAATACTGTTCGGTACGCCAATTACTAATAACGTTACGTCACAACCGTCTCTTCCGTTCTCAAAATAGCTTTTGTCACATTGAAGAATGGGATTTCAAATTTGCTTTTGTCACAATGAAGGACGGGAAAGAGAAAAAAGGGAAGTATCTTTATTAATTTTTGATGGGGTACCCACTTTTCAAACAGCGTTTACGATCATGACATGGCATAGGTTAGGCATTAACGAATGGTAATGGTATACTTTATTATTAACATTTTGTATTAAAAAAATGGTTTCATTATATTAATAAATAATTAGTAACTAAAAATAATAGATGTTATGGTTAATTATTATAAAATAATATGATAAATCAGTAATAATAATTGAGAATATAAAAGTATATTTTGAAAAATATTTATATACATTTAATATATGGCCACATTTCAAATTTAAATTTGGTAGGTAATTTGGAATTTATATTGTTCATTATAATGTGGAATTTGCAAGAAGTTCAGTTTATATTGGGTATCATATAATTTATGGTATAGTTAGATATATATGAATACATAAATTTTCATAATATGTTATTATAATGTAAAACTATGCACTTTGTTTTAGGATATAATTTTATTTGCAACTTATATGATTGGCAACAATCTTTAAAAAGTTTTTGATATTTTCAATATTATAATTTTTTTTGAAATATTGAAAAAAATAATATATTTTAAAATATTGAAAGAAATAATATAAATATTTTTAAGATGCATATTCTGGAAATTTTATATTGAATTTTAAACAATCAATTTTTTTCTATATCAAATAGAATTAGTATTTGAATTTGAATTTAATAACTGTGTTTCAAATCCTATAAAAATAACAATAGAAAAAATAAAAAATTACCATAATCTTAACCAGAGTCATGGAGAGATAATGGAAACACTGCTTAGATTGCTGAATGATTTGTCAAAGATGTTGAGGATAATGCTTAAACTCAGTTATGTAATTGCTGACAAATTAGCCAACAAATTTTGTGTTCTGAGTTATCAGAATTAGGATAGCAAATTAATAGATGTAGTCAGTTATCATTCGGCAAATTATTAGCGGCAGTAGATTAGTCAGATAATGGATAATCAAATTAGAAATATGTAGGCTCTATAATAATGTATTCATTTCTCCTATATAGATATGAGATTTCAATGAGAGTTCAACTCAGAGATTGAAAATCAGACTTCTCTTATTTTTGTTCATTAATTTTGTTTATGTTTTCATATGTATATTCTTGATAAATTTAACAAAAACACTGAATCCAATGATATTAATAATGATTTAATTCATAGATAGCTAATAAAAACACTGCTTAAATTACTGAATGATTTGTCAAAAAGCGTTAAATCCAATAATATCAATAATGATTTGATTATAAGCGAAATTATTCACTAATTGAGAGTCACCAAAAATGTGGACTTGCGTAAGATCTTTTATTCTTACCTTCAATAATAACCAAAAAACCAAAAATTCTGTTTAAATATTCATCCAATAAGTTTTGCTTAAAATATTAAGACACCTATGCTACAAAGAAGAAGATCCCCTTGAGAGGACCATAGAAATACCTCGTGAAACCAAAAATTCTGTTTAAATATTCATCCAATAAGTTTTGCTTAAAATATTACGGCACCTATGCTACAAAGAGGAAGATCCCCTTGAGAGGACCATAGAAATACCTCGTGAAACAACATAGTATATATCCAGATTAATTAGCAATCTGGACTTTCTATATCAGTATTAATAAGCAATCTGAGCTTTTTTGGGACTTTAACTTCAGATTCCTTCATCTTTCTGAAAAATCGGTTATAAATATCATCGATGAGATTTTTTCTTATTTTTCAAATTTATTATTTGTATAATGATTTCAGATTATATTTTCATTTTTTAATAATGTAAATAAAATGTGGAAATAAAAGTATTTAAATTTATATTAATATTTAAACTATAAGCTTGGTCTATATTAGAATTGAGCTTGATGAATTTATATTTTCAATAAAATAATTAATTGAGATTTTCATATTGTTTATTGAGATTTCAATAAACAATATGAAAATTCTACTAATAATTTTTTAGTTTCTTTAAGTCTTCTCCTCTCTTTAATAATTTATTATAAAATAATTTGTAAAAAATAATGTAATTGTAATTTATTAAAAAATTATTTATAAAACCTGATATTCGCACTCATTTGATGTTTTGGTGTGGCTATTGAAAAGTAGCCGGAATTAATAATAAATAGATTAAGTGTATTAAATTATTCTACGCCACATAACATATAAGTGTATATTAACTTTAAATATATATCTTAGAATTTATTATTACCTACAATGTTGAAAATGTTTGTGAACAATATCTAATGTAAAAATTTAAGATATGTAATCACTGTGAATTAAACTAAAATAGAAACCTTAAATTCAAAAGAAAAAACATAAATTAAAAAGATAGCTAATAAATAGTGATCAGCGAGGTTAAAACATAAACAAAATGTAGATAATAAACAATCGAGGCAGTGGGGATGGAGATTTGATTTGTCCTCGGATTGGTTTTTTCCAGAACGAAAAAGCATCATTGTATTATATTGAGACTATATAAAGGTTCCAGATAGTACAAATATCAAGCTTTTAGAAGCTGGATGATCTTGATCTTGAAAACAAAAACTGAAGGATGAGTTCCTTCATGAAGGGAAAAAAAAAACGATTTGAGTTGTTCCAAACATCAGAAAACAAATACAAGTTATATGTGCATCACATGCAGAAACATTTCTGAGATGAAACCTTGATTTCAGAGATTGTTGGACATCCATATATCATACATATACAAGGATTAAACAAAAAGGATGAAAAAGAGTAGACCTGGAAATAATCAAAGGAGAGTTAAGATCCAGGGATTGAGAAGTCCTGGATAATACAGGAATTCTCGCCATATATTACCTTCATGGACCAGGTACCTGTTTCTAGTAGAAGACCTTCCTTTGACAGGCTGTCCGCTTGCTGGTTCTGAGCACGGTAAATGTGTTGAATGGAGCAATCTTTCACAAGTCCCCAAAAAAACATAATCCTGTCCATCCAACCTGCGAGGTGTGGGCTCCTAATATGGCAATTTCCCTTGACATGATCAATCATTGTTTTGGAGTCACCAAAAATTGAAATAGACTGTATATCAAAAAAAATGCAGAAAGCAAGAAGACCCACTAGAGCCCTCGCCTCAGCCATGCTATTTGTGCCCTTTCCTCCATTCCATGAAATAAAATATTGAAGATTCTCGTCCATTATGATGTGAACCCCGCAGCCACAAGTGTTTTGCTGCTCAGCACCATCAAAAAATGCTCTTGGGGTCCCTGAGAGATAAATTTCTTGCTCATTTCTGTTGCCACTTTTCGTTTTGGGCTGCTTTTTCGGCACAGAATCATAGATGGATATGATATGTTGCAAAATAGTCTTGAGGGGGTACTTTGTTTCTTTGAAGATTTTGTTGTTCCTCCACCTCCATGCACACCATAGGACAATAATAATAATTGATCTCCATGAATCTCTCTGCCCACTCCACCATTCAAAGGCTGCATGCGTTGAAGCATAAAAACAAGAGGGAAACCATATAGAATTGCCAAGTCATGCCATATTTGCTGAGTAGATTGGCATTGGAAGAACATATGATAATTGGATTCCTCGGCTGATTCACACATTGTGCATCTACTCGGCCCGTGCCAATTCCTTTTCTTTAGATTTTCCCCTCGGATTAGTTAGCAAGTAGACATGTAAAGGATTTGTCAAAGTTTACTATTGAAACCACGTCACATATCATATAAGTGCATATTAATATCATTTTCTATTTCATTATATATTTGAATCTATTATTATATATAATGTTGAAAATATTTGTGAACAATATTTAATGTAAAAGTTTAAAATAATTAAATTAAAATTAGAATTTTAAATTCAAAAAATTTAATTTTAATTTAATTTATATGTTAAATTGAAACCAAATATATGAACTATATTTATTAATATAATTATGTTAATTTTATATAATATATATAAAATATAAACTTAAAAAAAATATTTATATTTAAAAAATATAAACTAAAAAATAAAAAATATATAATTCAAGTTTGAAACTTAACGTTTTATGGGACTGATTTAGAGTATTTGATGATTTAATTTAAACATAAAACATCGAAAATGACGTTCAATTCAAATACTAATACCAAATAGATATACCAAACCAACGGTACAGTATGCACAACCACATTACTAATTATATAAGGTTAATATATGTTCATACTATATTTGAAACATCTTGAAACATATTAATAATTTTTTTCGTAAGTAAGTACCCACGGGGATTTGAACCAGTGACCTATTGCAAGGAGTGCTTTAACAGTGCACCCATTCACCATCAATGCAAAGCCCAGTGGGTGAAACATATTAATAATTACTACATGTATAAATTTAATATTAAATTTATGGCATCTTTGTCAAGGTTGGTTTTTTTTCTCTTTCAAGACTGTCTTTCGATCTTTCCCTTTTTATAATAATGATGTTTAGGTTTATTTTTATATATTTTCCAAAATTTCAATTTCAAAATAAAAATTTCTAAATCATGGGCTTGCACATTATATGTTATCAAATCTCTAATGAATATTAATAATGTGACTAACAAAAACCTAATAAAAATTTAATTAGATTATATGTTTAAAATTATCTCACAATTATTATTCCATTAATTATGTTTTAATATTATTTTATATATTTCTTATAAAAAAAATGAATATCTATATAAATATAGTGTATTAAATAATCTCAGTTATTTTTAATAATAAAATAGCATATAGTTTATAACAATACATATTTTTTAAAATTTTATTATTGTAAATTTATATTTTATATTTAAATTTGACAAAATTATATTTAAAAGAAATTAATTTTCATTTATTAAAAATTATAAAGTTAAAACTTTTATAAAGCAAAATTTAAATCAATGTATATCTTATATTGAGAAGTTTTGCCATTAACTAAGACTTCAAAAACTTATCTAACTATATTATTAAAAAAAATTAATAAACCATCCTTTAACTCAAATTTGAAAAAGGGTCATCAACTATCTTAATAGCAAAAGAATTTATAAAAATACATTTTTTTTGAATTATTTAAACATTAAATCCATCTATGTGAAAGAATGTTGATTGTGAAAGAATGTTGATTTTGAGCCATTTGTCCATTAATATTAGGAAAATTTTAAAATTAAGCCCTCTCATTTATATAAAAGCCTAAAAAGGTTATGAATATATTCATTTTTTCACAAATATGTTAAAATAAATAAAAATAAGTACTATAAAAACAAAACATTGAAATTCGACACATAAAGAAAATGCCTAGGCACAAAATCATACTAATCTACTATTTTTAGAGACTAATGACAACTTTGAAATTCGGCATATGAAGGAGATGTCGAGGCTCAAAATCTTGCCAATCCTCTATTTTTAGTTGTGACATTCTAACTGTGCCATCTAGTGATTATTATTTTCATAAAATATATCCTCCAAACTAGCATAAAATATATCAACACAATTTCAATCTAATAATTAACTAAAACAAGTTAATAAATACTCTACATAAGGATATAGCATTTGTGTAGATGCTTCACAAATACATTTGTTATTGTAGATCTTGACAATTGCACATGGCCTATTACAATTTGAAACTAACACTGTACAAATGGACTATTACAGTTTGAAACCAACATTTTATGTTTTGTCCATGTCATAAATTCCATAAAACTAGAATATTGAAACATAAGCAATAGATACATATATTGTTGGCCATGATCTAGTTGTGCCAACTACTTCTAGAGCCTTGGGTCAGGGTAATTACCATGACCAATCCCTGGGCTATGGGTGGATGATGAAACCAACATTTTATGTTTTGTCCATGTCATAAATCCCATAAAACTAGAATATTGAAACATAAGCAATAGATACATATATTGTTGACCATGATCTAGTCGTGTCAACTACTTCTAGAGCCTTGGGCCAGGGGAATTACCATGACCAATCCCTGGGCTATGGGTGGATGAGGTTGGACGAAATTCCATCATTGCAATGTCCTTCCTCTTTGCTGGTGCATTTTCATTCATTGACTTATTGTGATTCCCTGAAAAGATTTTGAGATCCACCATCTTTGCTTGCCAACATTTCAGCCTCTTTGATTATGTAGACATGGTTATGAGTAGGCTATCCTGTACTAACACTTTGAACTGGGTGGCAGCGAGTTTGTTCTCTGATGGTGTGATTGATAACTGTTGAAGAATGTAACTAGTGTCAATCTTCATAATTGTATTAGTCAAAAGAAAGAAAAATGAATTTTTTTATTATTAAAATAAATTGACTTATTAAAGCATGGGTTTCATGCTTGGGTCAATGATTAATAGGTCAAAGCCTTCATTGCAGGCTTCTAATGTTTATGTCAAGTTTCCTTGTCCATGTCATCATGTAAAATACCCTTCTTGGGCTCTATCTATCAAGAAATAAATTTATTTTGATGTAAAATGATTCATCTAGGCCTCCTCCAACAAGTCGGCCTGAAGTACATCAAGTCAGCCTCATTATGGTAGCTACAACCACTATAAATTGAAGTGATACTTGACGTATTTGAGCATCCAATTCAAGAAGTTTGATTTGCAATCAGAAGGAGAAGCGAAGGCAAGAAGGAAGGGTGTAAAAGGCTTGGAAAAGAAGAGAAATCCTAGTGAAGAAAGGAGAAACTCTAGTGAAGAAGAAAACTTCATTTTTCTCTCACTTTCCCTCACAAATGCAAAGAATCTAAAGCTGCAGGAGGGACAAAGTTGTAGACCTGAAGCTGGGATGAAATTTTGAAGCAGTAAGGTCGAAATTCTTTCTTTGATGCAGTATTGTTGTAGTTGATCATTGAAGCTTGAAAGAACAGTTTGAGGGATGACTTGGTGGAGGAGGAATGTTATGCTCTTGACCTGCAAGAAGATACCAGAATACCAAATATGCGAAGAAATATACCCAGGACACAGAACAATAAGAAATAACAGCAAGTATTTTATTATTCAGAAAGGAAAGCAATGTTCACTTGCCTCTTCGAGGGGGCAACCTCCAATAGAGCTGGGCTCAATTAAAAAATAAGACACAATATTCCTCGAGGGGAATCTCTATCCTTTATATAGGATTCATACATGCAAAACCATGGGTCAATACCATGGTTCTTATTAATACCATCTATCTAGTACCATGGCCCATTTGCAACCAACTGTGGTCCCTTCTTTAAATGCGGGTCAACCACTTACAATTATTAATATGGGCTTTATTTACTCTTTACTTAACTATAACTATGACTCAATCCTATTACATAAATAAGGGGGTTAGTGTTGGACCCTAACATGCGCTCCCCCATAGGAATAGCCTTGTCCTGAAGGCTGAAGCTGTAGAAACTGCTGAAGGACAGTGGCTGGTTCCCAGGTCACATCTTCCGGAGAGGTGTCTTTCCACTTAACGAGGACTTCCTTGATCATGTGGCCGCGCAGGTGCCGTTCTCGTGTGTCAAGAACTTATTCAGGTTGGAGCCAGATTGAGCCTTCTTCATCCAATTCAGGTAGACTGGTTTGAATTCAGCAATGGTTCCCAATCACTTTCTTGAGGCATGAGACATGGAAGATTGGATGGATTTTTGCAGTGGGTGGCAAAGCTAGCTTGTAGGGGACTTCTCCAATGCGTTGAAGTACTTGATACAGTCCATAGAATTTTGGAGATAATTCCTGACAACCCTTGTCATTGAGTGATGTTTGCTTATATGGTTGCAGCCTTCAAAATACCTGATCCCCTTCCTGAAATTGGTGTTCTGAACGATGTTGATTTGCCTATTGCTTCATGCAGTTTTGAGCTTGATGGAGATTCTCTCTGAGGTGGGCCAGCATGGTTGTGTGGTTCTGTAGGAGTTGATCCACTGCTTGTACCTTCGAGCATCCCTTGATATAAGAAGTAGGTGAAGGAGGGAGTTTAGCATAAACTGCTTCATATTGAGTCATATTGGTGGTGGCATGATAGTTGGTGTTATACCACCATTCGGCTAGAGGTAACCATTGTACCCATAGATGTTGCTTTTCTGAAGTGAAACACCTAAGCTAGGTCTCCAGACATTTGTTGACTGCTTCAGTTTGACCATCAGTTTGGGGATGATAGGAAGTACTGAGTTGTAGTTGGGTACCTTGTAGCCTGAAGAGTTCCTGCCCCAAGTTATTGGTGAAGATCGAGTCACGATCAGTCACAATAGAAGTGGGTATGCCATGTAATTTGAAGATCTGGTCCATGAAAGATTGAGCTACAAAATTCGGTGTAAAAGGTGGGGTAGGGAAAAAAAATGAGCATACTTAGAAAGTCTGTCCACAACCACCATGATGACTGACTTCGGAAGACCCGTAATGAAGTCCATAGAAACCTCCGTCCAGATTGAGGCTGGGATGGGCAATGGCTGTAATGTGCCTGGGGATTTGACTGTTTCACCTTTGTGGCGCTGACATACGTCACACTCAACTACAAAAGTAAGAATGTCCTTTTTCATGCCTGTAAAAAAGAATGAACGTTGAGTGCGAGCATAAGTCTTCTAAAAGCCTGAATGGCCTACAGTGGGAGATGAGTGTAACTCTGCCAAAATGAGACTTTTGAGAGTGGATGTTGGTCATATCATGACTATGTCCTTGTAGCGAAGAATCTCATCTTGCCAAGAGTAGCCCGCTGTGGAATTTGGATCCATCTGCAATTTATTAATGAGTTGGGAGAGCAAAGGATGTGAAAACCATTCCTTGCGAGCCTCTTCAATCCATTCTGGAATGGGGAGGGAGATTGCAAGAAGGGTACTTTCCTCCTCAAATTGGCGTGATAACATATCTGCTACGACATTTCCACACCCTTTCTTGTAAATTATCTCATAATCATATCCCAGCATTTTGGCAAGCCATTTATTTTGTTGTGGTGAGGATAGGCGTTGCTCCAAAAAATATATAAGGCTTTGATGGTCTGTGCGGATTTGGAAACACCGCCCCAATAAGTATGGTCGCCAGGCATCTACTGCGTGTAAGATGGCAATCATCTCCTTTTCATAGGTAGATTGTCCCAAATTTGTCCCACTTAGTTGTTGGCTAGTGAAGGCCAAGGGCCGACCTTCCTACATTAAGACCGCCCCAATACCCGTACCTGAAGCATCACATTCAATCACAAAAGATTTGGTGAAGTCGGGTAGTGCTAATACGGGAGTGGAACACATGGCATGTTTGAGAGCTATAAATGCCCGTTGTGCTTCATCATTCCAAAGAAATGAATTTTTCCTGAGGAGATGAGTGAGCGGTCTAGCAATGTGACCATAATTGTAGAAAAATTTGCGATAGTATCCCATGAGACCCAAAAATCCTCTCAAGCTCTTCAAGGTCTTTGGTTGAGGCTAATCCTGCATTGCCTGGATCTTTTTGGGGTGCACCTTGATACCTTCACTTCCCACAATGTGGCCCAAATACTCAACTTCTTCCATGCCAAAAGAGCACTTGGACATCTTGACAAATAATTTATGCTTTCGGAGCAGTTGCAAGAGAAGATCTGCATGCTAAAGATGTGAGACCCAGGTGCGGCTGTAGATGGGGATGTCACCAAGGAAAACAAGGACAAATTTTCTAAGAAATAGTTTAAGCAGGTGGTTCAAGAGGCTATGAAAAGTGGATGGGGCATTACAAAGACCAAATGGCATGACTAGGAACTCGTAATGGCCTTCGTGAGTTTGGAAAGCCGTCTTTGGAATGTCTACTTCTTTCATGCGAATTTGGTGATAGCCCGTGCGAAGGTCGAGCTTAGTAAAGAATTGAGCCCCATTAGTTCATCCAGCAAATCATCGACAATCGGGATGGGAAATTTATCTTTGACCGTCAACTTGTTGAGAGCCCTGAATTCTAGACACATATGCCATTCCCCATATTTCTTGAGCACCATGACCATAGGAAATGAATAAGGACTAATGCTAGGACGAATGATGCTTTCTTCCAAGAGTTCCTTGATGATTTTTTAAATTTCATTCTTTTGGCTGAATGAATATCTATATGGGTGCACATTTGGTGGTTGGGCCCTTGGGACCAAAGTAATGCTATGATCATGTTCCCCTCTTGAGGGTGGAAGCTCATGAGGCTTGTCAAAGACTGGCAGATGGTTGTTTAAGATCTGTTGCATCTTAGGATGAATATGAAGAGAAGTGGGTTTGAAGGCCTGGATGGCATTAAATTGGGCTATAACTCCATGGTGGCCCTTTTTAACAGTTTTTCCATCCTATGTGAGCTGATGATAGAGGGATCACTCGCCTGGAGTCTGCGGAGGGTATGTGTGTGGTTGTGTTTCTTAAAGCTGATATATAACTCCTGGAAATCCATTGTGATTGGGTCGAGTGTGCAGAGCCATTTAGCACCCAAACAATGACACCCTCCCATGTGTATGGCAAACATGTGGGTCTTTAACTGATAATCCCCCATTTGAAGTTTGACATTTTCATAGTGGCCTTCACATTTCATTGTCCCCCCATCAGCAATTTGGACCTGGAAGTTAGAGACTGCACTGACAAAACAATGCACTGCTTCCGCGACTCTTTGATGGATAAGGTTATGTGTACTGCCACTATCAATCAAGACTACTACAAGGCGATGCTTAATAAAACCTCTGATTTTGAGAGTTTGGGGAGAAGAAATCCCTGCATAAGCATGAAGCGAGATAGCTGGTTCTTCAGGTACATTGTCTAGCTGGTTGTCCTGATCTTCCTCATCTGGTTCCTCAAGTGGTGGGGCGTCCTCCGATGAACTGTGATTAGTAGCAAATTTGAAGGAATTTGGGCTCCTTGCATTTATGCCCGGTGGAGTATTTCTCATCACAGTAGTAACACAATCCTTGCTTTCTTCGTTCCGCCATTTCCACTGGGGACACCTTTTGAACCTTGAGTGTTTGGGTAGTGCTTTGAGCCTAGGTGGGGCGACCCTTGGCTATGAAATTTAGGCAATTGGACTGGGTCGTTAACGCACGTTCTACTTCATGAGCTATCTTGCAAGCATCCAGCCATGAGGTTGGGTGTTGCAGTCAGACGTGGGCTTGTATGGCTTCTTTGATACCACTGACAAAACATTCCAAGTAGAACTAATCGTGTAGACTTTCTGTGTGGAAGGCTAAGGCTTCAAAGGCTGTAATATATTCGTTCACTATTCCTGTCTGTTGGAGCTTAGTGAGACGACCCAAAAAGTTAGATTCATGGTCAAAGCGATCTATAAGAGCTTTTGTGAATGTCTACCAAGTCACGGGCCTTCCATAGCAACGTTGATGCCACTGCCACCATTGCCATCTTTCATTGTCCAAGTACATGCTACCCACACTAAGCTGAGTCACATCATCTCTAATGTGATTCAGTGTGAAATATTGCTCCATTTGTGCTAGCCATGTGGCCAGATGAGAGCCATCAAATTTATACATGTCCAGCTTGGGTGGTCGCATCTGGGACTTTTGGTGGTTGCCAAAGAGGTGAAGAGAATGGCTAGACTCGCCCTTAATGTTTTCATTGAAAGAATATGCCTCCGAGTGTTCCTCTGACTTGCCCTTTACGAGTGTGTCAATTAGGGTCTTGAGCGACGACAATACTGTGTCCAACTTTGTTTCAAGGGTGTCGATCTTCTCATTGGCCATAGCTTGAGCTCTAGTTTGTACCATGCACCGATCCGGTGCTCTTTAAAATTTGGGACCACCCGAAATTTTTGACACTAACAAGTGAATGGTACTACTTTGCTTAGCTCGCCAACCTGATTCTTATGGGCTAAGTCTCTTATAAGCATCCCGAGAGGGTCTCAAACCTTTTTATTTTACTCTGAAAGGAGTTTTACTCGCTTAGGAACACTGCAGTAGCCGAATCCCAGAAAAGTCAATTCAACCCAATGCCATGCAAGAATCACGCCCAGGTACAGGGGCCCACACAAATAGTCTAATCTATCGGCTCCCTCAACTGCAGAGTATGAGTAGGAATGTGGCAGTGATCAAACCCCTACTTCTAGATCTGAATGTCGAATCTGATAAATCTGATTGGCGGATCTGATAGATTTGAATGGCAGAACTGATTGTTGCGGCTACGACAGAACCCCACTTGCTAGATCTGATCTAGCAAAGATGATGCATGATCTAGAGAGAGACCCGGGAACTATGGTCTCAAGGAGTGTCAGGTGCTACAGATCGCAATATACATAAGGGTCTGACAGTAGTACTCAGCCCAATCTTTCAGGGCACTAACCAAGGAGGATCAACCATACCCTTAGTCGTACAACCTGACTACCCTATCGTACGTGCGAGTAATCTCCCCGAGTGCTGTTCTCGGTGTATTGTAGTAGCAAGACGACTGACAGTTTATCTATGGCGAGGTTTCAAGAGAGGTTGGGGGGTTTCCGATATACCCAGAGGGTACTTAGAAGACAGTCTGTGCGCGATTCTATCTAATGTGCTACTACTCAAAGGGCTACCCACAGGGGTTACAAGGGAGTCCAACAAGCGTGACCACCTCTTGTATTTCCTGCGTGCATGCCTCCCCAAATCCGCAGGTTTATGCGCTCAACGACAGATCCCGTGGTTTAAAGACGTCGTAACACGTCTCTAGCCAAAAAAAAATTGGGCTAAAAATGGAGATCCCACCGGCCCTGGAAAGTGCTCTGATACCACTTGTTATGCTCTTGACTTGCAAGAAGATACCAGAATACCAAATATGCGAAGAAATATACCCAGAACACAGAACAATAAGAAATAACATCAAGTATTTTATTATTTAGAAAGGAAAGCAATGTTCATTTGCCTCTTTGAGGGGGAAACTTCCAGTAGAGTTGGGCTCAATTACAAAATAAAACACGATGCTCCTCAAGGGGAGTCTCTATCCTTTATATAGGATTCATACATGCAATACCATGGGTCAATAACATGGTTCTTATTAATACCATCTATCTAATACCATGGCCCATTTGCAACTAACTGCGGTTCCTTCTTTAAATGTGGGTCAACCACTTACAATTATTAATATGGGCTTTATTGACTCTTTACTTAACTATAACTATGACTCGATCCTATTACATAAATAAGGGGGTTAGGGTTGGACCCTAACAAGGAAGGTCTTTCGGTCTGGTCTAAGGTCTTGGTTTGTCTCAATTTGATTATAATATACTAATGGAAGAGTTGGACTGGGTTTTCCCCTAGATAGGGGTTTTTCCCTGACTGAGAACCTACATCTTGTGTCCCTTATTGTGATCTTCATTGTTTGGCATTTGTATTGATGAAAGGAACACAATAAATTGAAAGAAGAACTAATAAGAAGAAAAAGAGAAATCATAAGAAAATTTCAAAGTCTTAGAGAAATCTACCTAATGAACCTAATACATATAATGCCCTAGATTTCTCAACAATAACTTCCCCTTCTTTATTGTCGAGCTCCTTCTCATGTATGCATCTTGAAAGAAACTTCGCTCTTGGTTGTTCATTGCTGAGATCCTTCTCATGTATTCATCTTGAAATAAACTTCGCCCTTCGTTGTTGTGATGAATGTCAGGTTGCTTTAAAGAATGAATAACATGATGATTGAAGCCTATATGCCAATATTTGAAAATGGAGTACGATAAAACACATAATAGCATGAGAGTGACCCATGTTGACAAGAAACCGGCTTCATTACATCTTTTCCAAAGTCCAAAGTTCAATTTCATTTTAGCAAATTTAAAATAATTAACTTAGAATAAGATATGTTGATGTACCAAACCCTACCAAACCAGACTTGGCCATGGCACCTAAACTTTGATCAATTCAATCTCATGCTTTTCCTAGTAGCGGTAGCATCAAAACTCATCCCTTCCAACAACGACCTCGACCGCCAATTGGAAACAATGATTGCAGTAGGAATCACCCACATCAATGTAATAATTAGTGAGAAGTATAATAAAAAATTTCATTTGAGATTGATCTGGTATGCCTATGATATCAACATGATCCAAGATCTTTTCTTCGGTTGATGTTAGCGGAATTGCATTAAAAGAGCATGTAGAAACCACATATGTGAAATACTTAAAGAAGAAGTGTTATAGACATTTTTGGGCACTGCAACCCCAATCATAAATGTCAATAAATCAAGGGCTCTTAAGTCCCTAAAAGTGTTGTTCTGACCCCTAAAAGAACAAGGTCAACTGATTACATCTTCTCCCAAAAGTTCTCCATGAAAATCTACTCAGAACTGGTCAAAACTGGACCATTTCACCTACTCCATAGGCAAAGTGCGCTGCATCCCACGTAAATACACACAGTAGGTGTGATGCATGTCAAAAATCCCTTCTATGGGGTGCGATGGGCGAGAAGGGAAAAATGGCAGGGTCAATCCGCAAGGTGGAGGAGCATGGAATCTTCTAGAAACTTCTCCTATGACACTTGCCTCTCTGAATTCGACCAGGGATGAGTAAGAGATCATCATTCTCCAAGTGGAATCAAGAACTATCAGAGAGAAGACACTAGTCAAATCTCAAAAGCTGACTCACCCCCCTTGCAAACATCTATATATGGATCCCTCATCCCAGAGATCCAAAGGCTGGAATTTTGTATCTTGTAAGGAAACAATGTAAACTTTGAAACGGGAACTGTAAACTCAAAACGGGAACTCTAGCCAAAAAACCCCTTAAAAACATCAAAAATGGTGCTAAAAATGAAAAGTGTTGATGCTGGAATAACACATTTTTTTTTCTAGGGTAAATTTTGAACATGACTCTGAAAAAAGTTAAAATTTCAAACAAATAATGAAGACATAAAATAAAATAAAAAATAAAAAAATTAAAACAATGAAAAAACACAAAACAATTTTTTTTTTTAAATTAACAAAACATAAATTAAAGCATATACTAAAAACAGAACATTAAAAGAAAAAAAAAAAAAACAAACAAACAAAAAAATATTAATAATAAAAATGTAAAAAAAAAAAAAATTAAATGAAAAAACTAAAAAAAACTTAAAAATTATAAACAAATAAATAGTAAAAAAACATATTTAAAAAAAAATTGAAAAAAATAAAAATAAATAAATAAATAAATCTTGTAAACAATAAAAAAAAAA
Organism: Pinus tabuliformis; assembly: GCA_031772625.1. Taxonomy (NCBI): domain Eukaryota; kingdom Viridiplantae; phylum Streptophyta; class Pinopsida; order Pinales; family Pinaceae; genus Pinus; species Pinus tabuliformis. Next base: position 927,677,351 of record CM062809.1, on the reverse strand, counting down.
AATGTCAAAAGAAAAGAAAAGAAAATATATATATATATATATGGAAATGAAAAAAAAATTAAAACAAACTATAAAATTTAAGTAAACATAGAAAAAAATTTAAAAACATTATCAAAAACTAAAAAAAAAATGAAAATTAAAAACAAGCTAAATTTAATAAAAAAAAATAGAAAATTAACAATAAAAAATAAAAACTACTAAAATTAAGAGTAAAATGTTAATTACCTAAATATATATATATATATATATATAAAATAAAAAATCTCATAAATCTTAAACGAATCAGGAAAAAAATAAAAAATAAAAAAAATAAATAAATAAATAAATAAATATATATATATATATATATATAATTAAGTAAATAAAAATAGAAAACAAAAAAAAAACATCAACAAAAACTAGGGAAAAAAAAAAATTAAAAACAAACTAGACTAAAAAAGGAAAAAAATAGAAAATTAACAAAAATAAAAATAAAAAACTAGTAAAATTAACATTAAAAAAATAATAATAATAATAAAAAATTGAAATTAAAACAAAAAAACCAAAAAAATTTAAAAATATATGTGTTTTCAAATTTAAAAAAAAAAACCAAAAAATTAAAAGAAATTTAAAATTAAAAAAAAAAAAAAATGAATTTTTGTATTTAAAAAATAAAAAATAAAATTGATTAAGCAAGGTTTTTTTAATAAATTTTTTAAGCAAGTTTTTTTTTTTTAATTTAAAACATTTTTTTTTTTTTTTAAATAAAATTTACCCCTCCATCGAGGGCGGCCCAGAGGGCGGGGAGGGGGGGCGAGGGCGATTCCGGGAATTGCGCCCCCCCCCCCCCCCGCCCTCGGTGGCACTGGCTCGGGCGGAGGCCTGCACGCAGGACCTCTGCCCGGGCCAGCGCCACCGCGGGCGGCCCGGAGGGCGGGGGGCGATTCCACGCAGGACCTCTGCCCGGGCCAGCGCCACCGCGGGCGGCCCGGAGGGCGGGGGGCGATTCCACGCAGGACCTCTGCCCGGGCCAGCGCCACCGCGGGCGTCCCGGAGGGCGGGGGGCGATTTCGGGAATCGCCCCCCCCCCGCCCTCCGGGCCGCCCGCGGTGGCGCTGGCCCGGGCGAAGGTCCTGCATGCAGGGCTCCGCCCGGGCCAGCGCATGCAGGACCTCCGCCCGGGCCAGCGCCACCGCGGGCGGCCCAAAGGGGGCAAATTTTTTTTTTTTTTTTTTAAATTTTTTTAAAAAAATAAAAAAAACTTAAATTTTTTTTGTTTTAAATAAAAAAAAAAACTTGCTTAAAAAAATAACACTTTTTAATAAATATTTTTTTTTAAATAATAAAAAAAAAAAACAAAATGGTTTGATGATTATTTAAAAATTTTTTAATATATATTTTTGTAAATAAAAAAACAATCCGTATAAAAAAATTTTAATTTTTTTTTTTAAATAAAAAGGGTCAGTTAAAAAAAATTTAAATTTTTATTTTTTTTTGGTGTTTAATCAATTTTGTTTTTTATTTTTTAAATTGAAAAATACATGATTCTTTAAGAATTTAATTTTTAATTTTAAATAAATGTTTTTTAATTTTTTTGTTTTTCTTTTTTTTAATGACATATTTTTTTAAAATTTTTATATTTTTTTTGGTTTTTTTTTTTTTTTTTAAATTTCAATTTATTTTTGTTTTTTTAGTTTTTTTTTAAATGTTTTTAATGTTAATTTTACTAGTTTTTTATTTTTATTTTTGTTAATTTTCTATTTTTTTTTTTAATCTAGTTTGTTTTCATTTATTTATTTATTTTTTCTTCTTTTTGTTAATGTTTTTTTTAATTTTTCTATTTTGATTTACTTAATTTTATACATATATTTTTTTAAATTATGTTTTTTTTTCCCCAATTTCTTTTATGGTTTATGAGATAATTTTTTTTGTTAGCATTTTTTTTTTTTGGTCTTTTTTTATGTATATTTTTATATGAGTTTCTTGAAGTAATCGACATTTAAAAATAAAACAACTTAAAAATATGTTAAGTAATCATAATTAAAAAAAAAAATGGACATAATAAATTTTAAAGTGTGAAAAATAAGTCCTCTAAAAAAAAAGGTATGCTGTATAACACGTTGCATCAACACATTTTAAAATCAGCATAAAAATCACTAACATTTAAAAACAAATATTTATATTTGATACATAAGAATATTTAAATTGTAAAAAATATGCTCCAAAAAATAAGTATTATATTCTGTATCACCACTTTTCAAAATCGGGTCATGTTTTTACTACCTCTACGAAACGGGTAATCGTATCGGTCATTTAAAGTGCCAAAAACTATGTTCTAAAAAAAACATGTGTATTCTGCATCACCACTTTTGAAAATCGGGTCATTTTTTTGCTACCTCTACGAAACGGGTAACAGTATCAGTTCCCATTTCAAAGTTTACATTGTTAGGAAGTGTTGTTGGTTTCTTGGTGCAATATCATAGTGTTGGGTGATCTAAGCTTTTCATGAGGTGAAGAAGGGCTTCTTACTGAGAGGATGATGCTGGGTCGGAACAATTGGTTGTAATTCTCTTGGCTCTTTCTTGATTATCAATAAAGCTAATCAAGTTTTCCTCCATACTCTTGTATTATTCATGTATTATGCATTTGTATGGTCAATTTACATCTGATCCTAGATTGTTCATGATAATAGATCTATGTTCTCGTATAGTGTTATGCTGCTGTGACTTCCCAGGTGCTATTTGAAGCTAGGTACACAAGAAAGCTAGTAGCAGAGGACTATCAGAAGAGAGAGGGACCAAACAAGGAACCAAGCGCAAGACAGAGGTTGGTCTCCTTCATTCTTCTCTCATCTATTTCTCATAAAGGAAAATTAGAGTGGTTTTAGTTTGTTTGTTTCTAAGGCAGCCACCAGCCTTAGTGGGACTAGAAGTTTTGTATAGACACTTTTCCCGGTAACAAGAAGTAATTTAAAAGAGGCCATAAATGACGATGCACATAATGTTTGATAACATAGTTCGTCCAATGTGTACTACATCTTCGGGCCCTGCTTCAATGGTGGGGAGGTCACTTCATTCATCTCAGCAAAAATGAAAATGAGTACATGGAAAAATGCATCATTATACCTCCAATCGTGAGGATGACCTGAAAATGGGATACTCAAACTGTAGCATACTTCATACAAGCAACTTCGTCTTGGAATTCTATGACTTTAGAGTATAAACATGACCACCTTCTGACCTGTGCAAGGCTACCTCGAAGTTTGTGCCAAAACATTAATGACACATGTTGTCTTCTGCCATAAGCCCTAAGATATGTTGCTCAAAATCCAAATCTGACTGCACCAGTGAAATCCTTGCAAAATTCTGAGTAAAATGAATATAAACCCTACGATATTCTACTACAGTCATCTCTGGAACCGTCAGAGAATCTTCAAATTCCACAACAAAATCTTTATTAGAATATTCCTCCTCGAAATCATTGCCCAAAGGATTCCACCCTCCTGGATCTATTGTGCAGGGTTCCCATCTTGATCTGAGTTCCACAGCGCGTCAGCTCCACCCGTCTGCTCACATCTCTGGTCGCTCGGCATGCACTCTTCATTGAATGGATGGGAAATGTTATAATAAATGTGTGTCGACAAAGTTAACAAAGGCCCGTCGACCAACTGAACGATTAGTGCATGCAAATATAGTTCATTGGTTTGGAAAGTTCGGGGTGTTGGTAATGTTGGCATTGATGTCAAATTGTCATAATTGATGGATGTGTTGACATTAATTCATGATGTATGTCATTGTTGCAAGAGTGCTTGAAATGCAAAGGATGAAAGTGATGTGAAGTTCAAAGGCTATGATAATCAATGTGAAGGTTGAACATTGTCAAATGGAACATAAAATTTTGAGACACAAGTTGGAAAATATATGCTTTCATTAAATATAAATATGTATGATACAAGATAATACAAATATGATTTGTCTAGACTTGTAATCATTACTGGTTGAGCTGTTTTATTTCAGCTCTATTTTATATTACAAATTTTCTTTGAGAACTGAAAATGAAGAGACAAGCTTGTGAGTAGTTTTTAGAAGACCAAGAGACAATGCTTCATTTCATATTACTGCAAAGAATATAAATAACCAAATGGCTTGCTTATAAAATATACAATGTGGAATGGAAACATAACTTTTTGAAGTGAAGTAGTCTGCATAAGAAAGTTGACGAGAAGCAACAAAAGAGGCACAAAGTTGAAAAGGAGAAGTAGTGCAGATTTACAGTAGACTTGTTGCAAGATGTGGTCCATTTGAAAGACTATGGTATTCAAAGGAACTCTACCATTATGCTGAATTTAAGACTACAAGGTGGTGCCCTAGGAGCAAGCATACCTCCCAGATCGTCTTCGACTGGTAAGGGTTTGACTTCGTTCAAGCATGCATTAAGAGGGAAAGCTGCCACACAGGACAAACAAAACCCAAATCTGACAATCCGAGGTCCGTACATTGTAGAGAAGATGGAAAAAGCCCCATATATGTCTATAGAATTACCAGAAGTAAGTGGTCTCTTCACTACTTTGCAAGCAAAAGTTATCATATGTTGATTTAATGGTTTCTGGTCCAAATATGAAGATCTAAATGAGTGGATCTACCTCAACTGGACCAGAGATTGTGACATTTATCTGTGTGCAAAAGGTTTTTTTGTGGTTTAGTTTGATACTCAAAAAGACTTTAATTATGTCATAAATGAAGGACCATGGTTTTGGGGAAGGGTGGGTCTCTTCGTAACCCCACGGTTTCTTGGTTTTGATGCAAACTCAATGGTGGTTGCAAAAATGCTGGTTTGGGTAAGGCTACATAACCTTCCGCTCCCCTTTTGGCACCACCAGGTCCTAAAAGGCATTGGAAACTCTTTGGGAAGGTTCCTAAAGATGGATCGAGAAAGAATGGACAACGGTATCTTCACTTTTGCCCATATTTGTATGGAGATGGATTTAAATAAAGACCTTCCCGATTGTATTCACCTGACACTTCAAGACTTCAAGTGGACACAGTGGTTAGATTTTGAAAACATTGCCTGTAGATGCTGGATTTGCCATCAAACAGGGCACTTGTAGAACACATGCAAATAAGCAAAGAAAAGAACACAAAACAGATCGCAAAAGAAAAAAAGGATGGAAATTCCCAAAACCTCCTTCATCAGATGATGAGGATGAAGAATTGGATGAGACCCAGCAACAACCAGAGACGCAAAATCAACAAGGTTCTCAAGAGGAGGGAGAAGACAAGGAGAAGGTTCAGAACAAACAAGAAGAGAATCCAAATTACTCAACAGTGGTTCTGATTCTCGAGAACCAACACGAGGAAAACAACCACAATCAAGGCACAGGTGGAACTAAGCGATCTCATGTATCTGAGAGCTCAGATTCAGATAAAGAAGCCTCAAACATTTCAAGAAATAATGAGTTGGCAATTGTTACTACAACTCCATCACTTGGGGTTTGACAAAAAGTCCAAAAGAAAAAAACCAGTTTATCTGGCTAAATGCAATTTAAATTTTTTATTTTTTGTAGCTTAGCTACTATGAGTGTTTTAAGCACATACACTGGTCTCTTGGGACAATTCCTGAATGCACTTGTGCATCTACTCTATGTAAATTTTTATTTTATTAATAGAAAATTATTGATTTTTCCTCGAAAAAAAAGAAAAAAAATGAAGCACCCTTCTTCATCTTGAGGTTATATATCTTCTTCATCAAGAAGAAATTATTTGATGTCATATTCCTATCATATAAATTATGCAACTTCTTCCATAGCCCATCTTTTGTCTTCTCACCTGCTACATTAAAGTAGACACTATTTGTTTATTTTTTGTAGCTTAGCTACTATGAGTGTTTTAAGCACATACATTGGTCTCCTGGGACAAAATTCACTTGTGCATTTACTCTATGTAAATTTTTATTTTATTAATAGAAAGTTACTGATTTTTCCTCGAAAAAAAATAAAAATGAAGCACCCCTCTTCATCTTGAGGTTATATAGCTTCTTCATCAAGAAGAAATTATTTGATGTCGTATTCCTATCATATAAATTATGCAACTTCTTCCATAGCCCATCTTTTGTCTTCTCACTTGCTACATTAAAGTAGACACTATTTGCTAGGTATTCATGAATTGTAGCAATGACCTTCCTATCCAACAACATCTAAGCTTCATTTGTGATTGTTGAGGGTTTCTTTGCCACTTCATGAATTGTAGCAATGACCTTCCTATCCAACAACATCTAAGCTTCATTTGTCATTGTTGAGGGTTTCTTTGCCACTTCTTCAATTGGTAAACACTGAGCCTTTAGAATGAGAATATCCTCCATTTCTAATTTCCATAGGGTGAAATTGGCCCCATTCTACTTCTCCATGTGGTTTACTATATTACTCTCCATAGTGCCTAGCTTACACCACCTGCAGCTCTGATACCGACTGTTAATAAAAGATAGTAGAAAAAAAGTATTAGTAGTTTTTTATTACAATGACAATGAAAATATTACATTTCACTCACTTCTTTCACCAGTTTCTTTTTACTCACACCCCTGTAAAATTAGATTTCATTACAATAGCATGGGCCTAATACCATGGGTTACCGATACATGAATGTGGACAACTTTGACCTTGATTTGGTCTCACTAGCTCCTAATCAACTTTGACCTAATCAAGATAAATCGAGAGGACAACTGGCTCTAATTAACTAGCTAGTTGTGTCCTATGTATTTATGATGTTGAGAATTACATATGTATATGTTAAATCTGTGCATTTGAATTTGAAGCAAATGATTGACTATTTATGAGTTAGTATAGTATGCCATTTGTGTTTAGTATGTTTTTGGGCTGGCACCATTTCGTCCATTACTAGCAAATTCACATTAATAAAGTGGGTGATATATATTGATCAATGTTATTTTCCACCTTTAAAAACTAATGGTATCGATTCACGTACAAAAGGCAGAAAATGACATCAATCAACATATTAATGTGGTTGTAATAGTTGACAATTGATATGCTAGAAAAAAATTAATAAACCATTATTAACTATAATTAACTATGGTTAAATATTGTCGACTATTTATGCTTAATAATAATTGAACATAATTAAAAAGAACTAAACATAAACATTAAAAAATAACAATAATTAATTATAATTAATTATAAATAATCATGATTAGACCAACACTCTTCTATCATCAACATTACAACCATTCAAACTAACCACTATTTCTATCTCTAATAACCATAACTATAATTATCAATATTTTAAAAAATTGAATTGGAATTCTTCATTATGTAATTTTAAATGTTCTTTAAACGCTCTTTCGTATCTTCGTAACTTCTAGTAATGATTAATTTTTTTTATTTTTATTTTTTTGAGCAAAATAGTCCCATGAATTTCCTTCTCGTTCCATCACTTTTTATAACATTGAGCCGTCATTATTCCATCACTTTTTATAACATTGAGTAGTCATTAAAAAGAGATACATGTATGTCATTGAGAAAAATAGTCCTCCAAATTTCTTTCTACAATCTCATTCCACCGCTTTAAAGATATGTTAATTTTATTTAAAAATGATTACAAAGTGTCATTCTGAATTTTGATGATTCAAACTTATTTTAGATCCTTAGAAAATAAAGTGATTCTTATCCATGTGACCAATAGAATTTATTTTAAATCTTTTAAAAATAAAGCAATTCTTATCCATGTGAGCAAACAATAATTAAAGTAAGCGTGAAATTAGGTAATAATAAGTATATTTTCGGTATTCTTCCGATGTTTAACACATAGGGAGGTGAATTCAACCTTTTAAGATTCGTAGGCTTTTTTCCTTTTCCTTCATAGGGAAAAGATGTCTACATGTCATTAATTATGTATATATAATACGTTAGATGAGGTGAATATATGGTTATGGAGGAATCGGCGCATTTTTCAGGCCTCCAGCCCGCCTTTGCTCTCCATCCTACCATTCATCATGGGATCAATGTCCACTCAGTTCTAACTGGCGTTTCCATCTTTTTCAGGCGCAATATTTCACAGGTTTCTTATAAGAACATGTTTTTTCCTTATGGCTGTAACAGGATGTTCATATGCATTTTCTCTCCATACTATCAGGCTCTCTAATATGTTTTTAACATGGTTGATAGCACATGCTGCTGCTCTCTTCTTATTATGATTCATAGCTCACTCGCAGCTGTTACATCCCACGCATCTCATTATCAGGCTCACCATTTATGTTTTTGCCTCGGTAAATAGATCGCTGCTGCTCTCTTTTATATTTTGATTCATAGCCTTCTCGCTGCTGATATATCACACGCATCTCCCACATGCGCAAAATCGGAGCCATGTAACCATATATTCCAAGACTGCGGTCTTATATGTAATATGATCCATATATCACTCAATATATAATATGCAGATTTTTTCCTACTGAAAAAAAAAAGAATACAACTTTTTAAGATACTTAGGTTTTTTAGTTTTTTAGAAGGAAAAGATATATATATAAAATTATTTAGCAATTTCTTTCTTAATTTTTATTTAGACAATTCATATTTATAAAATTAAATATAATATTTTATATTATAAATATTTTTGGATTTTCTGGTGTCAGAATTTGGTGGAAAATTTGAGGTGAAATCTTGATTTGTGTTATTTAAACTAGTTTTTTGACTGTATATATGGATTCAGCACCCTGGAAAACCCCTAGGGCACTTCAATTGCATAGGATTACCCATCAAACTTGTGATTTCAATAAATTCCTGCCGGATTTTAGAAAAATTACACGAAAACCCACCGTAAAAGCTTCCAAAAAGTAGCACTAAAGACAACTCCTTTTTGGATTATATATATGATGTTATGTGATTTTTGAAATGATTCACATATTTAATTTGTAGTTTGAGTAGTTGTGATTCAGAGGTATCTAAGTCGTCAAAATCAAATAAGGATTGCACTTGGGTATCTAAGTCGTCAAAATCAAATAAGGATTGTACTTGGTCTGGCCACACGAGCCCTTAGCATGGCTAGATTTTTACCCATGAAATTTCAAACCAATAACCTTTATCCTTTACACCAGGAAGTGCTTTAATAGTACACCTTTTCACAATTTACAACAAACGCCAAACCCATTATCTCTAAATCCTCAAATTTCTGTGTCCATACACCATTCATCTACACAACACCCACAAAAACCTAATCTTCCTTAATATCAAGATCAATAACAAACAAATTCACACTAAAAAATAAAAAATATAATCACCAAAAAAATGACATCATCTCTACAAATTGTACCCTTGGCTGCAACATCCAAATAATCCCACCTACAAGAGGGGATTTCTATAGCAATATCATATATGTTGGAGGGCAACCTCGCTTTGGCATAAATGAAACCATATTGTAGGCTCTCCATATTAGAAACTTCACACCGCTCTCCTCTTAAATAACTTCTAAACCGTCACTTTCCATCCCTAAACCCTCGCTTTCCACCTTATTTGAATAAATAAATAATATTGATGTGTTTTTTGTTATTTTATTTATTAATTTTATTAGAAATTTCCGTGAAATGATAAATTTAATTATAAATTTTAGCGAAATAATAAATGATAAATTTAAAATCCACCTTATTTGAATAAATAAATAATATTGATGTTTTTTTTATTATTTTATTTAATTAATTTAATTATAAATTTTAGCGAAATAATAAATGATAAATTTAAAATCCACCTTATTTGAATAAATAAATAATATTGATGTGTTTTTTATTATTTTATTTATTAATTTTATTAGAAATTTCGGTGAAATGATAAATTTAATTAATTTTATTAGAAATTTTAGTGAAATGATATAAATTTAAAATCGTATATTTTTTGAAATTTTAAATTTATTTATATATTTAAAAAATATAATTATTAATATTTTTATTATTAAATAATAATTTAATTAATTTATCAAAAATTATTAAAATAATCCATTTAAGTATTAAAATTGTATATATAAAATGTTTTTCACAATTTTAAACTTTTAAATATATCCTATTTTTTAAAGTTTACTTTGTGCTCCACTGAAATAAAGCAGAATCAAATGCCTAAATAAAAAGTCTATTGAAACTGTTTTTATTAGGCGTTCGCTGGGGAGCAGCAATTTCGTCGGCCAAAAGTTTTAGGAATCTTTATATTTATTTTTTTAATTTTGATAGTAAGAATGTTTTAATTATGTTTTTGATAGTAAAAATAAATTCAGCACAATCTAAAATTTGTAAAATATACTGAAACAGAATGTTTTAACTTAAAATTGTCAAATTTTTAACGAAATTAACTTAAAATTGTCAAATTTTTAAGGAAATTTTACCAAAAAAATAATGCTTAAATTTCCATTATTTTCCAGAAAATAAAAACTAGAATACGGCTTTGTCGACACGACAATCACGGTTCACAGGATAGCAACGTTACGTTACAGCAACCCCTTTCTTTGGACGCGGATGACGTGAAATCGATAGGAGAATCATCATGTTTTTAACTGGTTTTTGAGGTCGCCTGTTGCGGGAAGCGATGGAGCTGTCGCTGTCGGTTGTGTGTCAGGATTAGGTTGACGTTACAGGCGTACAGAACGACAAAATCGTAGGGAAACACGTGATCCGAGATAAAACGTGGTTGACAGATGGCTATTGGCAGCATTGTAACGGTCATTTTCATAAAACATTCAAGACACTGTTCAAGATTATGTCAGTGACGCTGAATCTGAACAGTGTAAGGAGGAGGATAAATGTCACAATAAAACGTTTTGGGTGTAATTATTATACTATTCTAAATATAGTTACAACTATGTCAAAGACATATTATATTATGTATAGTTGTATTATTATACCATTTTAAATATAGTTTCTCATTCAGTATCAGATTTATACTAAATTTGTATCTCACTATTTATGAGAGTCAATTTATTTCTCATTCAGTTGTGTTTATACATTTTGAAACGCGTCGACAAATGTCTGTCTACATGTGATTTACGGTAAAGTTATTCTTTCAACAAAGTATGTATTTGTTTATAACTTGTTTTTATTCATTTTTATATCTTTACCATTACTTTAATCAATCACAAAAAGGTTTTGTCAAAACAAATATTTTACTCTTAAAAAACTGAATAAAAAAATGTTCAGAAAAAAATTATATGTTTATACACTTTTAAAATACAAGTATGTATTTGCTTATAACTTATTTTTATCAATTTTTATATCTTTACAATTACTTTAAGCAATTCACAAGAAGTATTTGTCAATTTTTTTATTTTTATTTTACCATCCATAGAAAAACTAAATAAAAAATTATTTAAACAAAAAGCATATTATATATACATAGAAATAAAAATATAATAATAAATTTTTTATAATTAATCAATATTATTTATTATATATTTCTTATTTTTTTAAAATTAATTATTTTGCTATCAACATTATATTTAATATAATATTTATTTTTAAATAAATATATACCTACCCAATTTACTTACATAATAATATGTTACACTACTATATTATATTAAAAATATAACAATGTCAAAAATAGTACTGTATCATCTGACTTTTTAAAAAATGGTACACCCTGAACATACTTTATCATCTGAGGTTTCAGGGGGGCTAAAGATACCACCTGGAATCGCTTGGTATGGTTGGATCAAGATGGTTATGATAGCCGACGCTTGTCTAACTATCTACGCTGAAGCCACAATTATAGTTCAAACTTCCCAACACGATCCCCAAAACTCCAAAATTTAACAAATTTTGAAAACCCCTATTCTTATTCTTAGTGTGATAGTACTAATCAGATTCAGCATTGTTAAAACAATAAAGTATATGTTTATATTTTAATTTAGTTATTTGATTTTTATTCTAATTTATATATTTTTAATTTTTGTTATTCTATTTTAGTTTTTTGGAAAGAGTTAATATTTAATGTAACTAATCATTATTTACTTGTATGATAAAATATAGTTTCAATGTTATTAAATATTATGAATTTTAAATATTTCAAATTATTTATAACTTTTATGTTTAACATAAGAAATATTATTGGAACAACATTTTTATTGTAATTTTGGTTTTGGGAAATTGATATTATTTGTTTTAAGTAAATTTTAAGGAGAATTCTATCTAAGCACAACTAATAAACCTTTACAATTTAGTAGTTTTATTAAATGCTAAGAGAGAATAACAAAAATGTTGAGATCATTTTCATTATTTTATTAATGGATTTTTATTTTTTTAAGCAATAACTAAAATTAAATGAGTATATTAAGAAAATTATATCTTTTGTGGAAAAAAATATAAATTTTCTATAAAAATTTATACAAATAATAGATTAATATGAGCAAATATGATATTAAAGTTTATAAAAAAATTATCCACAAATAAAATTCTTATTATCTCTGGGTAGTGAGAGATAATGCAATCATGAACTATTCTGCTATTTTAATTGTAATTTTTATTAATATAATTTTTTATATCTTTATGTTTTTTACTTTAATTTAACTATATTTAAATTAATTTAAAGTAGCTACCTTTTAACCCTTGATCAAATATAAGAACTAGTTTATACTTTTCAAAATTCAATAATTAAACTAAATTATAGAAAATACTAACCGTTTAAAACTTACTTTATACTTTCAATAAAATTAAACACAATCAAATCCCTATATAAAATCCTTTTTATTTTAAAAATATTTTTTATATTCCTGAAAAAGAAAGGGAGCAACTTTTAAATGAGGAAGGAAATACCTTTCGTTACAAAGAAGGATAGAAGGAAGTGGATTTTAATGAAGGAACTATAATTAGTCTCGATGAAGGATGGAAGTGACTAAATTTCTTATGAAAGAAGGAACCGATGCATCACTCATGTGAAAGGTTTAGTTTCAGTGAAATGTGATACAAGGAATTATGTGTTGAAATATTAATGTGGCACATAAGGAGAACGTTGTAGAGGGGCATTTAACACTGAAGTTCATGTTATCTTTATGCTCATTTTGCTCGTACGTTTTAGGAATGTTACAAAACCTCAAAATTTAATTAAATATTTGATTTTATTTTTATTTTTATATAAATGGTATATTTTCGGAATATTTTAGAATTATAGAGATAGGAGTTAAATTAAAGTTAATGATTTGATTTTTATTTATTAGTTTTTGGAATATTTCTCTAATTTGTAATCAAATTAAATTTAGCATTTAAGAATATAAAAATAAAATTTTAGAAAAGGAAAAATGATGTTCATAGTTAAGATCATAAGAACAAGACTTTATAGGAAAGGAGCCGAAGGGAAAGACATAAAAAAGATAGATGTTTTGTATGGTGGCCTTACATATATTCCAAAAGCATGTCGTTGTCAATGACACAAAGAGATTAGATAGGTAAGCCCCCTCCAATTCCATAATGAGATTCAATGTCAACTAAGGAGGTTCATAGTAAAGGTCACTTAAGCATGACGTTGTCAATGACACAAAGAGATTAGATAGGTAAGCCCCCTCCAATTCCATAATGAGATTCAATGTCAACTAAGGAGGTTCATAGTAAAGGTCACTTTTGAAATATGCTTGTTTGTCAATGACCCCAGTAGCAGTTGTGGCGCAACTTGTTTGGCTCCATTGGACAAGCTGACCCCATTTCCTTCGAAAAGTTAAAGATCAACGAAGACGACCATGGGAAGGTGGCTTATCCTGCATGCAGATGCCACCAAGATATGTAGTGTCATGACTTGAAGAAGATAATGGACTTTCCATTAGGTCGTAAATCTACAATGTTCTACAATGTAAGATAATGGACTTTCCATTAGGTTGTAAATCTACAATGTTCTACAATGTTTCTCCCTCGCAGGTGGACACCAAAAGGCTTTACTCCAAAGATGCTAAAGGGTTGGAATTTGTCACTCCTAATCATTCTTTTTATCACAAATTTCCTTATAAAATCACATGTTTTATTCATTTTCATCACTTCCCATTTCACTTATTCATCATAATTAGAGTAATTGGATCGATTCTTTTTATCACAAATTTCTTTATAAAATCACATGTTTTATTCATTTTCATCACTTCCCATTTCACTTATTCATCATAATTAGAGTGATTGGATCTAATGGTAATGAACAAGTTTTTTTTAATAATAAGTTAACAATTTTGCATGTTGTTACGTTATGAGCTTGTAGGTATCAAGCAACACACTTTTTTATGATTTTGATTGTGAAAAAAATAACTACAAAAATTTTCATCGATAACTATGAAGCTAAGTAGGTCTTTCAAAAAGTACCCATATTGAAGATTTTCTTTACAACATTAAAGTCCACAACAATTTGTACAATGATATTATAAATGAATTTTGGATTTTCTCTACAACATTAAAGTTGTAATAATTTGTACAATGATATTATAAATATTTTTTTGTAGCCAAATTTTTTTTCAAGAAACGAGACCATTGATATTGAAAATTTTGTCTATAAATGCATTTTTCCTTTTGTAAATATTTAATTTTATTACTATTACTACTTTTTCTTTTTCTTGTCAGCGCAACCCGAAAATAAGATGAGAAGGGAAAATCAAGAAAAGTAGTTAAGTTAGAACTTTCTATTTTGGATAAGTGATAAGTTTTGATACTAACCACTGTAACTAAAAAAATGTGTCTTTTATTCTTGGAAAGAACCAGTGAAAGTAGCAATAATTATGTATGTTAGATTTTTTTTGTTCGTATAAACTATGAGAACCAAATTTGGTTAGATGTTTTTCACTTTGTAACACTGTAAATCAAAAATCACTCTATAATCATGGTGGTTATTTTTTTATTTTTTCTTTTGTAAATATTTAATTTTATTACCATTACTATTTTTTCTTTTTCTCGTCAGTGCAACTACATGATTTTGTCTCAACTGGGTGAAGGCTTTCTAACACCTGAAGCTTGAAAATAGGGTGAGAAGGGAAGAAAAGTAGTTAAAACCATATGATTTTGTCTTAATTGGCTTAAGGCTCTCTAACACATGAAGCTTGAAAATAAGATGAGAAGGGAAAATCAGGAAAAGTCGTTAAGTTAGAACTTTCTATTTTGGATAAGTGATAAGTTTTGATACATCTAATTACTATAACTAAAAAAAATATTGTCCTTTATTCTTGGAAAGAAGGAAATAGCAATAGTTGTGTTAGTTAGATTTTTTTGGGTATAAACTATGAGAACCAAATTGGGTTAGATGAATAGTTGTGTGTTAGATTTTTTTTGGTATAAACTATGAGAACCAAATTGGGTTAGATGTTTTTCACTTTGTAACACTGTAAATCAAGAGTCACTCTATAATCATGGTGGTTATTTTCTTTCTTTTATACATTTCTAATTTTTTGTAATTTAATTTCTTTTACTGTATATAGTTTCCACTATACAAATTTACTCATCTTACATTTCGAACATATTTCATCAATTTTCTTAGTGCAAGAAATCATTTATGTATACATTTTAGTTTCAAATCATTTCCTTTTCACCAAAATACTATGTTTTATGTTCCATTTCCTTTTCACCAAAATACTATGTTTTATGTTATTTACATTTTTACGCTTAATTAGTTGTATTTTCTTTTTTAGCAACTTTATTTGGATTTATTTTTCTCCAACACAATAGATTAGTTAATTTCGCTAATATTTAGTTTTCCTTGTTGCTAATTCCGTTGATAGTTAGTTTCATTGGTTTATTAGTTAGTATTGCTACAGTTAATTTTGTTTTGTTTTATTTTTGTTCTGAAATAATAATTAATTTAGAATTTTAGCTACAATGATTTATACAGTGTTTCTTGTAATTAATTTTAACTTTTAAAAAAAAAACTATAATTAATTTCCTCACTGTCTTGAGCTAGATAATGCATAAATACCAAAATTCATATATTTTGTTGGGTGTTTTGTAATGAAAACAATCCCAAATTGATATTAAAATAAGGTTTATACAAAAATGTTGTAGAATCCCATCACTTTTTGGTGTCGTGTTTCTAGGGAGACACAATTTCAAGGAAAGAAAAAAAGAAAGAAACTGCTTCTTTCTAAAGAAGAAGAACAAGCAATCATTAACGAACCTCCAAAATATAGTCTTTTGGGATTAAAAATAAAATATGAACCTATTAGTTATGAATTAGAGTCCATTGATTTCAATATGGGTGATCATGAGAAAAATAATATAAAAGGAAATAAAAGAGATGAAGGAGAATCTAGTAAGAATCTCCTTTTCCTACCAGGAAAAGTAAAGATGATGCCACATTGAAGAATATTAACTTCTCTATTCTTCCAGAATTCTATGGATTACCTATAAAACTTTCCTATTCAAATTTGAAGTTTTATGTAAAACTTATGATTATAATATAAACTCTCAAAAGTTAAGGTAGTTTCCTTCAACTTTGAAATATATCACTTTAAGATGGTTTATGGGATTAAGAGGAGGCGAAATAGTTTGAAGTTTTAAGTAAAACTTATGATTATAATATAAACTCTCAAAAGTTAAGGTAGTTTCCTTCAACTTTGAAATATATCACTTTAAGATGGTTTATGGGATTAAGAGGAGGCGAAATAGTTTGAGAGTAACAAAAACTAAGATTGGAAATTTATTGAAAAATATGAAATCTGATATTTTGAATTCATTCTTTGTGTAGTTATATGTTTTACAAATAAAGAAGAAACAATAAGACGATGAAAAAGATTTGGCTATATTTTATTCTTTGCACCAAGAAACATCCTAGGAATGAGTGTTTATTAGTTACAATAGAAGTCTGCAACATTTGTTTTTAAAATAATAATGTCAATAACTACCCACAACTACCAAGTTTGAAAGAAGTATACCAAATAGATATCAACATGTTGAAGTTGATTTTATTAATCTGTGATGTATTGGATAATTTTAACCACCATTTTCTGGAATAAATTAAGATCCTTAATCTTAATCTTTTAATCAACCTTGATATAATCCTCAAATTAACCAAAGACAACAATTTTCTTCTTAATTTGCCAATAATCCACAACCTTGGCAACCATCTGTTCCAAATCCTTCACTTGCTTACGACCAACAATTTTATTCTATTCCATAATCTTTTCCTACACAACAATTCAATTGACCATATCAGAACTTGCCACACTAACAATTGCTCCATTCACCACAAATACAAAAATATCAATCAACCAGCTAAGATAAATCAATTACCTGCTCAATTGAATCCAAATCCAAATATTACAATATGTCAAGAAATTCAACAACCAGAATTGAATTAATTTTTTCAATCAAGTCAAGGAATTTATACCAATGACTCCACTGAATCTTCAACCCTTACTACTATTGTAGTTAACTATAAAGCCACATCTTTAAGATCAGGATTAATTGTAGAAGATCCAAAGTCACCTAGGATTAAGGATGTCACTAAAGAAAATAAACAATATTCGATAAGAGAGCACTCCTCCAGTTCCATAATGAGTTCGGTTGGGTACTGAGGTCCCCAGCAAAAGGCACTTTCGAGATACGCTTGTTCGTCATTGATCCAATTAGCAGTGGTGGCGCAGCTTGTTCGACTCCGCTAGAAAAGCTAAACCCCATTTCCTTCAATGACTTGAAGGTCGGGGAAGTCCATTAAGGCCGACGGTTTATGAGATGTTGTGTGCAGATGCCCACAATATATGTAGTATCATGACATTGCTTGAAGACAATAATTGACTAGCCGTCAGGTTGGAAATCTATAACACTTCTCCCTCAGAGGCGAACATCAAGAGGCTTTACCCCAAGGGTGCCAAGGTGGCCGTCAAGGAGCCCTATTTTAAAGTTGCTACTGACGATGGCCTTATTATCTGTGTCGACAACCCCGCCAACATTGAGAAGGGTAAGCAGACGGAGATGTGGAGGACGTGAGAAAAGAAGATAACAAGTGCTTCAGAGAACAGAATTGGGAAGCGACGGTTGAGTATTATACGAGATGCATTGACACCGCTCTGATTCAGCTCAAAGTGAGCTCCTCCAATGCTAATAATAGCATCATCAAAAACCTTCTACTTGCGTATTCCAACAGGGCAGAGACGTGGTTGCAAATAAAAGAATTCAAATCGAGGTTGAAGGATTCAGACGACGCCTTTCAGATCGATCCCGGGCATCTCAAAACGCTATATAGGAAAGGTCGAGATTTTCTCGGGCTGCGGCATTATGGGGTTGCATACGAGTGTTTGAAGAAAGGAGACAAGACCAGTCCTGGGCAGAGGGAAATACAATCGGCGCTAGGCCAGGCCAAGACCTTCTACGCCCAGAGCTTGAATGGAAAGTATGACATTTTAGACTATCTGCTCAGACGTGGATCTACTCCTCCGAAAGTGGCTGATTTCGTGGGCTCTGTGGAGATCAAGATGACCGAAGACGGCCGCGGAAGAGGACTCTACGCCACTTGAAAAATAAAAACCGGGCAGCTTTTGCTAGTAAGCAGCACTGTCGCAATTGTTTATGAGAGCGCCTTTGCCAACGTGTTCCATTTCGACAACAGGTGCATTAACGTTACTACCGTGACTCCAGAAGATCACTTGTTCGCAATCGTCCGTGCTGTCAGGAAATCACAGAGATTACTCTGCCAGATGTATAGTTTACAAGATTCCCCTATGTCTTGCACCCTGGAAGTCCAACCATTGATCTTTTTAAAATGGAAATTACCGAAGAACAAAATGAAAATTTGTTAGTGGATGTTAATCGCGTTCGGGATATTACATGTCACGCCCCTATCTCAGCGGTAGTCTTCCAACCGCTCATAGGCAGGTGTGGCACCACTACCCAATTTCTTTTCACCAATATTTTCAAATGTGGACTACGCCTAACATTTAATACTTAGAATATTTTCACTTCACTAAACATTCATTATTCATTTTACACAATGGAAACATTCATCTTTAACTTCATTCACATATAAAAGTATACAAGTACAGTTAATCTTTTAAGGGAGGGGCAACTCCCTTATAAGAGCTTTCCCACAATAATATAATAGTATAATCTTACAGTCTCATATGCAATCCACCCTTTTAAGGCAAACCCAAAATACCTTGGCCAAAATAATGCCAAACTGCAATTTTCAGAATTCTACCCAAACTATCGTTCAGCTCGAACCCACTATCATGCAGCCTCGCCCGTTCTTTGTTCAGGGCAGTTTGCATCCTTCATTTTACATAGCGGAAACATTCATCTTTAACTTCATTCACATATAAAAGTATACAAGTACACTCAATATTTTAAGGGAGGGGAAACTCCCTTATAAGAGCTTTCCCACAATAAAATAATAGTATCATCTTTACAGTCTCATATACAATCCAGCCTTTCAGGGCAACCCCAAAATATCTTGACCAAAATAATGCCAAACTGCAATTTTTAGAATTATGCCTAAGTTGTCGTTCAACTCGGCCCCACTATCATGCAACCTCGCCCGTTCTTCGTTCGGGGTAGTTTGCCCTACCGTGTGGCATTGCCCACTCCAACTATCATCCTGTGTCGCCTACGCAATTCACTGTGCAACTCCACCCGGCGCTATCATTCCATCCAGTCCATGGTTCGTGTCAACCTCCACCTAGCACTTTCGTTCACCCAGTCGCGAGTCGTATTACCTCCCCGACGCCTGTGCCTTACCCACTGCCCAACGCTCCGTTCACACTTCGCCTAATCATCGTGTCACCCGGCTCATATTTCATGCAGGGTAGCCCGAGTTCAAGTCGCCCCACCCAGCCTTCACGCTGCCTTGCGGGAGTGCCCAATTCGCCTGTCATGCACTCCACCTGTCCACTCGATCACCAACTCGTCAGCTCGTCCGACTCGCCGAACTGCTCTCTCATCAGCTTGCCCGCGTGTCCAAACTTACTGCCAACTGCAATTCACCCATGGGCATACCCGCCCTTGCTGCTACCCGGTTCACCCGAATGTGGCTTCATTTGGCCCTTACGCTCATTCGGTTCACCTTGCCTTGGTGCTTCAAACTTCACCACCTGCACCTCGGCCTCCTTCTATATTTGCCCTCCTTCACACTTCCAAGTGTATGCTTGTGAGTGGCTCTTGCTTGTTGCCTCTATGATTTTCTCCCACCCATGCATCCTCCATTTATATGCTTCTGCCATGGATGTAATGTGGGTCAGCTTACCTAGGCCAACCTCCCAACTCGGTTGTCCATGCCCCCAACTCAGGTCGGCTCGCCCCCTCATGTCACCCTGCCGGGTCCACATATCCGACTGCTCATCGTATAAGGTCGCCTTCGTGAGTTCAACACTTAGCCAATTTTTGTCTCCTTCGTTGGCTCGTCGCATGCCAACTCATCCCATTGTCACATAACGTCACACACGACTCGTCCATTCACCAACTCGTTGAATCTGAGTCATCGTGTTTAACAAAGGGTGCGTTGCCCCAACTTGTCGCACGTCGCACACAAAACTCATGGCCATGACATTATAGTTCTGAATGCATTTGGTGGAGCCGTACAAATGTTTGCTTCAAAATCGAGAATATATGAAGCCAACCTCCATCAGCAAGATTGTTTTAACGGTCTCTGGCTACTGCCGTCTTTCATTAACCATTTATGCTTGCCGAACTCGAGCTGGATGGAAGTGGGAAGCGCCATGTTTATTCATGCGTCCAAGCCTATCGAGAGAGGATAAGAGATTACCATTCCTTTCTTTGATGTCCTGGTTCCCTTACTGCAGCGCCAAGCCAGGTTCAAGAACTAGGGCTTCATGTGCATGTGTAGGAGATGCAATCTTTAACACTCTTTCAGGACATCACTGGAGCCTATAATTACCCAACGATTTGACGAATTGATTTCTGCAAGGTGTCGTCGACAGCTCTCTGATGTGGATATTCAGGCAGGCGTAGAGTACTTGATCCTTTCTCTAGAGGGAGAGGAGATCATCTGGAGTTCCCACGTGTTAAAAACTGAAGAAGAGAAGCTTTGGGTTCATGCATTGTTTTTGTGTCCATATCTAGTAGCAGCAACAAAGTACCAAAACTTCATTCCTGCCATGTTGAATGGAAACATTCCTTCCTGGCACAAAATTTTGGAGGTCATTCAAATTTCAAAGCACTATGCCTAGGGACATCCTAAATCTGGAATTGGTCGTGGGAATGTTTAAAAATTTACAGCTTTTGATGGGGGATGAAAATGAAGCATTTTTAACGCAACAGAAGGCAGTCTAGGTAAGGGAGGCATGCATCTATGTCTTTGGAAAACACAATGAAGATGTTCTCAAAGTGTTTGTCCTCAAATATTCAAACTGAGGCATGTTTTAGTAGTAGTACCTTGCCATCATAATAAAGATCACATTGGACTTGCGCAGAAGTGTATTTGTGGTTTCTGCTACGGTTCCAACTAGCGGTTCTGACCTAGTGGTTGTTGTAATGTTAACCATAGAGCGTTCACATGACAACTTTTGACACGGCTTTCTACAGGCAGTTAACCTCAAGCCTATCGGTTGGATAACCCCGACAATTTACACTGCTTTGATCACATGCTGACGGTTGCGGTTTGAAACCCCGATGGTTTACACTGCTCTGATCACATGCTGACTTTTGCGGTTTAGAACCCTGATGGTCTATCCATAACCTTGTCACATGGTTCTCTGATGCGGTTAGCTGTCCCGATGGTTATCTGGCTGTTAGGCCTGTGTTATTACAATGTTTTGAATGTAATGTCTTATACATAGGTCGAGGGTTGTATAGCTTAGGCTAGTGACTTAACAATGCGATGGTTTGGTAGGTATGATAGGTTTAATCATAGGGTTTAGGTTTTAGGCTTTGGGTTTAGCACTTAGAACTTAGGATTTTAGTATTAGGTTTAGGGTTTTTATAATACATTTTTCACAATGTGACAAAACCAAATGCATATCGTCGATACAATCTTACCGTTACGATGACAACCCTGACGACGAACCTCTGCCATGGACGACACTCATGTCGACACCAAATCCTGCGAGTTGAATGACAACACACATGTCGTCGACCAATCCTGGCGGAACTGTCGATGAACTCATGTCGACAACTAGGTTCTAAACCATCTCAACTGAATGCCATGAAACCATAAACATTACCTAAACAACCATAACCAACACTGTCGAAGCTGGACTGAATTGGCGACGACACTGAACACTTACGATGACACTTGAACACTTGTGCAACTGAATCAATGGAATCCTCCTAGATCATTCCTCTCAACTTGAAAGCTTTTAGACCACAAAAGTTTGACTAATCAAATATTCGATGAGGGTAGAACTCCCTCTCTTTCCACCTTGACTTGACAATGTACCAATACATTCGATCAATCACTTGCAAGTGATGATCCTGATGCTGCTAACCATGGTACCTTTTGATTCGATGACCTGTTTCATCCATCTGCATTATACAGAACTTGCGACGATGGGCAAACAACCTGTTATCAACATGGCAATTGATTTCTTTCCATAAAGAACCATGAGTTAGTGATTCATAATCTTTGAAAATAGTATCTACTGGATGTTGTTTAATACCATCAACATGTATAACCAATCTATTTTGCGGAATGACAAAGACAATCAAAGATACTTTTGACATCAAACCAACTACTTGATTAAACATACTTTCCTGCTTCTTGTTTACTAAGTGAATTTGCTGCACTGAACCTATCCAACTGTAAGGTGAAATTTGTTGCAACTTAGTTTGTCTTTGAAAGTATTGATTTAGCTGTTGATTTGTTTGAATCAATTTTCCTTCATTCATTAAATGATGTTTCCATTGATTAACACTTTACTCTGATGCATAAGTTCCCATTAGACACTTTGACACTGCTTTAGGAAAGGCTTGGATATGAAAAAAAATAGGTTTCCTCTCCACTTGAAAACAGGTTTCCAAACTATTTGAAGCATGACATGGTGACACAATACAAGAGAAATTGAACCCTGACTTTCCCCAATACTGACCTGTATCCCTGCAACTGTTAAGTTCCAAACTTAAATAAATTGATTGATTCTGACATTAGGAAGAGGAGTTTTAGGCACAAATTGTAACTCATGTTGTATTCCCTGCTTATGAATAAGATATTTGGTTTTACATAGAACTGGAATTGTTTCTCTCTTTACTCAAACCATTTTTAAGCTGAGTTTCATAACTTAAACAAGAATCATGTTGATTGTTATGTTGATCCTTTACACACGATTACAAATCTCTTGTTTAAACTTATTAATTGCTTCATCTGATTAACATTAACTAAATTCAAGTGATTTTTATTTTGATGTGCCCTGTCAATAAATTCAACCCCATCTTTCTTAAGGTGATATTTATGTTCTCTCCTGTAAAATATTGCATCACGATCATAAAGATAAGGACTTCATAAGACAACTCCACATATGTCTACCGGAACCACATCTAATTCCACTTCATCAATGTAATTAGCTGTAATGGAAAATCTTAATCAACACTGTTTGGTGACTTTTATCTGAGTTGATTTATTTAGCCATCCTAATGGGTAAGGTCTTGGATGATTCCGTGTTTCCAAACCCAAACTTTTAACTAAATATTCAGAGATTAAATTCACCTATGATCCACTGTCAAACATTGTATCTATCTTTGTATGTTTAGAAGTTATCCTTATGTTAAACAATTCAACTCTTTTATCCTCATGTGAAGGATTTATGTTTGATGAAGATGCAATAGTTTTTGAACTTGAACCAATGTTAGAAGTTTTACCTATCGTAACCATGGCGGTTATCCTCCTTTCATCATTGAATCTTAACCTAGATCTTGCTGGACTGCTGCAATGGCCTTCTTTTCATCCTTCTCCTTAAGGAACTTTTTGGTCTAAAGTTCTCGATGAAGTTTCCAACACTTAGATTCATCATGACCAATTCTCTGGCAATGAGAACAAGTAGGTCTTTCCTTCTGAGCCATCGCTAATTTCTTTCTCTTCGAAATGTTCTTCCCCTTACTGTCACTGGAATATTTGGTTTCCAACTCTTTGGATGACTGTGATGAAAACTTGAATGGTCTACCACCCGATTCAATATGCATCGCCTGAACACACACCTTATCAAAATCATCAGGATTAAACATCAATAATGTATGCTACAAATATGAATGTAAATTGCTAATGTATTTTAACAAAGTTTCACGTGTATCCAATGAAATACCAATTTCCAATGCTTTCTTTCTGAGCTCCTGAGTAAACTCCTGAACACTCTGCCCTTTACCTTGCCTCAGATGCTGCCAATCAATAACAACTTGCTGCATGTATCCTAAAGTATAGAACTATTTCCTAAGAGCTTTTGAAAACTTAGACCATGAAGAGATGACTTTTCCTTTACGCTTTACATATATCTGAGTTTTACTTTCCCACCAGATTAAAGTTGTTCCCCCCATTCTAAGTGTAGATAATTGAATTTTATTTTTATCATTAGAAATGTTCTGAATGCGACAATACACTTCTAGCTGCTTTATCCAGTTATCTAACTTTTCAGGATTCATTCTGCCATCATAAACAAGTAACTCAAATTTAACATCAAGTTTCAAAAGAGATGTTTTCTTAGGTTTCTTTTCTGTTTTAGATTATGCACTGGAAGAAGAAGAAGAAGAAGAGGATGATGGAGATGATGGAGGTGAAGGAGGTTTATCAGCCTTCCCTTTACCTTTGTCCTTCTTCGATGCCTTAGAAGAAGAATTTGCATCTCTCGCCTTCTTGTCTTCGTACAATTCTCCCAACATCTGCTACATAGTCAAGAATGCTCGCTGAAACTATTCTTCACTCATCTTAGTTTCACTGTTTCCACCTGCATCAGGTCTTGACATGGTCGATTTATGATCGACTCGTCGCTTTCCAATCTCTAGATCGATCTGCTTAAGGATTCCTTCTCCTTGTTGCGACTTTGACCTGGTTAGCTTTCAATGGAAAATTCTACAAACGCAACCTGCTCTGATACCAAATTATATGATCTGAAATGATCATAAACTAATACTAATGTAGAAGTGATTAGCCATTTACGATTTGAATGTTAACTGAAAGTGCGGAAATCGAGGAAAACATGCTTGAGAAGAAGACTTTACGACAACTGATTAAACACAAAAAAGATGCATAACAGAAGTGAAAACAGTAAAATCACAGTGATGCCAGATAGTGAGATTGATGACGGAGTTCGTCCCTGATGGACAATGTCTCCGGGTTCGCTTTCAAGATGGGCGACCCATTTTATTAGGAATGAAAATAAGGAGTTGATTACACAGAGATTTAATCTACATAAATATGCACGTAGACACTTCTAATCATTGTCATTAGATAGCCCTCTGAACCAGATTTCCAATGCCTCTTACGGATTCGAATTCTGACTCCGGATGCTCTTGTAACAATGAAAACAAAATTGCCTATGACCTTTAGAATTTGCAAGCAAAAGTAAAAAACCACTCTCCCCCTAATCAATGAAGGAAATTTGCCTTTTAAAGGCCTGCAGGTACATGAAAAACACCTTGGGCTGGTTTGTAGATGCATTTGGTTTCTTCTGGTCTGGTTTGAAGCTTGGTCCTGTTACAAAGTGACACCTAGTGCAGGTGGACATGACCTTCGAATTAGTTTTAACAAACAAAACCATGTAAACCCAAAATAAACTTTGGATAAACTCCGAAACTATTTGTGGTCAGATTTAACCGGGTGGAGGTTGGACAACTCATGTGAGCAGTGACCGAACCCGCGGTTTAGGTGCTGGTGGTTATGCTGATGGTTTTTGAGTTGGCGGTCAATGCTTCAGCATGTTCACATGCAATCCTGCGGCGGTTTCTGCTATGGTTCCGACCTGGCGGTTGTTGTAATGTTAACCATAGAGCGTTCACATGACAACTTTCGACACGGTTTTCAACGGGTTGTTAACCTCAAGCCTGTCGGTTGGATAACCCCGACGGTTTACACTGCTCTGATCACATGCTGACTTTTGCGGTTTGGAACCTTGATGGTCTATCCATAACCCTGTCACATGGTTCTCCGACACGGTTAGCTGTCCCGATGGTTATCTGGCGGTTAGGCCTGTGTTATTACAATGTTTTGAATATAATGTTTTATACATAGGCCGAGGGTTGTATAGCTTAGGCTAGTAACTTAACAATGCGATGGTTTGGTAAGTATGATAGGTTTAATCATAGGGTTTAGGTTTTTGGCTTAGGGTTTAGCACTTAGAACTTAGGTTTTAGTATTAGGTTTAGGATTTTTATAATACATTTGTCAGAATGTGACAAAACCAAATGCATATCGTTGATACAATCTTACAATTACGACGACAACCTTGATGACGAACCTCTGCCACAGACGACACTCATGTCGACACCAAATCTTGTGAGTCGAATGACAACACACATGTCATCGACCAATCCTGGCAGAACTGTCGATGAACTCATGTCGACAACCAGGTGCTAAACCATCTCAACTGAACACCATGAAACCATAAACATTACCTAAACAACCTGATCCATAACCAATACTATCGAAGCTGGACTAAATTGACAACGGAACTGAACACTAACGATGACACTTGAACACCTGTGCAACTGAATCAAGGGAATCCTCCTGGATCACAGGGTAGGTCTTTTTATTTCAAAGGTGTCTCCACTATCTGTGCTAATACATGTAACGACCAGGTAAAACAGAAAATATGTCGTTGAACATGCTTGTAGAAATTAAAATACTCTTACTGAATGGAAATATAAACCTGCGTGAACTAAAAGGCACACTGCAAAAATGAAACACACTTGGCAAGGAAGAATCCACACTTCATAAAAACTTCAGATTAAAAATATGCACGCCATACACTATCATCTAAAGACATAACAAGATTTAAATCACAAGGAATTGATTAATTTGTGTAACAACACACAGTAGTCTCCTTGCTTGACACTTCAATTTGTTTTGCTTTGGTTTTGAATTTCTTTGCCTCAGTCATGTCTGCGACACCATCCAAGAAGACTATCCCCTATCACAACATCCCTGAAGAGGGAGCTTCGTGCCCCTTGTCAATCCAATCATTGGAGTTGTTATCAACATAGACCCATCTTAAATACTGATCTAATATGATCTGAGAGGGATCCAATTTCTTAACATTTAATTTTTTTTATGAGCCGACGTTATTTAAATGTTTTTTTATTTTTATGAGCCGACATTATTTAAATATTTTGTATAGTTATTTATTTATTTTTATTTTAGCCAACATGGGCAAAATTTCAATTCAATTTTGATGATAGACAGACAATGTTACACATCATACTGGGTTGTAGAATGAGCCTTTCTGCTCAACTAGATACATGAAGTTAGTTCAAAACTTAATTTTTCTCCTTAGAAGAAAAATACACTGATTAACAAAATCTGACAAAATCCCAACTAAATATACATCAATTAGAAAAATCTGAATATTGTTGACAAAATCCGAGCGAAATATTTTTTCAACTTAAACTCTAATACAATTTCTTAAAATTTCAATTATTTAAAAATTTAAAAACAAACCAAAACTTTTAAAAACAAAATTGTATGTAAAAGGAAACTCTAATTTTTTAACAAAATCCTAATGCTAAGAAAATTTTCA
Source organism: Pinus tabuliformis (assembly GCA_031772625.1). Classification (NCBI taxonomy): domain Eukaryota; kingdom Viridiplantae; phylum Streptophyta; class Pinopsida; order Pinales; family Pinaceae; genus Pinus; species Pinus tabuliformis. The sequence continues at coordinate 927,649,776 of CM062809.1, read as the reverse complement.
ATCTAATAAAGTAGAAATGACCATTCATTAATTTATTTCATAAACACGTGGTTTGCCATTTTACATAAAATTCGAAACGGAAGTTGTTTAAATATTATACGTTTTAGAGTTTTGTTTGGACTCTCTTTCTTTTTGTTAAATTTTTATTTTTATGTTTTAAAATTGGAATTTTATATATAATTAAACTTTGAAAAATTCACAATTTAAATTTATGAAAATAAAGAAAAAAAGAAGAAAGAAGAAAGAAATTAATTTAACATCCATGAGGTTAAAAATAGCTTATGGGATAGATTGCTTCTTCATCTGCTTGATGTATTGGGTCCTTTTTTTGTGAAGCTTCACAATAAATGTTCCAAGTGTCTTGACAAATCCCTCGCTACATAGATTATCCCAAGAGCTAGCTGCCAGCGTATCTGCATAACTTTCCCTCTTGTCTTTGAAGGCCTCGCATTCTAAAATGAAATGTTTTTCTGTTTCCATTTTTCTAGAAAAAACAAAAAATGCATACTCTTTCCTCCCACGCTTCTTTGGTATTTTCCAGCGCTCTGTTTCACAATGGAGTTGATGATAATTAGTCCTTAACTGAGCAATAAGAATTTTGGCTCTCCAAGAGATATTGGCCTCTATGTATGCTTTTTGGTTGATGACTATGAGTGGGATTAAACACTTCAATATAATACTTTTTCTTTCTTCCTAGCTCATTATCCCATGTATGCTTGTGGAACTTTTCCATGACAAAAGCTTTTATCTCTTTGGTGTTTATGGGACAAGCGTTTAAGAAAATACCCCATTTACTAAACCATTTGTTATTTTTCTGCATCCAAGTTTTTTTTGTTTTTTTGCACAATTTGTCATTAAAGACAACCTTAGGCCATCTACCGTCTTCCATTTGCTCAATTTTTTTTTAATACCTTATGACTCCCACCATAGCAATTGCTTCAATAAGAGTAGCCCCTGTTTCACTTAACAAGATAGCATAAGAAACTACACTTTTAATTTTGAATTTGTTTGTAATCAAACGCTTCTGAATTTTCTGAATTTATCTCCACTGCATGTCAGATGTACTAATGACCCATGTAAATTAAACAAAAAAATTGGCTAAAAAACCATCCAAAACTTATAATAGATATACTACGACTCTAGTGGGAGTCTTTATCATCGAAAAATAGTTATAAATTTGATTTGAAATTGGAGAGATGCGTGGTAACTATCTCGTGGTTATCCTCTTTTTTTTTTTTTTTCCTTTTGCTTTTTGCATGACTCAAAAACTTAAAAATCATTTGAAAGGGGAGAGATTGGTGGTAACATTCTCATAGTCAGCGTTGGAATTTGGATTTCTGTTTACCTGTCAAACAAAATATTTTTGACGTTTTGGATCTTCATACCACTGGTTAAAGAAAGTTATGTTCAAAATTTTACCCTTCATGAGTGATGCTTTGATAATAAATTAACCATTCACCAATCAAATTTTGAGTAAAAAATTACCCTTCAATAACACAATTATGTTAAAAATTTCACATATTTATCATAAGAAAAAATAAAAAATAAAAAAATGACCATAACACACAAATGAGTTATTGAATCTCATCATTTCTTTATAATTAATAATGATAACATATTTTCTATTTTAAAATATCTTTTTATATCAAAATTTCTCAATAACCAAATTGAAAATCAAATTAATTGTTAAAAATTAACATAAAAGTACTTCATTGTAAGTTTTGTACAAAAACTTATATAGTCCTCAAGTGAATTTTCCATATTTTGGACATTTTAGACAACCATTTATTTTTTATTTAATTTATACACCACTATATTATTTTTTTGTTTTTGTACATAGCCATATTATTATTTGTACACACTTATTATTATTAATTCTAATTAGACTCAATTAAGTATCATTCTTTACCCAAGTTGTCAAATCCCAACCCTCATGGGGGCTACTATGAGGACTACAGCCAACAAACAAGCTTTGGTTGGTTGGTGAAACTGTGAACATAGATATACAAATACAAATGATTCATATATCATTAGCTTGTAGCAAAATCTAGTCCAGTGAAATCAAACCAGAAATGTTGGTCTAAGGAAAAATTGATTAAATTACATTTTCGATTTCCACCCAAAAAATCTGATATAACCCAAAGTTGATTAAATGACATTTTCGATTTCCATCCTACATTACATGTTTATAGATTCTCTAATAATTTATGTCCCTCTTTCCCATAGATGTAATAGTAAACCTATAGTCAATAACTACTATATCCTCTTCCTCATCTTTTAAAGTATCCTTAGCCTTTACCTTGGGCATGACAATCATGTCACTCTCATGTAATTTCAGTGATCTCATGGTGCACATATTCTAATTTTCATGTGAAATTATAAGGTTTGCCTCCACTCCACTCCACTCCTAATGTCTCATCCTCCAACTAACTTCCTTTTTTTCTTTGTTTTGTGTGCTAATTTCTTGTCATTTTAAACTAACTTACGTTTCTTTGTTTGTCTTATGTGTTAAGTTCTCATCATTTTAGAGCATAGATTGATATACTTCCTAAAAAATGTAGCGTATGTAAATTTATCCCATTTTACATCGTAAATTTTTAACATATTTAAGATGTTGGAATTCTTTTTTCCTCCTGATTTTTATGTAAAATAATATCTCATAAAATTCTATAATATACACTTTATACTCTATTCCTCAAACACGTTTTCACTCATTTTCCTTCTCTTACATTTGAATAACACTTTCAACTCCTTTCTTTCATTTAACTATTTCTTAGCCATAATTACAACTCATATCAAATTGAAACTAGATTTAATTGAGAATCTCTTGATACACTAATATTAATTAAAACTAAAATTATTTTTAATTTTTTCCAAATTTTATTCCAAAATGTTTAGTGAAATTTAAATTAAACAATTAACCTAAAAATAAAAACCAAAAGCTAGTAAAGTTTATCACCTCAATTGGGATTTAATCACAACATTATAATAAATCAGGTCAAGTTAATCATCTCATAATTGGCACTTCAAGACAACTACATAATAAATCATACTTGCTTGATTTCAATACAATTAAAGAGATGTTGCTTCCCCTGGTAATTTTCACTTCAAAATAAACTATACTTACTTTTCATGTAAACACAATTAAAAAAAAGTTAAAAAAATTAATGTTTAAAAAATATAATTTTGGAAAAAGAATGAAAAATTTAAAATAAAATAAATAGATTTCGTTACGATATTTAAAAATGAAATAATTGGTCAATAAATAATGAATAAACACTTTCTTGGAATTAAATGTAATTAAATATAATTTTTGAATTTTGTTTAATAATAAAAAATAAATAACAAATTACAAAATGTTTCTAATAAAAATACACATCAACAAAAATAAAAATACACAAGTTGTTTCCCGCTTAAAAAAACACAAAAAAATAATAAAAATACACCTGAGCAAAAGTTGGAGCCCGTCAAATTACATCGAAGAGTTGGAGCCTGCCAGAGCGTGAGAGGGCAGCTGTGGAAAATCTGGGTAAATAGGTGATTATATATAAAAACGTTTTTGAAAAAAATTAAACCGTCAAAAAAACGTTCTGGAACTTTGACGTTCTGGAAGTTTCAAGATACATCATGCAAAACGGCAATGTAAAATTATTAAACGTATTTTACGGTCAAAATGCCTTCTGACATGTATTTGCTCGTCAAATTCCAACCCTGCCTTCTCTGTTGGATGCCCAAGTAAAAGGAGTAGTCTATAATGTGACTTTTTGAGATTCTTGGTTGCCATTCTCCGGCCGATGTGACGTCGTTGTCATCCCTTCCACCATAAGTAAACATGGTATGTCGATGACCATATCCCTGCATTCGAATATGGACGATGTCGATGACCATATCCAATACCATGGACCGAAAACCATTACGTCCAATACCATAGACCGAAAAACCATCGCGTCCAAAATACATGTGCAAAAAATCATGCACAAAACCATAGGTGGGTCTGCCCAACCTAACATAGGGTCCAAAATCAAAATTTTCCGGGGCACTGCCCCGGACCCCATAAAGTGGCCCCTCAAACCCCCTGTTAACTACGTGGAAAGAATGTAACACAACCCAACACTATAGGTATCAGATCCAAATTGTTAAGGAGAATGGGGTATGAGGGGAAAGGGCCTCGGCATTAATGGCCAAGGCATCATAAGCCCCATCAAAGTAGAGGAATTGCCTCATCATGTAGGACTTGGGTATGTAAGGAAGGAATTTGGGGAATTCTCCAAAACAGTCAGCGACCCACCAACCACAGATGATGAGGACACCTCATCACATTCTAGTAACAGTGAGGGATCCATAACCACTTATCAGAGGCACATCGGGAGAAAGTGTTCCAAGGCATTTTGGAAAGTCTGGAAGATGAAGAATAATTGCAACAAGGATGAACATCAGAAACCTGCATGCCAAACACTTCAGGCCGAAAAATCACCCACGAAGAATCCAATCATTGAGGATATTCCACAAGAAAATCCACCACAGGAAGATGACCCATTTACTTTATTAAGTAAAAGATGGTTTTCTTAGATAGTAGCTTGTTATGGCCATGATTTGTAAATCATGCGTTGCAAGTAAATGAAAAAAATGATGATGTGTTTTCCATCGCTTCAAAACAAAACGATGATGTTTGTGGCCTTTTATTATGATTAGTTGAGGTATTGGTTTTTATTATGTAATCCTTGACTAAAGTGTGCGTGCTATAAACTCTTGGCAAGTGAGGGGTTGTTTAAGTCATGTATGGTTTGTATATGATTTCAAAGGATGTACCAGTTTTGCGTGCAGGTGGTTGAAAGTGTGGTCTAGCAAGGAAATAGGCAGTGTGATGGATGTGTTAACGGTTTTCGTGGAGTACATTCATGTGGGCTTCAACGGAATGCATCCGAGTAAATCTCGGTGGATGGAGAAAGAAAATTTGAAGGAGAAATCTCCTCACTTGCAATTTGATTGAAAAGGTTTTTGGCGGTCCAAAAGCTCTTAGTGGGGAGGATTGATCTAGGTGGATCTCTAAAAAGTACCAATGGCATGGTAAGAAGGCTCAAAATTCAAAGTGGGAGAAACTCTAAAAACGTAACATCGGATCTAAGTGCTCGTCATCCTGATTCCAACGGTGCGAATGACATTCAAATTTGAGTTCATATGAAGAAGTTAGAGCAAATCAAAAATCAAGTTTGACTTGGATAGTTGGTAGGAGAAGATAACGTGGAAGAAATCTTCAGCGAATAGGGAAGTGCAAAGTGGCAGGCCTACATTGGTCCTGAATTTCTCTAATTGTAGAAGGAAGAGGTCAACAGTTTCAAATCAACCCTAGGCAAGAAAAGTTGTGATGCGATAATCGCGTATCACAATCGCAAAAAGAAAATGTTTATGAATCGGCCCCCATTAGGATCCAGGTTGCAATTGTAATATCGCATATCGCAGATCGAAGGTGGATCAAGTGTTTACGAATCGGCCCCTAACAGTCAAGGTTGCGATGCGATGATCGTAATCTTACATCGTAAAGGGAAGGTAGTACAAAATCAACCCCCGACGGTCAGGGTTACGATTACAATATCGCAATCACATATCGCACAGGCCACGTTCTTAGACCGTAAGACCTGCATATTCCTCCAATTTGCAATTTGCGAAGTTCTATCGAATCTGATCTATATATTGTATTGCAGTTGATAAATTTTGTTGGGTCTGCCTTTTATCGCCTTTTTCTCATCACTAATGTAATGACACGGGTCTGTCCGTCGGGTTCACGAGTGAATAAACTGAGTATTTTGTCATTTGAGGTTTAATGCGAAAACAGTCCATGAAATGTTCGATGGCAGTATTTCTATGTTTGATAGGTTTTCTACCTGCGGCCTGAGAATATCTGCGTGAAACAAACCAACCTCCTATACTTGTAATTTGTTGGGAACTGCCCAAGATTGAGGAGTATTCACCAGCATATATAATGGACTATCTGCATCGGAAAAGGGAGGGGGGACTGACCAATAGTTCAGAACATTGTACGCAACAGTAACCCAACCTAGCAGCAGGGGTCAGAACCTCACCTTGAGCAGCAGGGAGGTTTCGAGAGGGTGCAAAAACCCCGATTATCCTAATTGGGTGTTCGGATAGGCGTTTTTGCACCATTTTTTGCCAGGATTTCAGTGGTACTGTCTGCTTCTGAAGTTGGGCTCTCCATTCTTCATCCATCTTCCATCTTGGAGGTATAAGGATTGTAAATGAATGTTGCTTGTACTTTTATCTCTTTTTATGCCACTTAATGAATGAAGGCCTCCACATTATTGAGTAGGGCCCAGAGACGTAGGCCAAATTGGACGAACTCAATGATCAAATCTCTGTGTCATGGTTTCATGCTTATCTTTTTATTTCCGCATTGTTTTATGTGTTTTTAAGTTCCATGGTTAATAAGCTCTGTTTCATGTAAGTCTGATGCATCTATAAGTAAAAGATCTTGGATCAATCTTCTTTGCCATTCATCTAAAGACTCTCAAATTGTCTTCTATGTGTTTGGAGTTTCGCCTTTTTGACCTTGGAGTCTCCATCATAAATACCAATAAGCTTGTCCCATATTTTCTTGGAAAAATCACAGTTCATAATTTTTGTAAATTATGAATCAGTTATTCCACTTGTTATGGAATTTAGTGCTTTGGCATTTTCTATATAATCTTTATGTCTATCCTGATCTGTTGGTTGAATAGCTGCAGCTTTATACCCATCAGCAGGGAAAATTTTAAGGATGGAAATTTATTTTAAGGTTTAGAAACTGTAAAATGCCTGGTAAAACTTTTGTAGAAATATTCAAATATCTAATGATTTTATATAGTATCTATAAAATATTGGTGATTTCTAAGGTAAAATAATTTTATACTATAAAATGTGGGTGAATAATTTTTAGAAAAATATGAGATTGGCAAATATTTTATTTGGAAAAAATCATGAAAAAATAGCCAACTTGCGAATATTAGCCCTAAAATTTTCCCTACCCCTCAGTAACTGATTGCCATACTTCAGGTCCAAGAGATATTAAATAGAATGTCATCCTACGCTTCTAAAACAAAAGTTTGTTCCATCAAATTGAGAAATTTTTCTTGCATCATGATTCTTCATTGTGACTTAAGAATAATTTTTTCAACTATTAGGATGTTTATGAAGAAGTTGGCCCTGATAAAAATTGTTGGAAATACTGAGAGGGTGGTGAATCAATATTTATTTTCAATTGTAATGTTTACTAGTTAAGATTCTTCACAATTATAATAATAATAAAAATAATGATTTTATTATAAATAAGTGAGGAAAAAGGTTTTGTAATACAATGGATATGTGAAATACTTGATGTTAACATATATATTTGGAATACAAGAATAAATTTCTTGAGATTCTATTTATCAAACACTTGCTCTAAAGCCTTCCACATTATGCATGCACCAATATCCACATCACATGCACATTTAACCAAATTATGATTTAATCAATCCGAATACCAACAATTAGAGGATTTAAATGAGCATAACACGATGCATAATATCATGAAATTTAAAATCCTAATTGGAATTGAATTCATAAGATTGAACATATAAGTTTTGGTTGAAGATTTAAATAGAAACTTTACAAATAATTTTGGATTTTCATACTAATTAGATAGATTTTTTAGTATTTTCTGGAACATCTATACATGCATAATTTAAAGTAAATAAATAACAATTTCTATCTCATAGAGGAGAGAAAATGTTCCTACATTTGAATACTATATTGCAATGATCAACTAGCAATAAGTAAATCTACAATTTTTTAATTTCTAATTATAAAAAGTTGTAAATTGTAAAATTTTCATAAGGAATCTTAAACAAAATTATCAAATATTCATTCAGAAGTAAACAACATAAGTCATATAGTAAAATCAGAGGCAGTTATTAAGTAATTAAAATCATGTATTGAAATAAATGTTGCAGGTCATCCCACATCGACACTGAATGGTTTTGAAAAAAGTTGGCACTTAAAAATTGATTAAAAACATTGAAGTATTTAGTCTTCATTGATTATGAACTCTTTGCACCAACGAAAAAGGGTCTACAAATACTAAAAATTAATAAAATAGGTCTTGAAACATGAAAATCAACAAATTTTTTGAAAGTAAATACTCAATTCTAAAAATTTGTTTATTCAATTGATACTAAGTAGCAAGTGAGGTGCATGTACTTGGATATAAGTTGACCATCGTGAATATATCTCGTACAATGTAGAGAAATAAATGGAAGGAAACTAATTGATGTTGATTTGGCAGTTGGCAATTAATCATTGTACCTTTTTCTTCTTCTTCTGATATTTGACCTCGAGGTTGGAAATAAGCTTGATTTGTTCAAAAGGCAGTTGCAAATATTTTTGGAAACTTTGTTGTCTCCAAACTTTAATGTTTTTTTTTCTACCTAGTCCTTAGCAACAAGATCTTTTGTAGATTGTTTCCAGAACTGCTTTATTTAATGACTTGTCACCTGATAGGTCAAATTCTTCTATAAAGTTTGTTCATTTTTCCCAAATTGATAAACATTGCTCATATGTTGTTTGTATGCATGATCCAATTTCTTTTTCCTCTTTCTCCCCAAAACTTAAGGAAGGAATAATATCTACAATTGGCTCTAACTCATAAACCATTTTAAACAAGAATGATTCCCAAGGAATCTTAGTAGAAATCTGTGTTACCGATATTTGAGGAGATACAATAAATATAGTATCCAATTTGTTATAGGGTTCCATTTTTCCTCATTTTCCTTGGTGTTGGTTTCAGTAGATACCTGTTTTACTTTCTCCTTAACTACTTCCATTTTTTTTTACTTATGTACTTTTTGGTTTCTTGTGCTCTATTTTATAAGGAGAATTATTGGCAATAATCTCTTGTTCAATTGTTTTTCTGGAGTCTTTTCTCTTCCTGTACCTTCCTTCTCCTCTTTCATATTTTGTATTGTTGTGACTTCAACGTCTTTGACAATAAAACCTTCTATTTTTTCAATTTCTACAGCTTTTCCCTTTTGAGAAACAATAGAAGGTTCTGAACTGAGTTCGTTGAAATCAAACTCTAAAAATTTAGTAGACTTTAAATCGTTGAATGAAATGTTGAGGTGCAGATCCTTTTCCTTTAGGAAATTTTCGAACAATTTCTCCCTAAATTCTTGCAATTGTTCTCTTGTTTCACTATGTAAGAGTTTGCCTCTTTCGACAACTTCTTGAAAATCATCAATGTTTATAAAAATCTTAGAGAAAGGTGGGTTCTAATGAATAATTTATTTTATATATAACTGATTGTTATATAACGAATTCCAATAATACCTTGAGGATCATGGTCATAATGACGCAAAGTAAATAACCAAATTTCCTCAAGCTCTTTGGCCTCTTTGAATACGTGCCCTTTGTCTCGGATATTGATGTCACCAAACATTATTGGAAAATTAGGCCAAAGTTTATTTAGCAACCTACTCAACTTTTTATCTTTCCCATTCAAAATAGCTTGATTAGCCACTTCTCTCAAAGTGAGTATTTCTGGGATATATTGGGGTAGAAGATGAGGACCCACTTCAATTCCAAAAAGTCTTATGTAGGAAAATCATTCTTCAACAAACCAATGACCTATTGATTCTAGGTCTTCTTTCACATTATCACTTACTCTGGGAGGTATTGCTTGGAACATGATTTCATGCAAAGGAATCAAAACATAATCGCAACGATCATAAAAATGATATTTAAAATTAGACTCCCATAAAATAGGAGCATAATTTGAATCGGTAGTTGCTGGTCAGATCGGTAATTCCATTTCATGAGGGGAAATGGAACCGAGGTAATAACAACATCTATCAAATAGGCAAACATACATAAAATATATTTGAACCGAGGGGGAGATAAAAATGACAGTTTTAATGAATATGTGATATTATATGACAAGATGTCAGCCCAGTTTAGGCATTTCCCCTCATTTAAAATGTTATGGATTATTGGGATCCATTTAACTTAGCAATGCTCAGGATCTTGTTCCCCATATAATCTGCTTAAGATTTTAGTAACAAATCTAACAAGATTCTTAAAAATAGCTATCGAATACTCATTTTTTTCTTTGAGCTTGAAACCTTCCTCTTATTCTCTCAACCAGTCTTCAATTACTATATCATTATTCTCTTGACATTTCTTCAATACAATACTTTGAAACTTATAAAGGAAGTCAACATTAAGATGGATTTACAAGGGACTAAGCTTATATATGACCGATAAGACCTTGGATTTCCAGGAGGCTATGACAATTTCTTGATGGCTTGATATTGTTTAGGTTTTAATCTCAGCGCGAGAGAGAATCCATGAAATCATGTCATAATAGGGAAAAAAATCTGGCCTTAGTTTCTACTTTGTGTTACTCTATTGCTTTGATTGCTTCAAATTGATTGTTCTTTGATTCAGTAGCTCTTGTGTTTTTTAACCATTATCTTTGCTCAAAGAATTAAAATGTCTCCTCCAAACTCATCGTACCTACTTTTTATGTTATTTATGTTGAATCTGAGATGAGTAATGCGTTGAAGTTAACTTGTGCTAGTGTATCATCCATCCCCTTAATCTTTTCTCTAATATTCTCTATTTGTTGCTTTGTCGCTGCAGATTTTCCCTTTCTCCCATTTTATAACCTGTAAACAGTAACAAATGATATATAATTTTTGCTTATTTAATATTTGAAATTGAATTCAAAAATTTCTAAAAGAAATAGCATTATGCTTACAGTGAATTTTTTAGAATTGGTACTGTATTTCCTTAATTTAGTGCTTCTTCCAATAGTACTTAAGAAAAGAGCATGCAAGTAGAACACCCTAAAATCTTAAATTTGTCATTGGATATTTTCCCTTTTTTGCATTTTATGAGCTATAAACACTAACAGAGCATATACAAGTTTTGATTATTCAAAATTTGGAATTGAATCCAGGAATTTCTAAAAGAAATAACATTATGCTTACATAATTTTTTTTGGAAACTAGTACTTGTTTCCTCAATTTAGTTCTTCTTCGAACAAGAGTTAAGAAAAGAGCATGTAGACAAAATACCCTAAAATCTTAAATTTGTCACTTATAAGTTTTGGTAATTTAAAATTTGAAATTGAACTCAGGAATTTCTAAGAAAAATGACATTTTGCTTACACAAAGTTTTTTGAAACTGGTAATGTGTTTCCATAATTCAAATATGCTTCCAACGACACTTAATAAAATAGCATGCAGGTAGAATAGATTGAAATCTTAAAATTTTCTTTAGAAAAATGTGAAAATCGCAAATGAACATGTTCATTAATTTCCTATAAATAGGAAAACTCTTCTTCTTCTTCTTCTTTCTTTCTTTTTTCCCCCAGGAATCGAGAAATAATTAGAAAATTTATCATTGATTTAGCAAATAATCAATTGAACGTCAAACGAGAAATTTTAATAATATTTATTAAAAAGCAAACAGAAATCAACAAAAATAATATTTTATTTAGATTATTCTATGGTTGGGAGGTCGGGTGGTCAAACAGTTGGGCATTTTTTATATTTTATGATTGATTTATTCTATCTCAACTCTGACTATACCATAGTCAGGTTTTGTCTTTAGGTCAAGTAGTCGAGCAGTGAACCAGTGGGGTGGTTTTTCTGCATTTAATCACCTATGAACAGTAACACAATATATATATATATATATATATATATATATATATATATATATATATATATATATATATATGTTTTCCTTATTTAAAATTTGAAATTGAATGCAAGAATTTGTAAAATGATATTTTGGTTACAAAGTGTTGTTTGAAACCGGTACTACATTTTCTTAATTCAATGTTTCTTCCAACCAGGTTTTAAAAAACAACATGCAAGAAAAGTAATCTAAACTCTTGATTTTTTTTTTTTTTTTTATTTTTTTAACAAGAAAAAATCGCAACTAAACATGTTCATTAATTTATCGTCAGTTGGTCAATTATTTTTCTTTTTCTGATTCGAGAAAGCACAAGGAAATTTGTTATTGTTTTAATTGAATGTGAAACAAAAAAATTTGAATATCTATGTAAAAATTCATAATGCACACAAATGAAGGGATTTTTTTTTTTTCGTTGATCGTACAGTCGGGAGGTCAAACAGTCATGAGTTTTTTTTCTTTATGATTCATTTAGTCTATCGTCACCCCGACTATACCATAGTCAGGTGGTTTCATTAGGCCAAGCAATTTGAGAGTCGGGAAATGTTGAGGTCGGGAGGTTAGGTAGATTATTTATAATAAAAAATTGTAGTCAGCACGACTTGCTAGTTGGGTGTTCGGAAGGTCGGGTAGTCGGAAGGTTATAATTTTTTTTTATAAAATGTTTTTGGATCCGACCTTCGAGTTAAGTGTTCAAAAAAAGGAAAAATTTGTTTAACGCTTTTGTTTCTATTCATTTTGTGATGCATAAAAGAAAAAAAATACTTCTTGTAAATCTAATAACATGAATGCAAACTATTCTGTGAATTTTTAAATTATATATTTCATATCAAAAGACTACAGAACATGGGCCTTGCAATGAGTGAATATTTCTTTTTGATTTCAAATCACAAACAACATTAGCAATAACACAAATTCTTTCTATTCTTCTTGTGTTCAATTAATTTATGCTAATGTCTTAAGTACATATGGGAATGAAATTTGACTTGCATATGCAATTCTAGCTTTAGTTCTTTTGTGCTACTTACTTAACATTAACAATAAAGACTTGATTTGTCAATGTCTAAATAAATTTTTGGAGTCTAGTTACTTGAAGCTAGTAATGAAGGCTAGGTTCGGTAATTTCTAAATAATTTTTTATAAGTGTCATGGTTAATGTTACTAATGTAGATTGTGTTTGATAATCACCACACAAATTCTTTAAGGAGCTAGAAGCATATTACATACGTGCTATGCATATAAATATTCCTCCAAGTAAAATACAAGGCTATTTTGATTTTTTTCCATAGTAATAAAATATATTTTTGGGATAAAAAGCCTTGAAGACAATTGTATCATGTGTGGCAATATTACAGTGAAAGCAATGGATAAGAACCATATCAAAATAGCAGGGACAAATGAGCAACATTTTTTTTTGGATTTTGAATCTGTGAATAAAGGAGAGTATAACTATATCATATTTATTATGTTTCTAACTACTTTCCTCTTTGGTGGTAGAGATTTGTGAGTATCCTACACAATGCATAATTCCAAAGTCAACAGGATGAAATTTATGAACATTGACTAGGTACATGAAGGGAAATAACATTGTTAACATTTGCCTCTATTTCAATTAGAACTCTGGAAAAGGAGTAGGAAAATGGAATGTTGATCAATGATTGGAAGATATACGTTGTGTCCTTTGTTAACAAAAATATATTAATAAGGACTCTCATTAGGCTTGCATAGAGATGATTTCTATTTCCAATAGTCCTTATATTGACTTTATGTTAGTCAATGTGTTTCTTATTCATAGTTGACTCAGAATATATCATCTCTATAGCTCAGTTAAATTTGATGAGAAAATACAAAGGGAGATATGAAAAAGAAGGCAAAACTGCAAATTTTGTTATGTTAAGAGTGATCCCAATAGGAGAGTATCCAAAACACATGGTGGTTGTAGTGTTCGAAAGCCATGAAATTTCCTACAAGGTTGGAAGCTGAGACAATATAAGCTTTAACACATCAAACATAACCATGTATAAATTGCTTGATATGTGACAAAGAGAATTTTTCCCTTATTCATGAAAGCATGTTGTCTTTTTATATTGTTCTATTACAACAACAATAGTTAGATTTCACTAGATATCAATATGGAGCCCAAGCACATAGGGAGACCTTGTAGCCACCTAGTACAAAAAGAGCATAAAATAGAAGAAGAGGATAAAGGGATCTAATAGGATTTTAGAGAATCGATCAAAGAGGGATATTCTAACCAAGCATGGTTAAATTTAAAGGCCATAGGGGCCTTAGAAGGAAATGGATCAAGGCTTAGGAGGATAGGGAAGTGGTCAGTGTCCCCTCCCCCCAAAAATAAAAACAAAAATGGAGTTTTGTTCAAAATGTATGCAAAAATCCAACAAGGACTCTCAGATAATGAAATGGTCCAATATTTTTGCAATGTGATCTAAACCAAATCTATTATTTGTTTAGGTGGGAAGAATCTTTATAGGTAAAATATCACAGAACCATAGGTCCTCAATCAAATCATCAAATAATTTTGTAAGTGGGTCAATTTTACCATAGGGACCCAAGATCAAAGGCCTTCTAATAGATACTAGGATTAGGTTAGGGAATTTATTTCCATGTCTATTATGTATGCATAAAGATAAAAAATAAGCTGAAGTCAACCCTAAATAAGAGGTGTAAACCATGCAATATGACATGTTTTTCCTTTACACAACTTATAGATGAGAATACTAATTTATGCGTCACCAAAATCCAAAAAAAAAAACAATTTTATGCATAAATCTACCCTAGAAATCATAGTGACTAACCTTATATGTCTAGGAATGAGATAAAGAAGACAAAGGTTAATAAAATTAATGGATGATAATCACACGAATGATTAGTGCCTTATCCTACTACAGTTTAATGGAGTCTTTTATGGAAAAATTTCATGGGAAAGAATTTGATGGAGTAAGGGAGGATAGCTAGGGTATCCAATTTTTAAAACCTAATTATTATTTTTGTGATGGGAGAAATCAAATATACATAATGCACATTCATATTTTCCCTGTAGACCTTAAAGATAACAATTTTACATTTGTTAATATTCCAATAATAATCAAGGATTTAGTCATTACATGAATAGAAACCCTACTTCATAAATTCATCATGAAAAATATAAATGATAAAGAACTAAGTTACAAAATTCTCCACCAAGGCACTTGTTTCAATCCTAGAATAACTTCTCGATGTAAACATAGATTCCTAAAGAAAATCACACCAATAAAAAATCACATTTTTCACATAGTAGCGAGAAAAACTAGCTTACACTCTTAAAGAGAAAAGGGCCATATACATTGATCTAAAGGAGAGATTTATCCAATTCCCTTGAAAAAAAGTTAATTTCCAACCCAAATTTGATGGACCAGGTTCAGGAAAGGTGGATCTATGTAGTTTCCCAGCAAGAAACAATAATCCCTAACCTTCTTAACATGTCCAATGCAAGAAAACCATGGGAGAGGAGAATTGATTATGAGGGTTGTAATTTCTTTTTCATTATCCACCATAATATATTGTAGACAAATAATTTAAGGAGAGTGACGGAACATGAAGCGCTAGATAGCAAGTTTTTCAAATAGTTCCATAAACACCTATGGTTTAAAGAGATAAATTTCATCTGGATGTCTAGGAAGGGCTAAATTCTCTAAGAGCCCAAATGATTGACTTATTTTTCGTAGATTTAATTTGAGTGTGTGCAAGATTATGAGCAATTGAGAGCAAGGATTGTTGGCCTCGACTAGGGGATTTTTGAATGACTCATGGTGAGGAACCCAATCCTACACCAAGTTCGAGAAGAAAGAAATCTGAGGATTCTAAGAATAGAGAAGAGGGGGCATAAGTAGAGGATCTTAAATTATACATGGAGGGGTAGGAAGTGGAGATGTGGGGGGGTTGAAACAAGGGGGGAAGGAGGAGTGACAACAGAAATAGGTTTAGTGGAGGAAATCAAGTGGGGGAGAAATAAGAGGGAAGTAGAGGATAGGAAATGGGGAACAACCGATTTTGAAGATTCATTAATGAAATAGTTTTAGAGGGAGACAAAGGGGAAATCATAGAACAAGAAGAATTCTAATAAATATCAAACTTAGAAGTAGTAAATATTGAGGTTGGAACTATATCTTTGGAGGGTTTTCCCTCCATAGGAGTCGATTCTTGAATTCCCACTTCTACACCAACAAATGACGGAGCGGCGACCCAATTAGGGGAGGACTCCAACTAGGGTAAATGCTTCCCATGCTTAGTTGTAGTAGACTTCCTTTTAGGAAAAGGGGTGAAGGGGCCTTCTTCATTTGATGACGGAGAGGATTCCATGTAAAAATCATCCATCCTTATCCATCTCCTTATGGATTTTCCAAGGGCGCAATCTTTGCTAAGATGTCCATGGGTGTGACAACGAACACATTAATAATGAACACCTTCATAGTCTAGGCTTGCTGATTTTTGAGGGTTCCAAAGTTGATATATATATATATATATATATATATATAAGTACGGAGACCTTTGGAAAGATTCAATCCCACTAATATCCTCACCATGCCCATATAGCTTGTTTGGAAAGAGTAATCCTCTTCATAGAAAAAACTAGTAGTGTCACTAATTTCTTTAAAGACATATGCTAACTAGAATATGAGAGGGAGTCTAGGGGGATAGACGCAGATAGGCTTTAAAGTGTATTTCTCAGATCTTGTCTCAAAATAGACTAACCATGGTTTCAATTGACATGACAAAGAGCCCTAAAACCATCTATCATTTAGGACCTCTTGGGCATTCATTGCTTTCTTTATCATCAACCCCATTTATCCCTTAGATAAAATACATTTGGAGCATATTTTAGCAATGAATGAGAATTTTGTTCCATCCATCACCGTAAGACCACCATGGTCATTCTTTTGCTAACAAAATGTCTGATGGTTGCTTCTTTCTTTGTGTTGAGGATCTTGTTTAGCTGACCATCCTTGCCTAATAATAGGGAGGGTTCCTCGACTTTTGTTTTATGCATTTTTTCTTATATCACATTTGGTTTTCAATAGGTGGAAGTGAGAGAAATGGGGGCCTGTGTTTTTGACTTCCTTTGCTAAGCATATTTGGGATTAAAAAATCGCTGAGTCAATTGAGAGAAAATTTGGAGGGATTTTGGAAAATGAGTGTGTATGGCTAGGCAGGGATACAAAAAGAGTGTTAGCGATGGATAGAGGCGTTTAATGGTGAGCGAGGAGAGATGGGTTCCGTAGGTAGGCAGTGGTGGCTAGGTAGCAGGGGTGAGTTGATGGAAGTTCAAATCAAAAGAGCAAGGTAGTTTTGAGGAGGGCCCAAAATAATTGTAGGGGTTGGCATGGTAGGTGAGGACTGTACTTCTTGCCTTAGCACCCATTCATTCCCTACAAGGTCTGACATATCAAAGAATAAATGTGTGACTAGATCCATACATGGTCGTGCTGACAGAGTGAAGGATCTCGAGTTAGAAAGATCCTTGAGGGGATTGAGTATATAATTGACCTCCTCTTCATACATAAGGAGGATCCGCCAAAGGAATGGTGCCAAGGAAGGACATGCAAGTGAAAAAAGGGGAAGGGGCTCGAGGCCCTTCGTCCCAGAGTCCTAGTCTAAGGCATGCTCAAAGCCTCATAAACCTTAATCCACAAAATATTAGTCCATCAAAGCTAGTACTTGAAAAAAAATATTAGTCATTTTCTTAAAATTCAATCAATTCCAATTTTTATCTCATCATATCTAAAATTACTATATATATTCTAATTTAAATTATATATGTTTCCACTATTAAATATTGTAAATTCAAAAATATAGTCAAAACTAAAGTAATTGCTAGTGAAACGTGAGAAACTATAGATCTGGTCTCTATTTAAGGACTAATAACACTTGGCAATCAATTTCTGAATAAAAATATTCTAATGAAAAGCACTTACCTAATTGAAAATATTTAATACAAAATTTCAACATCTTTATAAATTAGTTATAAGTAGTTTTAAACATGTAAGTATGTCAATACATTTTTACTAATTTATTATTAGAATATAAGAATATCTAAAATAAAAACAAAAATGAATGTTTAAATTGGTTTCCTTCTAAAATTGTATATTTTGACATGTGAATATTAATTAGAAAATTGATTTATTTATTATTAAAATTATGAGATTGGGTTAAACTCTATTCGGGTGCAGTAGAGATAAGTTTATTTTCCTCATAAATGATAATCTGCCAAAGATGGCTCCCAGCTTAAATGCCTCCCAATAAAATTTGGGTATAAAGTCAAAGAAAAACTTAACCCATATAAACCACCCAACATATAATTCATAAATAATTTGACCTATATAATTTATTGATACCTATATAATTTATTTGATTCTCATGTTGAAAGAGGATGTTGTGAGTCGAATGATAAAGCCTAAAATTGATGAAGTACAACCAGTTAGAAAGGGAAATAGAAAGAGCGTGTTCTAAAGAAAATTTTAGTTAAATTGGAGAGGCTTTTTGATTGTTCCATCACCTTCTTGGGTCAATCTTGAATTTTGCAGTCGAAAATTAAAATGTCTTATAAGTTTTTCACTTAATTATTTTATGCCTTTCAAATTACATTAAAAAAAAAATTGTATAACTCTATTCCAACCAAAAGTAAAGCAGACGAACTGCGCCAATTGGAGGCCGCTTAGAAGGCTCCCAAGCTTAACCAGGAATTAGAAGGCCGGCGGTCCTGAATCTCTAAACATAAATCAAGGGTGAGCTTGCCAGGCAGACATTATAGCAAAATTTGCATGGAAACTTGTTACATCAAGGTTAGGGTTTAACTACATCAACCGACATAAACCATGTGAATTGCATCGAGACTAATTGATATTTGAGACGAACAGTGAATTTAATGTGCGGAAGCCACCTACGTCTTTATTTGAAAAAAGAAAAAATGAGGAGCATTGAATTCATTCCAAAGGTGTAAATACCCACTAAAAAAATTGATATGATTACTGAATTTATTCCAAACGTGTTAATACGCGTTAAGATTCCTGGTCGCCATTCTCCGGCCGATGTGACGTCGCCGTCATCCGTTCCACCCTAAGTAAACATGGTATGCCGATGACCAAATGGAATAGTCTATAATGAGACTTTTTAAGATTCCCGGTCGCCATTCTCCAGCTGATTCTCCGGCCGATGTGACGTCGCCGTCATCCCTTCCAGCCTAAGTAAACATGGTATGCCGATGACCATATCCCTGCATCCGAATACGGATGACCCTATCCCTGATTCTCTGGTCATCGACATCGTCCGGATGCAGGGATATGGTCATCGACATACCATGTTTACTTAGGGTGGAAGGGATGACGGCGACGTCACATCGGCCGGAGAATGGCGACCCGGAATCTCAAAAAGTCGCATTATAGACTATTCCCAAGTAAAATCCCTGACCAATGAACGCCATTACGCTTTTAATTTTGAACTGTCACTAGTACGGGTTAGGGTTATGTATAGTGTTTCAGGGCTGTTCGTGTTGAACATTTGAGAATTCTGTAAAACCAGAAAGGCAAAGGCGGTGGTGGCGATGGTTGTATAGTTCGCACCGAAGAAGAAGACTGGTAAGAAAGAGGAATGGAGCACTTAAATCAGCTGATGACCTCGCTTATGGAAGAAGGAAGAATGGAGAACGTAAACCAGTTGATGGCCCAGTTTAGTTCTGCGAAATATGCCTCCGAGAAATTCGACAAGAAAACCCTCCTCCAACTTCACGAATTCGGTCGTCAGCGAGTCGGAGCAGGAACGAATTTTCAGTTGCATTTGTCAGGCAGCAGCGGCGGCGCAGCTTGTTCAGTTCCGCTGGAAAGGCTGATCCCTATTTCCTTCAACGAGTTGAAGGTTGGGGAAGTCCACAAAGGCCGGGTGGTTTACGGGACCCTCTGCGCTGAGGCCTTCAGGATAAGCGGTATCATGACTGTGCTCGAGGATGATAAGGGTTTGGCCGTCAGGCTGGCAATTTACAATGCTGCTCATTCGCAGACGAACATCGAGAGGCTTTACCCAAAGGGAGCCAAGGTGGCCATCAGGGAGCCCTATTTTAAGCGCGCCGCCGACAGTAGCCTTGCCATACGTGTCGATAACCCTGCCAATGTCGAGATGCTGGTGCCACAGAAGGAGAAGCGGGCGGAGAACCTGCCGTATGTAGATGTGGAGGAAGTGAGGAAGAAGGGCAACAGCTGCTTCAGAGACAAAGAATGGGACGCAGCGGCTGAACATTATACGAAATGTATCGATGCAGCTCTGCTTCAGCTCAAGCAGAGGTCCTCTAATGACAATAATGATATGAAGACCTGCCTCCTCCTCGCGTATTCCAACCGAGCGGAAACAAGGCTTCAGGTGAGGGAATTTGAGCTGGCGCTGGAAGATTCCGACAAGGCCCTTGGGATCGATTCCGGCAATCTCAAAGCGCTCTATAGGAGAGGCCGCGCTCTGCTCGGCATGAGGCAGTATGCGGAGGCTTGCAAATGTTTGGAGAACGCCAACAAGGCTAGCCCTGGACAGAGGGAGATACAAGACGCCCTTCACAGGGCGAGGACTTTGTACGCCCAGAACCGGAATGGCAAGTATGACATCTCGGACTGGCTGCTCGGTTGCGGCCCTCCTCCGGATGTCGCCGATTTCGTTGGTCCCGTAGAGATCAAGATGACCCAAAATGGCAGCGGCCGGGGGCTTTACGCCACGCAAGAAATAAGCACCGGGCAGCTTTTGCTGGTAAGCAACGCCGTTGCAGTTGGTTATGAGGACGGCCATAGCACCTCTGCCACTGTGTTGAATGTGGACCACAGGGGCAAAATTAATACGGCTTCTCAAGAGGATCTTGTTGCCGCGGTCGTCTCTGCTGCCATGAAGTCGCAGATATTGCTCCGGAAGCTTTATAGTTTAGCTGGTTCCTCGGCGCCCGGTAGCCTAGATGTTCCGGCCGTTGAATTGTTTAAGACGGATGGCCATATGTCCAGAGGACAAGAAGAAGAAGAAGAAAAATTGCAGGTAGATGTTAAACGTATACGAGATATTATAGCTCTGAACTCTTTCGGTGGAGCGGAACAGACATTTGCTTCAAAATCGAAAATAGATATAGCCAAATTCGTCCAGCGAGGCCAGGATTTTAGCGGTCTCTGGTTACTGCCGTCGTTCATTAATCATTCCTGCCTGCCGAACTCAAGTAGGCTGGAAATGGGGAGCGCTATGTTTATTCATGCCTGCAAGCCCATCAAGCGAGGAGAAGAGATCACGTTTCCCTATTTCGATATACTCCTGCCCTTGCCGCAGCGCCAAGGTAGGTGCGAGAACTGGGGTTTTGAGTGCAAGTGCAGGAGATGCATTTTGGAGCTCTCTATTAAGGCAGCCCTGGATCCTATAACAGCACGGTTCGACGAACTGCATGACAAAGCCTTGGAGGAAAGCAATGCTGCAAGGTCTCAAGAGCGCTTCGAGTCGGATCTTCCGGCATGTGCAGAATTTGCAAAGCTTTTTGTAGAAGCAGAGGAGATTATTAGGGATTTTCCTCTATTGAAAACGGAAGAAGAGAAGAATTGGATTCTTGCGTCTTTTGCGTCTGCATATTTTGCAGGTATGCAGTCGGATTTGTTTTTCCCCACAATGTTTGTGGAGGATGGTGTTCCTTCTGGGGAGGAAGTTATGCAGGCCATTCAAAACACTGTGCCCGGGGACATTCGAACTCTGGTCATGGCAGCCCGGGCGATTAAGGGAGCTCAGCGTTGGATGGGGGATGAAAAAGACGCATCTATTATAAAATATGCATTAGAGCAAGCCAGGGAGGCATGCATTAGAGTTTTCGGCAGACATAGAGAAGATGTTCTAGAGGCGCTCGTCGTCAAGTATTCAAACTGATCTGTGTTTTGGTAAACAGTACTTGCCATTATCAAATCATGATCGACCCAGATGATGCCGGCAGAGGTGCCTTTTGGAAGTGAATATATTTTGTTTGAATTATTCTAATTTATTACGCTTTACACTTTGAGAAAACTCCCCAGCTGCCACTCTGCACTCTTTTGTATGGTCAGATCCATGGTTAAACTATTGAGATCTTTTGTATGTTAAACTATTGAGATCTTTTGTGTGGTCAGATCCATTATTAAACTATTGGGACACAGGTTAGATCGCACTGTTTTAATGGTCAAGCGAATCTTGATTTGTACAACCTCTCACCTTATTATAACCTATGAAGATATTATAAATACCTTATTATAACCCATGAACATATTATAAATACCTTTGCAGCGGTCTTTTCGTTAACTCCAAGTAGTTTTGGTCTCTGGTCTCTGTTTATCTCTGCCATTAATTTATCCCATTAGTTTCGGTCTCTGGTTATTTTTGCCATTAATTTCTGTTTCGGGAAGGATTGAGGATTACGCTATTTTATGGACATTTCAATTGGGTTTTTCTTTCTTTTCAGTTCTACTATCTCGTCCACAGGTAACGCATTGGTTTTTTTTTGTTAAACCCCTTCAGCGTGTTGTTTTCTGGTAATCGCTGCCATTAATTTCTTGGTTCCGATAGGTTCTAAAGCAACAGGATTGCTGTGTAATTTGGAGATTTTTAAGGATAAATATGGGAAAGAGGAAGTCATTTAAGATGTTAATGGCTCTGCAATCACTAGAGTAGCGTGGAGTGTATATTTAATTTTTTTCACATGGATAGTTAGTTAGTTAACAGTGGTTGAAATCTGGGCAAAACAATTTCAAAAAGTTTTATAGAGGTAGTGTTTGATTAGTGTTTTTGATAGTGGAAATGGATTCAACGCCATCAAAGAAGTCTAAGACACTTAAATTTTTAAGGTTTAACAACTATAACTTAAATTTACAAAAATCTTTGCGGAATTTCAATTTCCAATTTCTCTAAAAAACCATTCACGTTAAAATACCGCATTTTTTTTTAACATTCAAACCTTAAACCGAGGAAAAATAGGTTTTGGACATTAGCTTGCGAAAACAATGACTAATAAATTTTTTGTTTTTGTTTTTTTTTCTCGGGTTTTCATTGATGTTGGCAGTTGCGGCTTGAACTCAGAGCGTGTATCCCAGAATGCGGACTTCCTGAATGTGGGAATTGTACTGAAAGATTCAGGATCAAGACAATTCAAGGGGAATGAAAAGGGAAACAGAGCGGATGAAACTGGACTGGCTATAAGGCATGGCAGGGACTGGCTAAGTCTCTTGCTTACTGAAAGGAGTCTAGTGAGTAAGCTTGGGCTAAGGAGAATTTATTCAGTCATGGCATGCAGTAGGATCTTCTTATGGTGTACAACAGAGAAGAGTACTATTCCAAAACAGAAAATAGTCTTATTCCAGAAATGAAAATCATCCAGAAGGCCAGAAAATAGTCTTATTCCAGAAATGAAAATCATCCAGAAGGCCAGGTTTATAGAGTCTTAGTCTTATTCCAGAAATGAAAATCATCCAGAAAGCCAGGTTTATAGAGTGAATTTACCCCAATAAAGAAGCACCCTCAACAAGGAAAGATTACAGGCTGAGCACCCCTGCCTGACTGTCATCCAAATGAAGATGACTTATCCTCTTTAGAAATCAAAGGCTCTATACATTGACCATGTTCTGTACATGGGAGGTGAAGGTAACCTACATCCCATCCTCCATTACTAACAGCAGCTCACGCAATTTTCTTTCCATGAATTTACATTATTTTATGGTCACATTACAGAACACGCATTTGGGTTTTCAGAGAAATTTTTTTCCAGACGTATAGCACATGCTTCGCAATGCATTTGAACTTTGCCACAACTGTACCATTTAAGGTCACAGTTTATGAAGGTTGGTTATGTTTTTTCAGAATCCGAATGTTTTAATTGGTTGATATAATATATAGAAATATGTTTAATAAAATGCTAAACATTGCTTTAAAAGTGCCCTAATCTATTTTCATAAGTTATCTAACCAACCAAGATAGAGTACCATCTAATAAAAATATATAAAATCATCAGAAAGTGATGTATATATAGCTTAACATTGCTTTAGAAGTCCCATAATCCACTTTCATAAGTTATGAAACCAAAGATACATAGAGTACTATCTAATAAATAAATAAAATGCCCTATAAAGTGATATAGCATAAATCGCCTGATCACACTAGACTGTTATCCAGAATTGAGTAGAAGCTTGTATGACCCAGAATCTATTCCCCAAGAAAATCATTTAAACACTATGTAGACAATGATTTGAACTTTACTCGATCTTACCCCAACATTTTGTGGTGAGTTAGATAAGCACGCTTCCCATGTCACAGGAAGCATATCTTGTCCAAACATCTTGGTGAGGTAGATGGCAGGTTTACAATGAGCACGAATTAAAAAGGAAAAAAGGAAACTAAAGAAAATACTTAACATTACTCTTTTCCCTTTTGGTTTGTTTGTAAGGTTTTGTTAATTTATTAGTTTTATAGGTTAGCAATTGTCTGTTTGTAAGCTTTTGTCAATTTATTAGTTTTATATGTTAGTAACTGTATTAGACGTCGTAAAAGAAATGTTGTAAAGTATAAATTCAAAAAGAATCGTGATATGTAAATAGACATTGAAAATACTAATTAATAGACAAGATTCTAAGTAAAGGTAGAAGATAAAAGTAAATGATTTACATTATATGAAATTTACAGATTGTATAATGTTTTTAACATAGATTGTCTTTTGATTTTCGGAGATGCTTTTTCAAGTTTCAATAGAAAATTACTAGTAGATTGTAATAGAAGAGGTAAATAAAATAATATAATATTGTGAGCAATATGATGGTTATCTTACCACATTTAAATTTGTATCACAATTTGTTGAAGAAATGAGAGAGCGGAAGAAGTAATAACTAACCCGCAAAGAGAATATTTCGTTCAAAATATATAGAAATTTTTTATTATTTTAAATATGGAATTTAACTGTTTAAATTGATATAATAAGTTTGCATGCAAATTGTGTTATAATGAAATTGGAGTGAATGAAAATGTGCTTACTTTTGTCATGGGAATTTCAATATTTCTAGTTGAAAATGCAAGGGGAATATTGAACACCATTGAAAATTTCTGCGTAGTTGAAGATGCATATTTCTTTGATTGGTAGTGAATTCGTATTTTTTGCATTTTGTCACGTTCATGTATGTGGATTATAAGTTTCAGCGCAGATTTTATTTTTAGTAATAATTGTAAAGTTGGTCGAATGCAGTGTAGTGGTATGTTTGGATTTGGTACTGGGAGAAATATTTTTTCTATATTCTGTAATGTAGTTATTGCTTCCTCTATTTTGTTGCAGTAACTATATAGTTGCGATAGTTGCCATATCTACGAGTCCATACATCCTGTTTCAGAAGACAAATAATGTTAGAAGTAAGTATTTAAAAAATATAATAACAATGTAATATTTGTGGCCATGTATTAATAATGATTAAATTTGACTATTGTTAATAGATAGAAAATATATGCGATAAAAATAGACCGAGCTTAATAATTATGGAAAACCTTTTGGAGATTTCAACATATGGATTGGCGCAGGTTGTCTAGAGGCATTGAACGGAGAATTTCTTCTGCATGTTTTCTGTGAGTAATATTTTTGTTGTCTTTGATTTTCATGTAATGATCGAAAGTGAATGGAGGGCAAATTCAGAGATCTTGTAGAGAAGGGACTCTTGAAATTGTTGTGAATGTGAGACCTTGAATTTTAGTTTTTCCAATGTCTATTGTTGCTTTCAACAAAAGTCATACCGTGAGATTTATGTATAGTTAATGCCCAAGCCACCTTTAGTGGAATTTGCATACGTCCATTTCTTTTTATTGTTGGAATAGACAAGTGAGTGAGATTTCTTTCATCCTAAGGAGGCCCGATGTATTTGGGAAAAACTATGACAACAAATGTTGGAAGTTGTGGAGGTACAATTGATTCTTTATAAAAGATGGATATAATTTCCTCGAGGGAACCATTAACATGTCCGGCCGAAACGCAAAGGTTGGAAGTTAGCATCACTTTTTGGCCTTTGCATAGCAAGACAATTCACTCATGTTGTTCGTCTTCTGAGTAAAGGCTAGAATATGCGTTGTCATCTTCTGTGATGGATCTTGCAACAAAAGTGTTTAAATATTTTATCATTTGCTTATTATGGACCAATGTTTGAGCACAGGTTGGAAATAGATGCATGGAATCATGGAAAGAATCTATTTCATCTTCTGACAAAGAATTTGTTCGAGACATGAGGATGTTATAGTCATCAATTGTTGGATTTGCATTTCTAATGCTGTGGAGGATGTTTCTGAAGTAACATGAGTAATGTTGTCACCTTGTTGACGAAATATTGTCTAATGTGATGATTGTGTTGAATGTGTTCCAAAATGCACTCTCGTGGCTTGTCTTGCATATAGTGGTATGTATTTGATGGGCGGTAACTAGCCGAGATCACCAACTAATATAATGGAACAACCACCGAACGGAGTGTTTATTTGTAATGGATATGTCTCTCAAAGACGTTCTTTAATCTGGTTGAGAAGCTTCGGCCCAATGAAACTCATTTCATCGATTAGTATGTATTGAATATGCTTAAGTTCTTCTTGGAATGTTGTAAGAGCATTGCTTTCTAAGGGCATAAGATCCTTTATGGGATGGTGGAAGGTGGCATGGATTGTCAATGCTTGTATGTTGAAAGTTGCAATGCCTATAGGGGCGAGGAGCATGATCGGTGAAGGTCCTGAGCTAGCAAGGTTTATGAGCATTTCTCCTTCTTAGCAAAATGATTAATATAATATTTAGAGCTTTTCTTTGCATTGGAGATAATGAGTTAAGGTTCGTAAGGATATGTTTATGTGTTTGAAGAATGCGGAGGACAGCGCTGTTATTCTCAATGAATTGTATGCCTTTTACTTGTAGATCTAATGGGATAGTGGTATGAGTCTAGTTATGGTTGTCATCAAAGCCATGAAGGCCAAGCATGTCAAGGTCATTTATGAGGAGCTCGTTTGTAGAGTGCAATTGGGAGAGTAATTCCCATTCATTTAAGTCCATGGTGTCTGGAGGATGGGTTTCATGAATAGTTGAGTTATCATTTGTAACAGGTTCAATATCAGATAGTGTGTGGTGTTGATGCCAAGGTTTGTATAAAGAACGAAAGCTTTGCCAGTTTGTGATGAATTCTTCAACAAAATCTCCTATATCTCAAGCAATATGAGAAATGGTTTGTATATCGTAAGTTCAACTCGACAAAAGTCACAGTGGCAAGGTTTCGTTGTGGATGTATTGAGGAGTAGCGTGGTATGCCATGAACAATTTCTTTTTCAGGTCTAAGTTTCCATTTGTTTGTCTTTCGATGAGGATCATATGACCAAGATCTTACCAGTTCTATAAGTGATGTGGATTCTAGGGCATATGGGCGTTGGATGTATGTATCTATAAGTGTGGTGATGGAGAAGAGGCAATATTCTTTTGTGGAAGACGCATATAAAATTTTTGGCTTCCATTTAAAGAAAAAAAGATCAACTACACAATGTTAATGGTAATTTTTGGGGCATATGGCAGATTTCCTGTGCTCTAATGTCACGATCGACAAGGGTTTCTGCAAGGAATTTTCGAAATGCAGATGTTGCTGGGTCAACATTAGCTGAAGGGAGTACAATTCTATGTAGCATGTGGTGGAAGCTTTCAGATTTCTTTTATGCTTTGGATGCATATTTTACGATATATTTTTGTATGACATGGATTGAGAGTACTGGTTAGCAGTCAACACACCAAATAGATAGGATGGTAGGGTTATGGGTATTGAGACGATCATCGTTGTGAGCGGGGGTGTATGTCTTTTGGCCATTGGAGTCAATGAACAAGGATGATTTTGGATGTAATTCTCAAGGTGCTTTATAATGACATTCGAATGAGAAGCCTTTCTTTCTTAGGGATGTGCTTTCAGTGCATCTTGTGTGTCGTTCAATGCAATTGATGAGTTGTTCATAATCATTAAAAGGATTGATTTTGAAAATATTTGGCGTGGACAATAGGCAAGGGTCTTCTAAATTTGCTTGAGTAATGGCTCGGTTTGAAAGTGTAGAAGGATGAGGGTTCCAAGCTGATATGTATTTGTCGAAGAATTGCTTAGCATTATCAACTGCTTCTGTGTCATCCCAGATAAGGCTTTCCATATCAGGTGTGTTTTCTATCCAAAGGAAACCATGGTTGTGTGTGGATCCTCTATGTTGTCATTCATACCTGTGAAGTATGCATTTTTGTTAGACAATTTTACATTAGATGAAGTTTGATGTTTAAATAATTACGAAAGTAATGTGGTAGAGTGCATACTTGTACTAGTGGTCTTTTGTCTGCAAGTGTTTCTCTAAGGTAACTTCACGGAATATTTTGAACCAATTCCTCCATTTTTGTTGTTTTGCAACATCGGGAGGTTGACATCTTGACATGACTGCATGAAGATCATGCCATTTTGTATCAGCGACACTTAATGTGAAAAATAACGTTGGGCAACCGAGATGAGATATCATGTATGTTAGTTCATTTTTAGCTTTGTGCCAAAAAGACCTTGTGCCACGTAGAGAGCAACCAAGTCACATGACTTGTTCTCCCAACTTCTTATTTGGAAATTGTTCTAATAGAATGTTCAGATTGTGGATAGAAGACCACTGTAGGTTTTAACCCCGTACAGAAATTACTTGCATATGAATTCTAAAAAACAGAAAATAAACAATAGCGAGAGCATAACACATAAAACAAATATACACATAGATTTTCTCCTAGATCCCAAAACTGAGACTACCAGATTGATTTTCCATTATGTTCCTTTTAATGTTACAATACATATATACAAATTCTGAAGCATCCAATACCATGGACCGAAAACCATCGCGCCCAAAACCATGGGTCCAAAAAAAAAAATTCCTTGGGGTGCTGCCACAGGCTTCGTAGAGGGGGGCTAACCACCCCCCTCAAATCCCCTGTGATCCCCTCTACCCCCCACCCGATGTGCATCGGTGCAACAAAAGGGGGGCTCCACCCCCCCATGAGTCCGCTGCGCAACGAAGGAGGGGCTTTGCACCCTTTCTAAGCCCGCCCCGCCTCTAACCCCCCATTTTAGCTAGGGGGACTAGTTGTGGAAAGAATATAACACAACCCAACATTCTCCCACTTGTTGTTTTCTTTCCACAGGGGGCCACAAGAGAGTTTAGTCATTTATCCAGCCCTGTGACGCCCATTGTTTCTGTACACCAAGAGAACTTATTAGAGCTCACATATTTTTTCAATGTATCTGCATTATTCTTCAAAGTGTCCACCTTTACCAGCAACACCTTTTTGTCTTCTATCATATCCCTCACAAAGTGATACTTAGCATCAATGTGCTTTGTCTTTGAATGGTAAGCAGGGTTCTTTGCCAAGAAAATTTCACTTTCACTGTCATAGTCTATCCTTATAGCGCCCTGTATTAACCCCATACTTGAACACAATCTCTGCAACCAAACTACTTCTTTGCTTGCATGAGTGGCTGCCATGTATTCTGCTTCTGTAGTTGATAGTGCCACTACAGATTGTCTCTTACTCATCCAACTGGCTGCACTTCCAAATAGGTTAAACACATACCCACTTGTAGATTTTATCTGATCTAGATCTCCAGCCCAGTCTGCATCAACAAAGCCATGAATATCCAAAACTCCGTCCAATCCTAGTCTTCCTTGGTAGCACAAACCATAATCACTAGTGCCACGCAAATACCTGAAAACCCGCTTCACTGTTGTTCAATGCTCCTTCCCTAGGAGCTTCGAGGATGAGGAAATGACATACAGGATGGGGTTAGGGTTTCGTCCGGACCCTGCAGTCTGCACAACGCCTATGGCTGTCTGATCACGCTGATGCTCCTCACCCCCTGCCCGTACACCAGCCCTGTTATTCATCCTACGCCCACGTTTACGCCGTTACAGACTCTCCTCCATTCTTACCGCTTGAGCTTTTACCCTTACCCTTCTCCTCGATAAACCGCCGACTGTTACCCGGTCACTACAACGACAGTGAACTTTGGATTTTGAAGGCAACGGGCGCAGGAATATTGCGACGATTATGGAGGACCTAGTAGACTACTCAGAAGACCCACTAGCGGGTACCTCCATCTGGACATCTCCCTAGGTAAATCCGGCAAACAACTACCATTATGGCTGCGAATTCACCGACAACATCGCCTCGCTTCCCTCGATCTCAGGGCCCTCATGCTCGGTAGCTACACTCTCAGAGGCCTCCCTCTCCATCCCTGACCTCACTGCTTAGCGTTTGTCTCCTTCTACCCTAACTTTCATGGATCAAACCCTAGAACCTAGCCAAGGCATCTCCTCTGAGGGTATCTCATATTTCCCTTCCCCCGCCGGCTCCCACACCCTCTCAGCAGCGACCACCAGCGATCCTGCAGACTCAGACCCAGGACATCCGGCGCCGCCCCCATCGGCCCCCCAATCTAGGAATTTTATGGAAGTCCCTCCCATATCAGGGGTCTTTCCTTCTGAACCCCTCTTGGACATTCCGACACTTGAGACCGACCCTACCCATGGCTCCCAACAGAATTTCATACCCGATGAAGGAACCTGGAAAGTGAAGAAACAAAGGGTCCTGAAACCAAAAGCATTGGAGGTATTCCTGAGCTTGGGCGAGGATTTCCAGTGGAGCGAGGCGATGGACGCCACCGAGCGAGTGTTGGTTGGAAGAGTCAGGGGTCGTTTCTACAGCGCAACTAGATTGAAGCAGTGGGCCACGAAGGTTTGGGGGAATCACCTAGCCGAACCACCGGTGGTTCAGAGTTTTGTTAAAGGATGGTTCGCACTTTGTTTCGCTAGGGCAAAGCACACCAATTGGGTACTTTCAGCGGTATGGCATATTGAACAAGCGCCGATGCTCCTTCGGAGGTGGACACCACTTTTCGACCCAGAAAGAGAACAGTTGGGAGCAAACCCTCTCTGGGTCGGATTACCTGGCCTGCCTCTACAGTTCTAGTCAGAGGACATCTTTAGGCGTATAGGGAACTCCCTGGGAACATACCTGGAGTATGATAAATCCTATCTCTCAACAGGAAGGATGGCATATGCAAGGGTACTGGTACACATTGATACTAGCGATGGGTTTTAGGAATATATCACAATTCAATGGAGGAATTTATCTCGGAGACAGAACTTGGATTATGAAGGGGTTCCATTCAGATGCAGGAGATGCCACAAGGTTGGGCATCTCTACAAGGACTGCTCTTTCAATAAAAACAAGGATAGGGGAGAAGTTGGAAAAACAATTCCCCCAAAGGTAGATGAGGAACAGGGGGATTAGCGCCTCAACAAAGAAGATGGGAGCCAAGGTGACCCACCTCATGCGGACATGACGCCCTCACAGGGGATCCCAAAGAGACGAGGCAGGCCTCCACTTTGACCTCCCTCTCCTCCTCTCACCAGGGCAAGAGCAACTGCTGGGTGTGTGGTTTCTTCGTGTATGATTCCAAACTCTCCTAATCCCTCTAATATACATGCTTTCGATGGATTAAATGTTTTTCCGGTTGCTTGCTCATTTAATGGAATCGTGAACCCTCCCTCTCAACCCTATCTGGCGGCCTCTTCTCCCTTACCTGATCACAACTCCTCTAACGCTTGACCATTACTCCCAAATCCCCCCCGACATCACTCATATACCTGTTGCTGGCCCCTCCTCCCCTCGGTACCAGACTCGATCCAAGGTCAAGCAGAAGTTAAAAACTCTGGATCATATTGGCTTTGATCCATCTTTATCCCCTCTTCCCACCAAGATTTCGAGGGGTCGACCCTCCTCCCTCTCAAAGGCTCAACTCCATGCCGGAGGAGAGGTCGCCTTGGGCAGACAATCAACCATACACAGGGAACTTAGGGCATCGAATCCCTCATCTAGCCCCCGCTCATGAAGATTGCCTCCTTCAATTGCAGAGGGTTGGCTAGGCCCGATAAAAAACTAGCCCTCCACAAACTGATACTTTCCTTTCCCGTTGATGTTATCTTCCTCCAAGAAACGCTGGGATCTGCAGACACCATTACACACCTTCTCGAAGCTATGCTCCCTGGATGCAGATTTGTAGGCATAGATGCTAATGGCCGATCCGGTGGCCTAGCCCTGGGATTCAACACCCGCTTCATAAAACTCGATACCTGCTGGGGAGGTCTTGGACATATTGGGGCAAACCTTTTTTCTTCTGAATTGGGCTTGGAGGTGCGAGTCATAAATGTTTATGGGCCTTGCCAACACAGACCTGCCTTCTGGGACCATCTCCTAGGCTCTAAGGTTTTTCAGAAAGATTACTTAATCATGGGAGGGGACTTGAATTTCTCCATTGGACACTCTGAGTCATGGGGACATCATGCACAACAAGATCCTTTATCTGCCTATTTTGAGAATCTGCTGGACTCCCATAATCTGTTGGACATCCCTTCTGCCAAGCTTGTACCTACCTGAAGGAACAATAGATCCGGCGAGGACTGTCTTGCTCGAAGACTCGATCGCTTCCTTATAAAGGAAGGACTTCTGACCTTGGGTTTCCTTCACAGACAATGGGTGGGATCAGGAGGAGTCTCTGATCATCTACCTATCTACATGGAAATCAGTAGAGGACCTCGGAAACCCAAGGGACCTTTTAAATTCAGCGCCTCTTGGCTTAAAGACCTCACATATAATCAAATGATCAAGGATTTCTGGAAGACGCATCCCCTGGGTGCTGGTGGGAACATCACAGAGGGATTCGCTCACAATCTCACTGAGCTGAAGAGACTATCCAAATCCTGGGCCCACAATAAGAGAATAAAAGATGATCAAACTCTATTGAATGCCGAGAAAGAAATTGCTGAGATTGAAAAAGATCTGGAAGGGGCCTAAAGAGTGATCGACCAAAGGAACAGACTCACTGAACTATATGCCACAAGAAGGAAAATCCTTAAAGAACGCGAAGAAGTTTGGAGACTGTGAAGTAGGGCGATCTCGCTGCTAGAAGGAGATGACAATACAAAGTTCTATCACAAGTTTGCAAATGGTAGGAAAGCCATCAATACCATCTGGCAACTCTCAAATGAGCGAGGTCACATTGTCAATACTTTCCCTCAGTTGGCTTCTCTAGAGAACTATCACTTTAAACAAACCTACAGGGCCCCCCCTGTTGCAAATCTTGCTGAGATCATTCAAGTAGCTCAACTATTCCCTTGCTTTTTGGATCAGGAGGCAGGCATGGAATTGAACAAGGAGAATACTATCGGAGAATTAGAAGCCACGATCAAATGGTTTAAGAGGGACAAGAGCCCAGGGCCGGATGGATGGTCGATCGAATTCTATTCAACGTTCTTTGAAACCCTAGGGGAGGACCTTCTTAAAGTCATTGAACACTCCAGATCCAGTGGAAAGATTATTGAATCCTTCACCTCCAGTTTCATCGCCCTCATCTCGAAATCCGAGAACCCCACTACCTTTGATGACTACAAACCTATATCATTATGCAACTGCATTTATAAGATAGTGGCTAAGATTATTGCAAATCGGGTGCGACCTATACTATCCAAGTATATCTCGCCGGAGCAATTTGCCTTCCTACAAGGCAGCCAAATCCATGAAGTAGTGGGCACTGCCCAAGGGATACTTCACTCTTTGCACTTCAAGAAAATCAAAGGTATGATCCTAAAAGTAGATCTTTCAAAAGCTTTTGATAGAGCAAACTGGTTGTATATTAGAATGCTATTAACCCACCTAGGTTTCTCTTTTGATTTCATAAAATGGATCATGAGTTGCATCACTAACATACCTTTCAACGCGCTTATCAATGGGGCAACTTCCCCCTTTTTTATTCTGAAAGAGGTCTCCGACAAGGTTACCCCCTATCCCCTCTGCTTTTTCTACTGATAATGGAAGGTCTCAGCGAGCTGGTCAAAGAAGAATTCAGAAGAGGCAGAGTAAAAGGAATAAAAATCATGGATGAGTGCACTTTAAATCATCTGTTATTTGTGGACGATGTCCTTCTATTTCTTAATGGAAGCATTGGAGACCTGACAACCATAAAGAACACATTGGCTTTATTCCAAACAGCCATGGGCATGACTGTAAACTGCAACAAGTCGACCCTCACAGAGGCGAGATGTACTCCCCATGAAATACATTATGCACTGCAAAGGTTCCAGTACACTCTCCTTAGGCTGGAAGATGGACTGAGATATCTGGGCTACAAGCTGAAACCTCTGGGATACAAGATTGTGGATTGGACCTAGCTCATTTCCGAAATGGAGAAAAGACTAAACATTTGGTACAACAAATACCTCTCCATGGTAGATAGACTTACTCTTATTAAAGCAGTCCTAGAGGCCACCCTGGTTTACTGGATGTCACTGGCATGGATCCCCCAAAGTATAATTTCCAAAATGTAGGCCTTATGCTGCAGATTCCTTTGGAAGGGAAAACAGTAAGGCAAAATATTCACATGAGTAAAGTGGGAGGCCATAAATCTGCCCAAGAAATTGGGTGGATGGAGCATAAATAAATTAGAAGACTTCTCCACAGCTCTGGCAGCGAAGCTAGGATGGCAACTTATTACAAAAAATAGCTTATGGACTAAGGTGGCATGGTCAAAATATATTGCCCCCTCAAACTTGATGGATTGGATAAGCCAATCGCAGAGATTACATTCAGGGGTATCAATTATATGGAAGGTGGTTATAAAATCACTTGACATTATCAGCGCTGGCATCACATGGAAAATTCAGTCCGGAATGAAAGTAAGGATTGGTCTAGACCCATGGATTGGATGTGGGAATATCTATAGGCTGCCAGACGATCTCAGATCTTTCCTCAAAGACAACAACATCACTCATATTGGCCACATAGCAGACTTGGAGTGCTCCACCCCATTTCAGAAAGACTGGAAAACGGCCACGAGATTAAATATTCCCCATCAATGGACACAACAATGGAATACCTTCATCAGGGCCCTCACTGAGGCACATGTTTGGATTAGAGAGGAAGAAGATGAAGTCATATGGGCTCTCTCAAAATCAGGGAAATACACACCTAAGGAGGGATATCTAGTTCTAGCTGAAGATCATCGTCCACAAGTTCTAGAATCATGGTGGAAGCATCTATGGAAGCTAAAGTCCCCCCCCAGGACCAGACTCCTCATGTGGACTATACTAAAGAACAAAATCCCCACTGGAGACAATCTAATTAAGCGACCTCATCATGGCCCTTTCTGGTGCCACCTATGTAAATCCAATAATGAATCTGCAACACATCTTTTTATTGAATGTTTGGCTGCTCGAGAGTTATGGCAATTGATCACAGCAGTGATTTCTTCCCCGACAAAGTGGCAAGGTGTTTCTGTAACGGAAGCTTGGTCGAATTGGTGGACAAGCACTTGCCCTCAAAAACTCAAAAATCTCCCATTACTTATATGTTGGGCACTGTGGATAGCTTGTAATAATCTCATTTTCCAAAACACCTCGCCTCACTAGCCCTCCATCGCCTCCCGAATCATCTCCAACTACTCCTCCATTCCGGACGATGAAGAGACAACCCGACCCCGAACCATCATTCCCGAATCCATTGACCATACAAAGCCCTGGGCTTATTTCGATGGGTCTGCCCAGGAAGACGGATGTGGTGGAGGGGCCATTCTTCACCTCTCCGATACTCACTCCCTCCATATACAGATGGGTCTAGGGGGAGGTACCAATAATTTCATAGAATTATCCTCTGCAAAATTCCTCATACAACACGCACTGCAAATCCATTGTTGAGACCTTCAACTCTTTGGTGACTCAAAAATTGTTTGTGATTGGATTAACAAAAAATCTAGATGCTCTGCATCCACACTATCTCACATTCTAGAAGAATTTCATCGTCTTATTACTTCTTTTGACACTTTTACATGTCATCACATTTTCAGGGAGCGAAATGCAGAGGCTGACAAATTATCCAAAGAAGTCACGCACAGGTCATCAGACACTTGGATGATCCAAGAACATAGAGAAGGAAATTTCTACCAGTACTACCACTAGCCCTTCATGGACATAGAAGATATAGAAAGCTCATAGGGAGCTTAGAACATTGAATTTTGCCTAAAATTACCATCTGTAAATATCCATATGTTTATTTTCTTCTCAGTGTTTTAGCGAGAATCATGAATGCGCTATAGATCTACAACTTTATGTTATGCTATTTTTTTGGTAAAACAATATGATGAACATTATCAGAGAAGGATGCCTCCCTGTGTGGATAAAAGGCATCACTTTTTGGTTTTCTCTTTTTTTGGAACATAATTATCTGACAGTGACTGCCTCTTATAGCATATGCATATGCATATACAACATGTAATTTTTATATATCAATGAAAATTACGTTTTTTCCAAAGGGAAAAAAAATGCTCCTTCCCTAGTTTTGACATAAATATGCTCAATACTCTCACTACATGTGCAATGTCTAGTTTAGTACAGACCATCGCATACCTCAGGCTACGACATGCACTTGCATATGGAACATGGGACATGTCCTCTTCCTCTTCTTGTGTCTTCGGACATTGTTCAACAGATAACTTTACACCTACATAAATAGGAACCTTCACCGGTTTACTATCTTGCATATTAAACCTCTGCAGTATTGTCTCTACATACTTCCTCTAGTTTAACCATAGCCTCTTCTTTGCCCGTTCTCTTTTAATTTCCATGCCCAAAATATAGTTTGCAACACCAAGATCTTTCATGTCGGATTTGAAGGACAATTGGGTCTTCAAATCCTGGATAATTTCTTTGTCATTTTCAACCAGCAACATATCATCCACATACAATACCAGATAAATAACACGGTCACTAATTAATTTAAAATATACACAGTGATCTGCTTTGTTTCTAGTAAAGCTAAGTCCCCGTATAAATGTATCAAATTTATGATACATCCTTGGTGACTGTTTTAACCCATATAGACTTTTTTAACTTGCATACCAGTTCTTTCTTACCCTTCACCGCAAAGCCTTCATGTTGCCTCATGTAGATCTCTTCTTCCAGATCCCTGTGAAGAAATGTTGTCTTCACATCCATCTGTTCTACCTCAAAATCAAAAATAGCAACAACAAATGAAAGTAATCTAATAGAAGCTACCCAGGCAACAAGAGAAAAAATATCACCAAAATCAATTCCCGGCACCTGGGAATAACTTTTTGCTACCAACCGAGCTTTGTATTTCTCTACTTTTCCTTCTATATTTGTCTTCTTCTTGAACACCCATTTGCTACTAATGAGTTTCCTTCTAGCTGGCAACTCCACTAGATCCCAAGCCTCATTTTTGTGCAAAGATGCCATTTCATCAACCATCGCCTCTTTCCAGAGTTTTCTATCCTCTGAATCCACTACTTCCTTCAAAGTTTTGGGATCATCATCAATAATATATAAAGCAAAATTTGAACAGAAAGTAGATGGACTATACCTTTCTGGCTGCCTTCTTTCTTGAACTGATCTTCTCACACCTGCGGTTTGTGGTTATTTATCTTCTGATTCCTATTCTACTATAGAGTCTGATTCTTCCTCTTTTAACGCAAACTCTATTTTTTCAAGTTCCTTTGATGGGATTACATGTTTAATAACATCTTTCACCTCTCTGAATACCACGTCTCGGTTGCACACAACCTTCCTTGTTACTGGGTTCCAAAACTTATAACCCTTTAAACCATCCTTATACCCAATAAAGATGCACTTTTCAGATTTACTATCCAACTTTGTTCTTTTCTCCTTTGGAACATGTGCATATGCATCACATCCAAATACCCTCAAATGTGAAAGAGATGGTTTCTTATCAGTTCATACCTCTTGTGGAGTCTTATCCTCCTACACTGATGAAGATGATTTGTTGATCAGGGAACATGTTGTCTCCACCGCCTCTGCCCAAAATTCCTATCCTAACCCTATACCATTGAGCATGCTTTTTGCCCTTTCCATCAATGTGTTGTTGATTCTTTCTACAACTCCATTTTTCTCAGGGGTGTATGGAGTAGTCTTCTAACGTGCTATACCACACTTCTTATAGAATTCTTCAAATTCATTCCCTCAAAACCTTTATCTTCTTCTCTGTTTGATTTTCCATCAGAGCCTTAAATTATTTAAACTTGTCAAATACTTCATATTTCTTCTTGAGGAAATATATCCATGTATTCCTTGAGAAGTCATCTATAAATAATACATAGTACACAGACTTATCCAGTGATGGAACCTTCACAGGTCCAAACACATCACTGTGCACAAGCTCTAATATCTGTTTCGCCCTCTTACCACCAGGGGGGAAACTCACCCGTTTCTACTTCCTATATACACAATTTTCACAGAAATCAAAATCCAGAGAGCTATTAGTCATACCTTCTACCATATCTTTACCATGAAGTATTTGAAGGCCCTTCTCTTCAATATGTCCGAGCCTTTGATGCCATAGCATGGTCTTTCTCCAGAGACCACTAGATTTTCTTCTCCACTTTCAAGAACCACAGAACTGTTGCACCCATCAACAACAGTGTTACCTTGTAGCTTGTATAGAGTTCCAATCCGAACTCCTTGCATTAATACCAGTGCTCACCAAACCATCTTGCAGGTATCTTTATCGAACACTCTTTTTACACCTGCATCATCCAACATACTTACAAAGATCAGATTTCTAGCCAAAGAAGGAATATGCAGAACACTTGGAAGTGGTCTAATCCTTCCACCTTGCAACTTCAACTTTACCTTTCTGCCACCAACAATTCTAGCCTTCCTGTTATCCCCCAAGAAGACATCACAACCATAATATTTTTCATACTCGCAGAACCACTCTTTATGGGGAGTGAAGTGAAAGGATGCACCTGAGTCAATCAACCATGCCTCATAATCTACATGTGTACTTGAAGAAGCCAAGTACACATCCCCACCTTCATCTGAGGTGGTTTTCACTTTTGCAGAAGGAGCATCATTAGATCCCTTTCCTTTGTCAGGAGCTTTAGATTTACAGTGCCTTTTGTAGTGCCATTCCTTTCCGCATTTCCAACAAACCTTTACAGGTTTTCCTGGAGATTTAGATTTCCCTCTAGATTTAGACCTCCCACTCGATGACTTATTTTTGTTTCTGTTCTGAGACCGTCCTCGTACAGACAAGGCATCACCATACAGACAAGGCATCACCATTCTGGCTCTCCATATTTTTCTGTCTCATATCCTTTGTCAGCAAGGATGAGACTATTTCATCAAACTGTAAGGCAGTTGCATTGCTACCTATTGCAATAACCAGACTATCCCACGAATCTGGTAGAGAACACAACAAACTGATGCACTTATCTTCATTTGAAATTTTAATATCAACAAATAATCACTGACTTACCACAATGTTAAATGTGTTTAGATGCTCTGTCACCGAGTCTCCATCTTTCATCCTCAGGTTATACAATTTTTTCTATAGGAACGGTTTATTCACTAGAGACTTAGATTGGTACAAAGTCCCTAACTTTTCCCACAATGCCTTCGCCGTAGCTTCCCCTGATACATTCAACAATACTCAATATGAGACACACAATCGTATTGTGCTCTTTACCTTCCGCTCCAACTTTTTCCATTCTTCATCGGACACTCCCATTGGTTTAATACCCGGATCTACCGTGATCCACTGATCTTTGTCCACCAGTAGATCCTCTATCTTGAGTTTCCACAATTCAAAATTCTGACCATTAAACTTCTCAATCTCTATCTTTCCACTGCTTGCCATCTTCTTTCACCACTAGAATCGATCTCGTAGATCTCCCACTAAACAAATTCTACCACAGGCCCGAGTGAAACCCCTTAGCGACAAAGGCGTCCCCTTGAAGCCAAAACAACTCTGATATTAAATGTACGTTTTAACCCCGTACATAAATTATCTGCATACAAATTCTAAAAAACAGATAATAAACAATAGCGAGAGCATAACTGATGAGCTCCAAAAATGTACAATTATTTGGGCTCATTCAACCTCCTAATTTGGCTTAGTCCACCATTCTCATTTGTTTATTGCATGTTTTTGATTATTTTTATGTTAATAGAGTGAATTTGGTTAGTCATTATGCCAGCAAGTCTAATGGGTGCTTTGTGTAGCCTTTTTGGTCAACTTGGAGACAAAATGGAAGGTCTTAATGAGCACTTGGCAGCCAAATTCGTGGGAGAACAAGCTAGAGGATTTGTAGGAAGGTGTCCCTCTCATTTATGGGCCCTTACCTCGAATTCTCCACCATCAGCTCGGAGTTCAAGGGCCACCGAATCAATCAGCACAAGGGCATCCAAGCAAGTCAAGTAGGACTGCTGTTAACTCCAAGTCTTGGGCAGCCAAGTCCCTAACTTTTAGGAGGACTGTTGGGTCCTCAAATTGTATAAATAAAAAGGCTTGGGGCCTCATTTTGGTTAGCTAGTGGTTAGTCATTTTGTAGCCAGTTAGTCATTTTGTTTCATCCATTAGTTAGCTAGTTTGTAGTTCGATGTTTATGCAATAGATTAGCTTTGCTTTCAGCTCATTCTCAAGCTCTCCTTGTGGATAGTTTTGATGTAACTTTTCATTCTTGATTAATAAAGATGAATCCAGCTTTGCACCAGCTCTAAATCTTTCTTAGGAGGCTGTAGCTCTTGGGTTTGGGCCCATCTCAAGCGCCCAATACCTCCTTTGTTTATCTTTATGTGTCTTTGCTGCATTCTCATAATAAAATCTGCCATTTAGATTTAAATGTTGTGTTGTTGTTTAGGTTGCTTTTGATGATTAAAAAGGTTCTTCATGTTCAGATTTACTTGCTAGGTTAATCACAGGGAATATATTCAGAAAAAGGCTACCAAGTACTTTGGATCTCACCTCCCCTTCAATGGAATCATGAGCTGGGACCAATGTAACCTTGCTGCCCACAAAAACACATTCTTTGCTTCACCATGCAATTAATAGTGTTGGATTCTTAGTTGTCGAACTTGATATCAGTTTTGATTGCATGTTTAGGTTTATGATTGCTTAGTTGCATAGTTGTTTCACATGGTTTCCTTGCAAATAAACTTCTGTTCATTTCCTTTTGCTGTTAGGTCAGATTGGAGTGAAGTAACTAGGTCATAGGTTTTATAACTAGATCTTTGTTTTCTTGCATGTCTTTGTTGGTTCAGTTGTAAACACTATGCAGGGCATCTCTATCACCTCCTCGTTCATCTGAGCCTCGTCCAGATCAGCTCCTCCATCACCAAGTCTGTTCCTCATCTCTATTCTGCTATTTTGCCACGTAACCCTACCTTCTTCTCCATTGTTGTCTCAACTACCTTAAAGCCAAATCAGCCTTCCACATATCATCTCACCACTCCATCCATCAGCTCCTGGGTCACTTTAGACCCCCATCCTACCTCCATAACCATCCATGCATCTTCCATCAACCATCCATCCTCAAAAATCCTCGTTTCAGAACATCCTGTAGAAATCTCTGAACATCCTGTAGAAACCCCTGCAGACTTCCTGTAGAAGTTCATAAGCACGGTTGCATGTCATCCAGACTTTGTGAAACTCTCAGAGAGAATGTCAGGTATCCCTTAGACCCTCTCTATACCATCCCAACCGTTCCCAAAGCATTTCATCCCTTGATCCATCCCTGCACAGTGGGAAACTAGTTAGAAGCACAGGCATGATAATCTCAACAACTTAAACAAAAATACAAAAAGATGTTTTCTTTAGATAATGATAACTTAGACACATGCATTTTACCTTCTTAGAAGTAATGGCATCTCTTTCGGTAGTTTGCATGCTCTCCTTTGCATCAGTAGGACTAGCTGGTAGAATTAGGGTTTGCTAGGGTTTGCGTTCCTTTTTGGCTTCCATTTTCTTTTCGCAATTATATTAGCTTCCTTCGAGTTAGCTTTCTTCCATCAGTTAAAAAGCTTCTTCTAAGAGCTCATAGAAGTTGGCTTGAGCCCCTAGCGGACTTGTGCCAGCTGACCAAGTGACAGCTGCGGCAAGAGCTAGTACTTGTGCATACAGCACCGTTGCTTCCAAGTTTGTTACGAACTACCGGGTTGATAAAATTAAAGAAGGGAGTTCCAGGAGTTGTAGC
The DNA here is from genome assembly GCA_031772625.1 of Pinus tabuliformis. Classification (NCBI taxonomy): domain Eukaryota; kingdom Viridiplantae; phylum Streptophyta; class Pinopsida; order Pinales; family Pinaceae; genus Pinus; species Pinus tabuliformis. Next base: position 927,607,918 of record CM062809.1, on the reverse strand, counting down.
ATTATTGCTACAATACTGAGGCCCACCATCTTTTTTGGCGCCGTTGCCGGGGAAGCGGCAGAGTATTGGTGATTGTTGCTATTCTTCTATTTTCTACTACAACCTTCTGCTAAGTAGTTTATTTCATTTCCATTATGCAATTTCATTTATGCAAAAGTAGATTAGCATTTCTTGCTTTCATAGATTAGCATTTCCTGCTTTCATAGATTAGCATTTCAATTCCGCAATTTCATTTCTGCAAGCGTAGATTAGCCTTTCAATTTCGCAAGCGTAGCCTAGCATTTCATTCCTGCAATTTCATTTGAGCAAAATAGATTAGTTCTTTCCTGCTTTCATTTCAATTCCGCATTTTCATTTCAGCAAGATAGTTAGTTGCAGTTCAATCTATTTTAGTTTTGTAGGTAGAAGTAGAAAAAACGAAAAAATCAACCAAAAAGATTTCATTTCATGCTTTGTAGGAGTAGAGATAAGTTAGAAAAAATGATTGTACAACACCCCCACTGCTTCACACAGCCAACGTTCTTCTTCGATGGCTGTGATGAAAGAACCCCTGGGTGGACATCAAGACATATCTGAAGAACCTCTAGGGGAGAAGAAGAAGAAACATTCCTCTGAAGCAAATGGCTACAAGCAGAAATGTTGGGAGCAGTCCCTTGTCCAAAGATGAATTTGCAAATCAGATCGAAGATTTCAAGAGTGATATGAGGCAGTTTCTTGCCATGCAACTGGATACCTTGCGGATCCAAAAGAAGCAAGAAGAAGCCAAGAGGGCTTTGGCCATTTTTGTCCTAGGTGCACTCGAAAGCATCCTAGGAACGAATGTCCAATGCACTCTCTAGAAGTGTGTTTCATCTGTGAAGAATACCATCCTACAAATCAGTGCCCTTCCTTGCCCAGAATTAAAGCTACATATCAAAGAGCCAAGGGAGTCACTGAATCACTCTGTTATATGAACCAAAGGAGGCCACATGGACCCATACCCTACCAGCAGGAACTACAAGGGACACCCGAGACCTATTATGACCCTTACCAAGCCACCTTCATGCCTTCTTGGGGTCCCCCTGCTCATCCTCCCTGGTTCACACCTCCTCCTTGTTCCTTCACAGATCCATATTATGCCCAACCAGCTGCTCATCCGTTTCACTCTTATGCTCAGCCACAGCCTCATTGGAATGCACCTTATCAGGAGTTGAGGCCCCAATACAACACTCCTCCCGCTTATTTTCCTCCACCACCTGCTCATCCACAACCATCGCCTCCTCCTCCACCAAGGCAACCCCAAATGCCTACCCAACCACAATGCCATCCATCTCCATCTCAATTTCACACCTCCACTCAAATACCCGTACCATTTCCAAAGCCATACAATGGAGCAGCTCAACCCCATTGCAAATCTGAGGCACAACATGTGCAAATGATTCCTCGTGAGCTCAATGATCTTCACCACAGCTCAGGAAAAGCATTGCAAAAAAGAGATCATCTTGAAAGCATTGAAGGACCAAAGGCAAAAGAAGATTCAAAAGAGGAGATCAAAGCACCATGGGCTGCACGTGATGAAGAAAAGAGATCAGAATCAGAGATCGAGAGAGTTCCCTCATGGTTACCATCAAATCTTCCATGTATTCAAGAGAAAGATCAATAAAAAGAGGAAGATCAGAAGGTCGTGATAGAAGGTGACATGAAGAATGATCCAGATCAGCAAAAGAACCAAGGATATCAAAGCTATATTGAGATATGGTTTCAGAAGGTCACTAAGTTGCAGCAGTACTTTCTTCCTTAGCTTTGTTTGATCCCTTCAACGCCAGATCATTTGGTCTCTGAGATCTGGATACTTGTCCAAGCATGCATTTCGAGCCTTCACATCATTTTTTCTCTAATCTCGATGTGCACATGGCTCCATTGGAAGTATTCTTATACTTGAAAATGATTTTGTTTTTCAAGTAGGGTAGGGTAGAAAAAAAAAAAAAATGAAAATAAGAAGGAAAAAATAAAAATCTAAGGTGAAAACTTCCTCGGAGGCGTCTTAGATTGGCTCATTGATTGAAAACCTCCATGAGGCGGTCAATGGGTTGGAAAAAAGAAAAGAGAATAAGATCTCTGGGTGAAAACCTCCCTTGGAGGCGCCCAAGGCAGGCAATTAGGGTGAAAACCTCCATGAGGCGCCCTAGTTGTTTTTCAAAAAAAAAGAGAAAAAGAAAAAAACAAATAAAACTAATTTCCATTGGCTAATTGCAGGTTGCAAGAAGGACATTGTAGGTCAGGTGGATCACTCAAAACAAAGACAAAGGAGTTTTTGTGCCTTCTACAGGAAGTTTCGTATCTTCTACAGGAAGCTTACAAAAAAGCCAAATTGATCTCCGAGGAGGACCTGAAGGTTTGGAATATGTCCATGAGGCCTACCCACATCCATGTTTCCATTCCTCACCCCTTTTCCATCATTTTTTTCATGTCATTATGCTTCTTTCTTCAAAACTGTGTCTTCTACAGGAAGCTCTGTATTTCTACAGGAAACATCCTGTAGAACCTTTGGACGAGCCAAATACAATTTCAAAAGTGAATCTAATGGTGGGAATCTGTTGATTAGGCCTACAAGCACTTTTGTGTCCATCCCTTGCCTTTCTCCGTCATTTTTCCACCTCCTTGTGCTTCTCATTGTGCTTCTACAGGAACTTCCTGTAGAAATTGTGGGAAACTAGGCATGCATTTCAAAAAGTGGTTTGGCGAGCATGGTAGCTTCCTCAAGGGTTCAGAAGCCCTCATGCAATCTTCCAACTCCTCCTCCATCATCTCCATACCTGCATCACAGCGAAAATTCATTTTGTCATACCATGCAAACACATGCAAAGTGCTTTGAAGCAAAAACACATAGAGCAGAATTTGTTTTTGCCATAACTTGAAAACCATGAATCCATTTGACAAACCGTTTTATGGGGGATTGTACAAGGTTGATGACAACATGCCTGAGCAGTTTCATGCAATTCCGATGCACGGTTTCCAAGAAATCAGCCTCCATCACCATCAACCATTTTTGCATTTTCTCCATATCCGTGCATCCGTTTTAAAACCTGTTTCATGGGGAGATGCACATGGGTGATAGTAGCCTACCCAAGCAGTTTAAGCCGATTTCGATGCACGGTTTCCGAGAAATCGACCTCTGAAATCTTCAGCCATTTTCCATTTTTCTCGAAATCCGTGCATCCATTGATCACGAATTTGCTATGGGAGATGCATAATGATGGTAGGAACATGCTCACCGAGTTTCAGATCAATCCGATCTACCGTTTGGGAGAAATGGCAAAAAGAAGTTCTGGTTTTGTGACCATGCAGCAGCGGCAGCTTGAACGGGCAGAGTTGAACGTGGAAACGATTGCATGCAGCTCAGATCCGGCCAGAGGACACCTGCACAAGGAAAAGCAATCAAAAATCATTAGCCAAGCCTCATGCAATCAAGGGATCCAAGCATGCAGCAGCAGAATCAGAGCATGCAGTAGCAAGAAGCTCCACGGCAGCCATTCAACTTCGAGGTATGTGACTGATCTCATTCTTCTATTGCATAGATTTAATTTGAAAACTGCATGAATTGATGGGATGGTGGAATTAAGTCAACTTAGCAAGGCTCAACCGATTGTCTTCTCTAGCACTCCTGAAAAATCACGTAGCATGCGTGGATGAGATTCACGTGGAAGTTGAAAAGTACCGGCAATGGTAGATGTGTTGAACTACAGTGAACACGGCATCAGTTGATTAACAAATAGAAGGGGACTACAGTTCATAATTACACTGCAGTGGAGACAACAGTCGTATAAGCCAGCACACGTATGTGCCACCTCACCCCAAAAATCACGCAGTAATTTAATCAACGCTCCGCTGAAACTCTCACCATTCAACCGCAGTCAACTGAAACCCTTTCCAGATCAGTTAACCGATGGTGCTCTACAAGATTTCTGCCCTTTTTTCTCGAGATCTCTACAGTTCCTTAAACAATTCCCGCCTGTCGCACTCTACAGGCGTTTCTACAGGAAGACGTTCTACAGGAAAGTACAACAGAGCCTTCTAGAGCAGAAAAGCTTGGATTTTTCTTCGACAAATTGGGAATCCCGAAAGTGGTAGGCTTGAAAAAACACTCTTCCATGCATGATACATCTAAAAGGTGGTGAATTAAAACTATTTTTGAATAAGAAAGTATGAAAGAAATCTGTCTGTGGGTCAAGAATGGTAGTTTTCCTGTGTGATACACGAAATTTCTCAGTTGGTTATGCATCACATTCCCCTCCACAGGTCCTATTAACAAATTTCTCCTGGACAAAAGTTAAAGCACTGTGAGGACTAACATGTGCATGAAGGATGTGAAATTTATGTGGTTGTATGCGTGCTGGGGATGAAACTTAAGCTCTACACTTTGTCTGTGGGAGCCTAATTCCCTTCTGACAGTCGAGTATTTGGGCAGCAAAAGTCTTGAAACGAGGGAATTGTTGTTCATTGATATCAAACAGCTGAGGAATTCTTCCTTAAGTCTAGGGGGAAGCTATAAACAACACTTCTGTTTCTGAAAAAAGAATAAGAAAAAGGGAGCACTCTTACCATGCCAGGGGGATTCATGATTCTGCATTATCCATGGTTTTCATGTGAACTTACACTTCCTCCAGCAGTGAGGAAAAAGAAGTAGTGGCCGAGGGAAAGAAAGAAACAGGCCAGAAGACCCCGACCACAGTGCAGAAGAAAGAACAAAAGAGGAAGCATGAGAAAAAGGATGACAAAGAAGAAGGTGACACATCCATCTTGTCAGCAAAAGAAAAGAGGTTGAAGAGCAGAACGGACAAAGTTGAGGTGGTCCACATCAGCCCAAGTACCTCATCAGCACCTGCAACCAAATCAAAAAGCAAAACCCATGCAGCAAAGCAAGCAAAGGTGGTGACACCCGTGTCTACAGGAAAGCAGAAACAGGCTTCTACAGGAAGCCCGAAAACAGTAAAAGGGTCTTCTACAGGAAGCCCGAAATTGGCTAAAACAGGGTCTTCTACAGGAAGCCTTAAAAAGGCGAAACCCAAGGAGAAGAAGGCGGACATCCTAGCTAGGGAGGCAGTAGCTGTGCTGGCCGCCCTAAGTACCTCTCCCAAGCCGAGGGAGAAGTAAAAGAGGGAGCTTCCACTACATTTTAAGGCGAGAAAAGGCATGCAGATAAGAACTGGCAGACCCCAAACCACAGTCAAAGAATCAAACTGTCATTGAGGACACAAAAGCTAAACAAAAGGAGGAGTCTCCTTCAAGGATGTCCATCACCTACGAATGAGAAATCCAAAAACCTTCACTGGAAGAGAGAGAATTCAGACAATGGACTTAAAAACAGTTCTACAGGAAGACAGAGGACTGTTTCTACAGGAAGCCAGCGAACAGTTTCTACAGGAAAGTTTGAAAAGAGGGAAGCCAAAGGAGAAATTGGTCGAGATGCTAGCCAAGGAAGCCACCAGGGCCATCAAAGACGAGGGGAGAGATTTGGTTGCTCAGAGGATGAGCAACACTTTCAGTAGGGGGGTGATGATGAGCCCCAAAAATGTACAATTATTTGGGCTCATTCAACCTCCTAATTTGGCTTAGTCCACCATTCTCATTTGTTTATTGCATGTTTTTGATTATTTTTATGTTAATAGAGTGAATTTGGTTAGTCATTATGCCAGCAAGTCTAATGGGTGCTTTGTGTAGCCTTTTTGGTCAACTTGGAGACAAAATGGAAGGTCTTAATGAGCACTTGGCAGCCAAATTCGTGGGAGAACAAGCTAGAGGATTTGTAGGAAGGTGTCCCCCTCATTTATGGGCCCTTACCTCGAATTCTCCACCATCAGCTCGGAGTTCAATGGCCACCGAATCAATCAGCACAAGGGCAGCCAAGCAAGTCAAGTAGGACTGCTGTTAACTCCAAGTCTTGGGCAGCCAAGTCCCTAACTTTTAGGAGGACTGTTGGGTCCTCAAATTGTATAAATAAGAAGGCTTGGGGCCTCATTTTGGTTAGCTAGTGGTTAGTCATTTTGTAGCCAGTTAGTCATTTTGTTTCATCCATTAGTTAGCTAGTTTGTAGTTCGATTTTTATGCAATAGATTAGCTTTGCTTTCAGCTCATTCTCAAGCTCTCCTTGTGGACAGTTTTGATGTAACTTTTCATTCTTGATTAATAAAGATGAATCCAGCTTTGCACCAGCTCTAAATCTTTCTTAGGAGGCTGTAGCTCTTGGGTTTGGGCCCATCTCAAGCGCCCAGTACCTCCTTTGTTTATCTTTATGTGTCTTTGCTGCATTCTCATAATAAAATCTGCCATTTAGATTTAAATGTTGTGTTGTTGTTTAGGTTGCTTTTGATGATTAAAAAGGTTCTTCATGTTCAGATTTACTTGCTAGGTTAATCACAGGGAATATATTCAGAAAAAGGCTACCAAGTACTTTGGATCTCACCTCCCCTTCAATGGAATCATGAGCTGGGACCAATGTAACCTTGCTGCCCACAAAAACACATTCTTTGCTTCACCATGCAATTAATAGTGTTGGATTCTTAGTTGTCGAACTTGATATCAGTTTTGATTGCATGTTTAGGTTTATGATTGCTTATTTGCATAGTTGTTTCACATGGTTTCCTTGCAAATAAACTTCTGTTCATTTCCTTTTGTTGTTAGGTCAGATTGGAGTGAAGTAACTAGGTCATAGGTTTTATAACTAGATCTTTGTTTTCTTGCATGTCTTTGTTGGTTCAGTTGTAAACACTATGCAGGGCATCTATATCACCTCCTCGTTCATCTGAGCCTCGTCCAGATCAGCTCCTCCATCACCAAGTCTGTTCCTCATCTCCATTCTGCTCTTTTGCCACGTAACCCTACCTTCTTCTCCATTGTTGTCTCAACTACCTTAAAGCCAAATCAGCCTTCCACATATCATCTCACCACTCCATCCATCAGCTCCTGGGTCACTTCATACCCCCATCCTACCTCCATAACCATCCATGCATCTTCCATCAACCATCCATCCTCAAAAATCCTCGTTTCAGAACATCCTGTAGAAATCTCTGAACATCCTGTAGAAACCCCTGCAGACTTCCTGTAGAAGTTCATAAGCACGGTTGCATGTCATCCAGACTTTGTGAAACTCTCAGAGAGAATGTCAGGTATCCCTTAGACCCTCTCTATACCATCCCAACCATTCCCAAAGCATTTCATCCCTTGATCCATCCCTGCACAGTGGGAAACTAGTTAGAAGCACAGGCATGATAATCTCAACAACTTAAACAAAAATACAAAAAGATGTTTTCTTTAGATAATGATAACTTAGACACATGCATTTTACCTTCTTAGAAGTAATGGCATCTCTTTCGGTAGTTTGCATGCTCTCCTTTGCATCAGTAGGACTAGCTGGTAAAATTAGGGTTTGCTAGGGTTTGCGTTCCTTTTTGGCTTCCATTTTCTTTTCGCAATTAGATTAGCTTCCTTCGAGTTAGCTTTCATCCATCAGTTAAAAAGATTCTTCTAAGAGCTCATAGAAGTTGGCTTGAGCCCCTAGCGGACTTGTGCCAGTTGACCAAGTGACAGCTGCGGCAAGAGCTAGTACTTGTGCATACAACACCATCGCTTCCAAGTTTGTTACGAACTACCGGGTTGATAAAATTAAAGAAGGGAGTTCCAGGAGTTGTAGCATTATTGCTACAATACTGGGGCCCACCAATAACACATAAAACAAATACGCATAGAGATTTTCCCCTGGATCCCAAAATCGAGACTACCAGATTGATTTTTCATTATGTTCTTTTCAATGTTACAATACATATATATACATGTCGAAGCATCCAATACCATGGACCGAAAACCATCACGCCCAAAACCATGTGTGAAAACCATGCACAAAACCATGGACAAACCATAGTTCCAAAAAATAACATTTCTTTGGGGCGTTGCCCCGAACCCCGTAGAGGGGGGCTAATTTCCCCTCTCAAACCCCTTGTGACCCCCCCGCTGCACATCGGCACAACAAAGGGGGGGATCCGGCCCCCTCTAACCCCCCGGTTTAGCTAAGGGGGCTAGTCGTGGAAAGAATATAACACAACCCAAAACTCATCTCGAAATTGTTCTAATTGGATGTTTAGATCATGGATAGATGTTGGAAAGTTATCTGCGGTGTTTTTTTCACAAAAAACAAAGGTTGTTGTTTGACTGCGATGGCTCATCATGAGATTGTATATGTAGTAGTGAAATCGTGGGTGCTTGCCGAACCTGTTATCGTGGTAATGTATGAGATGAAGTGCGTATTCATGTAACTGCATTGTTTTCATTCTTGGTTGATTTGGCATCGCAGCTCCTGTGGCAAAAATGGCAGGGAAAACCATACAGAGGAGACCTTCTGTGTTGTATTCATTGATTGGGGTAGGCCAATTGGTGGCCATTCAATTGTAGTATCAGAATGGTGGTTGTAGGCATGTAAATATTGTCGTATTTCTTGGATTTCTGTATTTGTATTGGGAATAGTGGGTATAAATGATGATATGTAGAGTGGGTATGGGTTTGTGGAATCTTCAGTGGGGTCAAGTTGTGTTTCAAGTGATAGTTGGGAATTTGGATCTGTGGTATTGGAATGGTGAAGGGAGGAGGATACATCGATGGGGAATGTTGGTAAGGATGCTAGTGTGTTGTTATCAATGCGAGCATTCTTATAGTATGGGTCATTTTCCAATTTGTATTCTAATGCGGCGAGAACACGATGTCTACTTACAATGCAATCATAAGCACGATGGTAATTATGATGATGGGTAACACTTATAATGTCCAATTCTTCAACACGTCGTGGCAACATGCTTGTGATTTTTGTAATGTCTTGTGGAAAGAAAATTGTGTGGCCAATGTATTTATATTGGCTACCACGTGCATGTGTTACTTGGAGTATAGGGTTAACCCTATTAATGAGCATTTCTTCTATTTGTGAAAGAGAAGCCAGGACAGGTGGTCGAGAATCAGGGTCCATGTTGTTTGATAATGAGAAGTGATGACCATTTGTTTTAGACATGCATCTGGAGAAATAGTGTATTTGGTTCGAATTACAAATATATATTCCATGATATGATTCAAGAGAAATGGAGCATGGACATTTAGGTGCAAGTTTATCAATCTTTGCATGGAATTCACGATGTGCATCATTAGTGTGAATGTTGTTGAAAGCATTTGCAATGGAGGGGGGGGATGAGCTATGGATGTATTTATTTGAGTGGTTTTCTCAAGAGATTAAGAGTTTGAAAATTGCAAAAGAGGATTGCTTCCAGGGTGGGAAGTGTTAATTATGTAGAGGTTTGATGGCAAATGTGAATTTGCATCATATGTTTCAAATGATAAATGTTGGTTTTTTTGGGAATCTGTGACGCTTTTTTTAGCATAATAAAGCTCATGTCAACGTGCATTTATTTGTTCTTTATTTGTTGCATATTATCTTCGGGCACGTTCATCATTAAAAGAAGTAGACATTTGCACAAGTTAAGGAACCTACAGGAAAAAGAGCGGAAAAAAAGAATGTTATTTGGAGAGAAAACAACCTTATTATTGTATAAAAGGGAAAAAAAGAAAAGAAATTGAAGTTTTCAAATTTTTTTATGTTAATTTATGATTAGAACAATGTGTTTAAAATAACATCTCAATGATTTGCAACTATACGTGAAGATAATTTCATGTGTAATGCATCAAGTTCCTTGATTTGTTAAAAGAAAGAAAGTAAAAACAATGTGAATAAGTGTATGTACACAATGCAATAATAGATACAATGGAGGAGGAATGCAAGATCTCCATGCTAAGGAAACATTGTTGTGAACTGATGGGTAAATGTAATTACATACAATTGCATGTTCTGTTGAAAAACATATTTCAGTAATGAATAAGAGAAATTGCCGAGAACACATACAATACTATATGGTCTAAAATTGTATTTATAAAGTAAAATAATACAAATTACCAAAAAGGAAAAAGTACATGTAACGATATCTATCTATGATATCAAGATTGTTATAACCCTATTTGCCACTCCATTATAGTGAGAGAAACCCAAATATCAACTTACCTTAGTTGTTTGGCCAAAATGCATCAATTTTCACCTTTCCTTTTACTTATGTGAGATTTATCCCATGATAAAAGGGTGGAATTACATGATTGAGTTATTTCTCATAATTAATTTTCCAAAATATTATAATTATGAGATAATAATTATTTCATAATTGAGATAATTGAGAAAAAACTCATAATTGTGAAAAAGGTTTCTAGAGTTTTCCATTCCCAAGGAGATCAACGTGATCCACTTGTGAATGAGTTCGCTAAGGGTCCATTATTGTATAATTTTCCTAACTTCTCAAGCCCAAATGTGTCTAGATACATTTTCCTGAAGGATAGAATGAACCTTTATAATATCAGCAAGAGGAAAGGGGGGAAGAGATAGTATCAAAACTATAGTGTGAGAACTTTGTTGTATTGGGAGAGGAGACCATACTACAAGTTGGAGGAGAAGATCTTATTTGTTGAAGGTATATTGATGTACTTTCACTTATATGATTAATAGAAACATATGTTCTTTCCCTGTATCTATTTGTATTCAACATGCTTTATAGTTGTTTCTATGATATTTTGATCTAACGATCTTCCGAGGAAGGTCACTTGTTGTCTCTGTTTGTTTGTGGTTGTGTGTAGTGATCGAGCTCAGGTGTGGATGAGGTAGATCGCTCGAGTGGAGTGCAAGAATCTGCATCAAACCCAAAATCCTTCCTCAACCTGCGAGGGGGCTAGGTGCACAAATATTTCCTTATAGTATATAGAATCGACTCCCTAATGCATATTTGATCATTTGGGTGGGGACACTATTATATCTATATTGGTCTTTCCTTTTTTTGTCTAGTGATCTCAATCGGGCATGAGATCGCGGAGAAATAGCTCCTTGCATAATTAAATGCAACAAAGATGTTATCGATTGCTCGAAGGATGTTGTTGCATTCTGTTGTGAATTGCAATATTTCTTCTTTCATGATAACACATTTCAAGCGTGGTATTCCTCTAAATATTTATGTCTTCACTGACAATGTGAAGATGTGAATATGTCTAGAGTTCTTTGGAGACAATCTCCTTGATTAGATCTAAATATGAGGATAACAAATATAAGTCCTTTGCATTAATCCCAAGAATTGTAGATGTTGTGTCTTCGAAAGAAACTGTTTAAACTAACTCACCAATGTGATCTTGTACGTCGATCTGAAATAAGTATCTGTATTCACATTCAATTACTTCAACATTGCATTTTGGGAAATACCATGTGCTTTTATTTTTTGGAAAAGGTTTTTTCATGCATTTTTTCCTATCAACGATAGATGGGAAAGAAAGGTCGTAAAAACTATCCAGCCATTTTTTATTTATTGTGCCATTCACTTGGTAGAATGAAGGTTTCTTTGGGGAATCGATACTATAAATATCAACAATTGTTATTTTTTTTTGTTGATGACCAAAAGAAGGTGAATATCTTATTGTTAAGGATGTAGAAGTTGTAGTGGAACATTCTTTTTTAAACCATGACTTCAGTGTGTGGGCCTCTTCAATGTCAAGATCTATAAGAATAATGGATCTTGCTATAGTGCCGACATTTTTTCCATTAAATTCTCCAACACGAGTAGATTTCATTGCAATGATGGGGTTATTTTTTGCAACACATAAGGAGGAAATTTCTTTTGATACAACATCAAAATTTCCTCCCTAAAAGATCGTATCCATGTTATATCCAGACATGTCTTGAACGTGTATTTCTTGTTTAGTAACTTCATAGCTATGCCTTCTATGTATAGCGCATGGATTAGAAATGTCAATAATAATACCAAGAACATCAACAATCGAGTTAATGTTTGTTGTTCTTATATCATTGATTGATTTTATATTGAAATGCATCGTTGGGTTGCATGTTCTTTCATTGGAAACATGATCTATGGTAGATGTTGCATTTAACAAAATTTCCCAGTTATTGTTTAAGTGGTTGTATTGCTTATTAGCCATTTTCAAATTGCCTTTTGAGACAATGTAGACATTTCCAACTTGGATTTTGTCAAAAAAATAATTTGCAACATTGTTGAAAAAAGCAATGTGTATTTCTCCACCTTATGTATCGAAGAGGTCAACTTGCCAAACACTTTATTGAGTCCGTATTGATTTTGAAATTGTCAAAGAGGTGTATTTCTTTGAATGTAGCCTTTTATGCACCAGTTTGAATGGTAAGGGTTTAGTGCTTTAATGGGAATATGGACTGACGTGACAGATGGGGTTGGAATAGAAGGAAGGGGGCGGTGCTTTTTCGATGAAGGCTCTTGGTTCGATGAAGAGGGAGTGTCTTCTTGAGAAGTGATCGGGATACTCAATTTTTTTAGATTACCAATTAAGGGTGTAGATGTAGCAAAAATCTCAAAGTCTAGTAGCGTTATACACCTACACGGTAAATGATAGTCATAGGAGTAATTGTTAGACTTGAAAGTGGTATGAAGAAAATATGTAAAGTTTAAATAATTTTTTTATAACAAACTTACATTGATGGACCAATAGCTGAAGTAGTCCAACTTTTAACATGTATAATAGAACCCTTTTGAAGCAAGCTTGTGGCAACGAGGTCATTGAAATCTGTTGGAAGCATAAGGCGTTTCATATGTGTGCCATCAGAGATGGCAGTGCGATATCGTTGAGTTGAACTTTGCATCAACTAAATAGGGTCAAGTTCAACAATTTGTAGCAATGGTTGAATATGAGTTGATCCAGAGAGCATTGAGAAAATAACATTCTCAGTAAATTTTGTTGTCATTTTATGAAAGCAGAGATAAAAAAATAAGTACTATAGAGAACAAGATTCATAAAGGCAGTTTTTTCTTTAAAATTGTTTATATGTGGTTTTCCTCAAGTTAGATGTTTACAATTAATAAGATTCCTATAGCACTACATGAAAAATTATGAACTAAGGGGAAACAAGCATGTTCATATTGTTTGTAATTCCGCGGTTATCTAGACTTGTAAACAAAAAAAATGAATTTTCTTATGATAGTATGAAAATATCGAGGTGTTATTTGCAATCTAAATACATTTAAATAGGACAAACTGTTCGAATATGTAAGAGATAATAACATAGGAAAACTATGAATGCATACTGCTTTCATGTACAATTTGTTACATTATAGATCTTTTGGGGAAAAATTATGAAATCTCTAGCACAGTGTTCTGAATTATATGTGGCAACATGTTGTTGTCTTATTGAGTTCATAATGCAAGATGCATTTAATATAATGGATCTCCTCTTTTGCTATGTGCATATGTTTAAAATATGACATATAGAGTAGTAGGCTATATGATGAGGGTTTTAAATTCTGAATGATAAATAGTTTGAAACATCACTGCAAAATGTCTCCATTACCTGATGAAATATATGAATATCAACTTACAAAAATATATCTTGAAACTATGCATGCTCCAACAGACAAAAAATGGACCCTTGAACTACAGGACACATATGTATTTCATAGGGAAGGGGAACATGATGCATACTTTCCTTATAAAAGAAATAAAAAAATTTGCACGCTGCTTTGGCATGGTTCACATCTCATGAACTTTGTTGGTGTTATGAAAATAATAAGGATACAGTGGGATTGTTGCTACTCATGTGAAGTGGCATTGGGGGGAGTTTATGAGCTAAAAGGTGTTAGATACATGGACAAGCATCACAAAGGGAAGAATTTAACAGAGGGCGTGGGTAAGACAAAGCCATTTAACACAGAATATGAACGTTTGGAGTATGATGCGAGTGTACCTTGCGGCCACCCTATACCTTCAGGTGTAGAAAAGAATAGGGATTTCCTACACAATGAGCATAAGATATATGATCCTTCTTAGGTGCATCTATACTTTGTTGGAAATACTGAGAGGGGGGTGAATCAATATTTATTTTCAATTGTTACTTTTACCAACTAAATCAATTATATTTAGAACAGTTCATCAGTTCGTTTTTTGGTTATGGTGTTACTTTTGTTTAAAGCCTTTTTGTTGGTTCTTTATCAGCACCTATTTTATCTTAAGCAATTCTAGGGAAGTTGATAATGTTTTTTTCTCTTGTCCCTCTAAAATGTTTTCTACTTCAGAGATCAACCATCATCCTTGAGTTTTCATGGCTCCAATCTTCACAATTTTGGTACTTCCTGATTGGAGTGTGTTCTATTCTCTCCATTTAATAGATCATAGTAGGATCTATGGTTTTAGTTCCATACTTATATGAGCACTAACATCTTTCTCACTTTTGGAGAGGAGTCTTTTTCTATGGGATTTTCTCATTTTCTTCACTTATGAGATATTGTACTTGGTTATCTTATCACGCCTTACAGCTGAGACCCAATTTTTTCTCTATGTTTACTCCGTACATTTTTCTTAAGGGGGGTGTTAGAGTTTGTTTTTATCAAATTTTCTTTTCCAAACTAGCAAGTTGTCGTGACTTGTAAGATAATGTAAAAATTTGTACTTTGTAGTTGTCATATTTATCTTTAACGAACAGTAAGCCTCCTCTATTGTTATATAATATAAGTCTTCTATACATTTTTACAGTAGTGATTAATACCATGAGTAATTGATACTCTTACATTCTCATCTTACATGTAGAAAATCAAATATCTCACTAAATAAATTATACCCAACTTTCTTTTCAAACATATGCATATAAATAAGGTTTAATAAAACCACTTAACTACCACTTTCTTTTCCTAAGGTGTTTCTTTGCATATTGTTTGAATTGATTTTGAGTTAGTATAGCACAACAAGTAATAGGTATATGGTGCAATGAGTTGAAAGGTGAGCTCCTTTCTTTTTATCGATTAATAGTATTTATCTATCTATGTAAAAAAACTTGTTTTTAAGAACAAACAACCTGCCCCAAGTAATTCTTCACAAAAAAATTATATGAAGAAACAACCTTCACAAACATAAACATAGCTTGATGATTCAACATAGCATACTAATGAATAATCTTGAATAATCGTTTATATGCAATATTGTTTGCTAAATGAGCCAGCGTCCAATCCAAATTGAAATCTATAATTCATTCATTTCTTTGCAAACAAATTGGCCGCAATGACATTTGTTTTACTATTTTAAAATAAGATGATTCAATGTTTCTTTTAAAGTAATGAAAATGATGAAATTCTAGGCTGTGGTCAAAGGTTATGCCACACAAAGGTGAATATAAATGTTTAGGTTACCTTGATAGAGTCTCTTTAAGTTATTATCCCTGCGCAGGGCAGGAATAACACATTCAATATTGTGTTGAATTTCAAATAGTTATTCTTTGACCAAAAATCACACTCATATTTGTAATTTTAACTTTAAAAAAATAATTAATTTATTTTTTAAATTATATTAATTTTAATTTTTTGAATTATGATTGGTCAAAAGAGTTTGGGTCTTATTCGGCAATGATGGTGCTACCACCGTCTGATTATTTACAGTACGTACAAGACTTATGAAAATACATAATCAATTAATGAGGATTGCACAAGACGCATGGAAATGATGACTCATGATAAATACAAAGCCCATTACTCTCATCATCCATGAGATTATTTCTCTGCTCTAACCCTCGATAAATCCTATAAAGACTAAATTTATAAACATCCTATAAATTCAAACCCTACTTCATTTACATTTATTTTCACCAAACTATCACGACTTGTTTCAAAGTCAGGGAAATTTCGACCTTATTTAAGTTATTTTGAACATTTGTTTATTTTAATAAAAAATTATGTACAAAATATGACAACATTATCTCTTCCCAAGAATAATCCAAAAAACATACATTATGTAGTTTATATATATATATATATTATATATATATATATATTCCAGACTTTTATTGTTTATTTTATTTATTTTTGGAAAAATTTAACTATAAATTTTTTAATTTAATAATTTTTAACTTATCTTAAAATGATTCAAATCACTAAAATTTTAAAAAACGAAATTAACATTTCAAAAAAATGATAAAGAAAATAAGATTTATTTCAACCAACTTAAATAATAAAGAAGATTAAGCAAGAATCAACATTTTAACCAACTCTAATTTAATTAAACAATACTTAATTATGTAAATGATTCACTCCTTATAAAGTATAAGGAATGTTATTATGTAGTTTGGTTTTTTTAACAATGAACTATTTCTATATTAAGATATTAGTTATATTGTTTTAATGATATATTTAGTGTAAGATCTTGGTTATATTGTAAATTTGGTGTAAACTTTGTTATTTTTCTTGTCCTTTTTTTTGTAATTTTGTTAATTGTTTTGTTATATTGTTTGTGATATTGTTGATTATTATTATAAATCAATTTTAGCTTATTGTTAGCAATGATTCTCTGGCATATATTTAGTAAAAGAATTGACTCGTAGTTATTAACTACTTTGTTATAGATGTGTATATTTATATTGAAATATTATTTTTATATGTTGAATTGTAGAAGTTTCTCAATAAATAAAAAGATCTAGGGAGTTCTAATTGAATATCTCATATAACACAATAATTACTAAGGTTTTACAAATGGGGTAGAAAGTTAAGTAGCTTTGAGCATCCAAAGAACTTCAAAGTTAAGTGCACTTGATCCAAAAGAATATTGAGATGGGTGACCTGCCAGGATATCCTAGTTATCAGGTGCAAGTCCCACCATTTTGCTAGTTTAAATCTCACTTTTTCACCCTTGTGACCATCCCTTTCATTCAATCTGTACTAAGAGGACTCTTCAAAATCATGATAAATTGACCATTTGCAACTAATATTCATGGACATGGGTCTTAAATTAATGACTTACTCCATGTATATAATCCAAAACTAATATCTCATATCATTAAGAGAAATTGATCATTTGCAACTAATATACATGAACATGGGTCTTAAATTAATGACTTACTCTATGTATATAATCCAAAAATAATATCTCATATCATTCTAAGTTGATATTTATTTATTTATTTATTTTTTCTAGTGTCGATTTGAAACTAGAGAACCCTCTTTGACCTAGTTGTTTTCTATCATAAACCATTTTTAATATGTGCTCTTGTATGATTAGGTGCTCAACATTTAGCTCAAAAATCAAAGCTCTCATAATGGCTTGAAACCTGAATGACCGCGTCTGTCTCAGAAAAACGATTCTAACGCAACTCATTTTACTAAAAACCGAGTTTGTATGAGGAAGTTACTGAGTTTTGTTCGCTTTGCCAAACAGGAGAAATTTTGCAAAAAAATGCCCAGTCACTGCACAGTTAGCAATCTGTACCGTTGACATGGCAAGTGACTAGGCAGGGTCAATTGTAGTCAACGGATCAATTGGAGCTCGCCAAGTGTCAGAGTATTATTGGTTGATGAGAGGTGGTGACATGGCATATTGTGATTGGTTTAGAGCTGGACCAATGAGGAGGGAACAAGTTGCAAGCCCGGAGGTTCAGCACAGTGGAAATTGTTTTATGGAGGCACCAAGGTTCGATCCTGCGACCTCCCCTCTGCGACTAAGGCTCTCTACCATTTCTGCTACCGCATGTTTCTTACTCCTATAGTTCACCACACATTTGAATTGTAAAATGTTGAGGGTTGGCGGTTAGGTGGGGGGGGGGTGGGGCAGCCCGTGAGCCAACCCTCCCCATGTGAACACCAATCATTGGCAGTTACAATTGCCATAACCTCTGGTAGCTACAATGAAAACCATAAATGCAACGGTTTATGACACCATGTGTCACCACCGTGGAAACCGCCAGGTCACGGTTATGGTTAGGTGGTGGTTAATTAACCTGGCGGGCAGTGCGACCATTAACCCGCGACATGTGTCACCTCCACAGAAACATTCAGGGTTACGGTTTCAGAACCGTTGGGGAAAACCACGCCAGAAAACGCCATATGTGACCACTCTGAAAACCATGACTAAATGATTATCATTAACTACACAGTAAAACACATTAAACCCGGATTAGCGCTTAATTAATCTGTAGATTAGTGCTAATTAAACTCCAGTTTAGTTCGGCGGTTTTGACAATTTTAGCGCCAAATCCATAATTGGTGGCCTTAACTGGAGTTCTTTCAAATTTGGAGGAGGATTTCTAGGGAAAAACTATTTGAGCCATAACTGGAGCATTTTTTGACCAAATTGAGCTCAGGAAAAAGTGTTCCTAGCTAATTTTGACATTCTGAACACATTGGTGTAGGTATCAAAAGCAGCAGAGCTTTGTAAACAATTTTTTTTGCCATAGTGAGATAATATAGAGGCCCAAGCCATGGAAGCTGGACCAAGGAGATGTAGCCTAGAAGGGGTGAACTCCTTCATCAAAACATTGTGTTAAAGTGTTCAATTGATGGTTTGCTGTACTTTTTATTGCTGTTGTTCAACACTTGTCTTTTAAGCTAATTTTCTCATGAATGTCAGATTAAACTTGATGTAATTTACTTGTTTACAATCACCAAACAACATAAGGAAACCTATGCACAAGAAGAAATGAACAAGCATTTGTTTATAAATCTGTAATTGAAATTAGCACAAAAAAACTAACATTCAATAACAGATCAAGTTGGTATCAGAGCAAAGGTTGATTTGCTTGATTTCTCGAGTTTTGTGCGAGTAGGGTTTTAATGGTTGCACAATTGTGATGCTTACAAGGTTAAATTTGCAGAGAGGAGAAGGGAAATTGTTGGTTGCAACTCTTGAGGTAATGCCAGAAGAAGGAGAGCCACAAGGCCACAATCTCCACCACCCAAAGTTCCAATTCCAGATGCACTTGAAACACCTCAAGTTTTGCCTTCAACTGAGATTGAAGAGGTACAAGCAGTACCAGTTTCTAAGCCTGAATCCACAGCCATTATGTCTGGAGAAAGAGAGCCTGAAGGTCCTTCTTCAGAAGATGAAGAATTCAAGAAAGCTTTCTACACTTTAACTGAGATGGTTAAAGCCCTCTATGAAGAGAGGAATAGTAGAATGATTGGAGAGAGTTCTAAACCTCCACATGGAGAAGTAAGCTCAGGAGACAAAAAATATGATAAGAAGGACTCCAAGGGTAATGGAGGAAAGCCACCTCCATCTCCACCATCTTCATCATCTTCATCATCCTCAACATCTCAAACATCTTCCACTTCCACCATGAAAACTGTCCATACTCATTCCCAAACCCCAAAAGGAAAAACTGCCTTACTCAAATTGGACATTAAGTTTGAACTTCCCATGTACAATGGTGAAGTGAATGCATAAAATTTAGACAATTGGATCCGAAAATTGGATGTATATTGTAGAATTCAGAACCTTCAAGAAGATGGCATAAAGATCCAGTTGGCTTCATTAAGGCTAGAAGGAGCAGCGTTAGTCTGGTCGGAAGAAAAGACTCAAGATGAAATGTGAATTCATGGTATGATATCCATTTCTTGGGTTGAATTTATTTCTGCAATTAAAAGACAGCTTTACCCTTTAGCTTATATGAAAAATCCATTATGAGTTGGCAGAATTTTATGCAGCTTAAAGGCCAAACAGTCCAAGACTATACACAGGAGTTTAGAAAGAGGGCTTTATTGTTAGCAGTAAATTTGAATTCCCAAGATACACTGTTGAAATATATTGGGGGTTTACATTCCTATTTGAAACATACTATCCTTATGTTCAATCCAAGCAATTTCGATGAGGTATGTGTGCAAGCCACGGACCTTGAAGCAAGGGGAAAGAACATTTAGGAAGAGGGTAGTAAGAATGTTTACATTCCTATTTGAAACATACTATCCTTATGTTCAATCCAAGCAATTTCGATGAGGTATGTGTGCAAGCCACAGACCTTGAAGCAAGGGGAAAGAACATTCAGGAAGAGGGTAGTAAGAATAAGCCTTTCAAGGGTAAGGAGAAAGAGAAGGGTGAAAATGGAAGGGAAAGAAGAATGCAAGTGTGAAGAAAGAAGGGGAGAAAACCATATGCTAACATTGTTCCAAATCTGAGCATGATGTGCCCATTGTTGGAAATTACATCCCTAACTAAGGCCAAAGAAACAAAACAATAAGGGAAAACAAAAGACGACTACTACCACACAACATGACCTTGGATCATATTCTGGTGATGAGACCAAGAATTCAGCCATGGTCACAAAAGGGAAAGAAGCTGTTGCAAGCACTAGTTCCTCAAACAATGAAAACAACACTCCAAATGAAGAATCAAGAATAGAGTTGTTTCATGTAAGGGTAATTTCAAATCATACAAAGATTGATGCATTAATTGCTAGTGGGTCACAATCAAACTTGAATTCAGAAGACTTGGTAAAAAATCTCAACCTTGAAATTGTACCTCATCATAAGCCATCTCCATTAGGTTGGATAGTTAATAATGAAAATTTACAGGTTACAAGGAAGTGCTTGTTCAAGTTCGCCATTACTGAAAAGTTCATTGATGAAGTTGAGTTAGATGTAGTTCCACTTGACATCTCAGGAATCATTTTGGGTAGTCCATATTTATATGATAGGAAAGCAGTATTTTATCGCCATGAAAACAAAGACTTATTGCTCAAGAATTGGGTGGAGTACATTGTGAGAGCCCATCGCAAAAAACTGAACATTTATTTGGTTAATGCAGGGAAGATGAAGAGACTAGTAAATGCAAGTAAATTTTTTTTGCTTCTCATGATCAAGAAAAAGAATGAGATTGATTATGAATATTTTTAAGGTTGTGATGACAAATTGAAATCTGATTTGTTTGATGTGGTAAGCAAGCATGGCGAGATGTTTCAGGAACCAAAGGGGTTACCTCCCAAGAGGGGAATTCAGCATGAGATACAGCTGCAGCAGGATGTTCCACTTCCAAACATTGGCATGTATCGCATGTCGATTATCGAGAGCATGGAAATCAAGAAGAAAATTCAAGAATTGTTGAACAAAGGTATCATACGCCCATCTACTTCGCCATGTGGTTCGCCCATTGTTTTGGTACCAAAGAAGGACATGACTTGGCGTATGTGTGTGGATTTCTGTGCATTGAAAAAAATCACGGTAAAGAATCGTTATCCACTCCCAAGAATTGATGATTTGCTTGGTAAGTTGAGGTGTTCAAAGTATTTCACTAAGTTAGACTTACGAGGTGGTTATCATCAAGTTAGAATAGCCGAAGAAGACATTTGGAAAACCTCATTTAAAACTAACAATGATTGTTTGAGTGGCTTGTTATGCCTTTTGGTCTTACAAATGCTCCAGCTACCTTCATGAGAGTAATTAATGATGCATTGAGACCATTTCTAGATGACTTTGTCATTGTGTACTGATATATTCATATTCAGTGAATCCAGAGATGAGCATGTCTTGCATGTAAAGAGAATACTAGATGTCTTGAGAAAAGAACATTTGTTTTTAAAGACGTCGAAGTGTGAATTTGGCAAGACTTATTTAGTGTATTTGGGACACATTATTGGACTAGGTGAGCTAAAGATCGACCCCTCTAAAGTTGAGGTCATTCTAAATTAGCCCAAGCCTAATACAGTTACAGAGGTAAGAAGCTTTTTAGGGGCAACACAATATTGGAGGAAATTTATTGCTAATTTTTCTTCCATTGCAGCTCCATTACATGCATTGACAAGTGTCAAGAAAGTCTTCCATTGGGGAGATGTACAGCAGAAAGAATTTGATGCTTTGAAGCAAAATATCAGTTCAACACCAGTATTGGCTCTTCCGGATCTTAGACAACCATTTGAGATTCAAATGGATGCTAGTGATTACGCCATGGGAGCAGTTCTTATGAAACATGTGTCAAAAAATGGAAACACTACTTGATGGGGAAGGAGGCCATTATCCATACCGACCATCAACCATTGCAGTATTTACAGTCACAGTCAAAGTTGCAACAGTCACGACATTTTAGATGGATGGGTTTTCTACAACAATTTCATTTGGTTATCAGGTACAAAAATGGAATCTACAATAAGGTAGCTGATATGCTTTCAATGCCTATTG
The DNA here is from genome assembly GCA_031772625.1 of Pinus tabuliformis. Lineage (NCBI taxonomy): Eukaryota > Viridiplantae > Streptophyta > Pinopsida > Pinales > Pinaceae > Pinus > Pinus tabuliformis. The sequence continues at coordinate 927,585,920 of CM062809.1, read as the reverse complement.
TAAATTCATCTGTTATACTCAAGCATAATTTTGTTTTGCATGAAAGTTACATTGAGAAATATGCATATGATAATGACTTTCGAGATGTGTATGCAAGCTTGAGTCAGCGAAACCAAATTGAAGCATTGGATTATCATGTACATAAAAGTTTGTTGTATCATTTTGGAAAGTTGTGTATTCCACGGGGAGAAAGAAACAGTATCATAAGGGAGGTGCACATTTCATTGGTTGCTGGACACTTTGGTGTAGGCAAGACAATAGCAAATCTCCAAAGGTATTTTTATTGGCCACGCATGTTTGATAATGTATTTCGTTTCATAAGAGGATGTTCTTTGTGTGCAACTAGTAAGCCTAGTAATAGGAAGCTAGGATTGTACACTCCACTTCCAGTACCTTCACGTCCATGGGAGAGTATCTCAATGGATTTTGTAGGAGGTCTTCCATTGTCAAGGAAAGGTCATGATTACTTGTATGTAGTTGTAGATAGGTTCAACAATATGTGAATACTAACACCATGTAAAAAGAAAATTATAGCTGAACAAAAAGCTCATCTTTTCTTACAAAACATTTGGGTTCATTTTGGTCTTCCTACTTCCATTGTAAATGATTGAGATACTCGATTTGTTCGGAATTTTTGGTCAAATTTGTGGGACATGATGGACACAAAGTTAAAGAAGAGTACAACCTTTCATCCGCAAACAAATGGACAAATTGAGGTGGTCAACAGAACAATCATTCATCTTCTTAGAGGATATTGTAGCAAACATCCCAAGTTGTGGGATGAACAATTACATTACATACATCATGCATACAACAGGGCAAAGCATTCTTCCAGAAACATATCGCCATTTGAGGCATGTTTTGGGTACTTTCCAATATCGCCATTGGACTTCATCTTTGAGAAAGATGTCGCCATCGATGGTCACAGTGAAATTGATAAGGCAAGGAAGTTCATAGAGAAAATTTAGTTGATACATCATACAGTGCAGGAACAGTTGGAAAAGATTCAAAGCAATTACAAGGAAAGGCATGACAAACACCGGGTTGATCACAAATTTCAAGTTGGAGACGAAGATTGGTTATATATTAGCAAAGAGAGACTTCAAGGGGAAGGTAAAAATCTTAAGCCAATATGTTATGGTCCTTTTAAAACTTTGGAAAAGATTGGTAACAATGCATTTAAGCTTGATTTGCCTCCTTATATGCAAATATACTCTGTTGTTAATGTTGAGAATTTTAGATTGTTTGAGCCTCCTTTCATTGATGATCAAGGAGAGCATGTTCAACTTCTGTCAATAGATGATTTCTCGCCAGAATATCTTGATTAACTTTAGCAGGATCGCATACTTGATAGAAGAACCAGGACTTCGAAGGGAGGGAATGTCGAATACCTTAGAGTGGGACTCAAGGGAAAAAAGCCTTCTAAAGCCAAATGGTTGCAGATCGAGAAGGTGAGGGAGTTGTACCCTCACCTGCTGAACAATTGATAGTATCTTTTGGGGTTCAAAAGGCATCTAGTGGGGAGGAATGATCAGGCGCTTAGCATTTAGCTCAAAAATCAAATTTCTCAGAATGGATCGAAACCTAAACAACCGCGTTCGTCTCTCCAAAATGATCCTAACGCAACCGATCTCACTGAAAACCGAGTTCATATGAGAAATGTACTGAGTTCTGTTCGCTTTGCTAAAAATGCAAAAATTTGCAAAAAAAATGTCGAGTCACTGCACTATCAGTAGTCCATACTAATGACATGGCAAGTGACTAGGCAGGTTCAACTGTGGTCAACGGATCAATTAGAGCTCACCAAGTGTCAGAGTATTATTGGTTGATGAGAGGTGGTGACGTGGCATATTGTGATTCTTTTAAAGCCAGACCAATGAGGAGGGGACAAGTGGCAAGCTCAGAGGTTGCCACGTGTCCCTCCCCAAAGGACCGAGCTTGGCACAGTGGAAATTCTTTTATGGAGGCACTGTGGTTCGACCCCGCGACCTCCTCTCCGCGACCAAGACTGTCTACCATATCCGCTACCGCATGTTGCTTACCCCTATACTTCACCAAACATATTTGAACTGTAAAATGTTGAGGGTTGTAGGTTAGTGGGAGGAAAGCCCATAGGCTAACCCTCCCCATGTGAACACTAATTGTTGGCGGTTACAGTTACCACAACCTTCAACGGCTCCAACGTAAACAATAACTGCAACGGTTTATGTCACCATATGACATCACCACGGAAACTGCCAGTCGGGGTTACGGTTAGGTGGTGGTTAATTAACCCGGCAGGTAGTACGACCATAACCCATGGCATGTGTCACCTCGACAGAAATAATTAGGGTTACGGTTTTAGAACCGTTGGGGAAACCCGTGCTAGAAAATGCCACATGTGACTACTTCGAAAACCATGACTAAACAGTTATCATTAACTGTGCGTTAAAACGTGTTAAACCAGGATTAACACTTAATTAATCTGTGGATTAACGCTAATTAAACTCCAGTTTAGTTTGGCGGTTCCGACAATTTTGGCGCCAACTCCATAATTGGTGGCCTTAACTGGAGTTCTTCCATATTTGGAGGAGGATTTCTAGGGAAAACGTGTTTGAGCCATAACTGGAGCATTTTTCGACCAAATTGAGCTAAGGAAAAGGTGTTCCTAGCTAATTTTGACATTCTGAACACATTGGTGTAGGTATCAGGAGCAATAGAGCTTTGTAAACAACATTTTTTGCCATATTGAGCTAATACAAAGGCCCAAGCCATGGAAGCTGGACCAAGGAGATGTAGCCTAGGAGGGGTGTGAACTCCTTCATCAAAAGACTGTGTTAAAGTGTTCAATTGATGGTTTGCTGTACTTTTTATTGTTGTTGTTCAACACTTGTCTTTTAAGCTAATTTTCTCATGAATGTCAGATTAAACTTGATGTAATTTACCTGTTTACAATCACCAAACAACATAAGGAAACCTATGCACAGGAAGCAATGAACAAGCATTTGTTTATAAATTTGTAATTGAAATTAGCATAGAAAAACTAAAATTCAATAACAGATCATTGTAACATACCTACACCATGAATACTAGTTTATCTATATCTATGGTATAGTCCACTGCACATGAGATTTTTCTGGCAAAATGGACCAATTTCCATTATATCTTTATTGTTTTTAACTTTAATTTAACTATATTAAACTAAGCCCTTGTTTAAATCTAGGAATTCGTTCATACTTTTCAAAGTTCAATAATTAAATTAAGCAGCAGGGAACGCTAGCTATGCTGCCTTGTTAAAAGAAAAAAATCATTTAAAACATTTATAGATATTAATCACTTATTATTATTATATATATAAATAATTAATATAATGAATTATATATATATATATATATATATATATATATATATATATATATATATATATATATATATAGATATATATAGATATACCTCCACTGCACTGGTTGCTCTTCTTTAGAACAATCAGTTTTTGCTTCACGTGCTCAATACGATCAAGGAAGGGGATATATATATATATATATATTTATTTATTTATTTATTTTTATTTTTTTCAGAGGAAAAAAACACTGGCTTTTACTATTGTATTTAAAGACCAGTACATATATCCGAATATGTCTCCATGCAACTGAAATTGTTTAAAATGTGTGAGGGCATTTTGTGTGCAAGAAAGCAATGATTCCATCCATATATATACAAATAGTAATCAGAATGCATATTGAAAAACTTACTACCACAACATCAAGTAAACATAAGAGATGAAACCAAAAGACTAAAACATATGGTTCTGACTTCACAACCTATTGGCTTGATGGGGCCTGACCCAGGTTCGGAGTTAATTAGCAAAACAAATCCCTGTACTACTGGACCTTTTGGAAACAACCCACGGAACGTGGACTGAGGTCTCGCTCGAAGCAGTATGGGGGGATGCTAGAACCAGGTTTCTGCACCCTTGAGATGTCTGAGGGGTCGTCTTAGTCCAACTAGGAATGACTTCGCACAGGTTACTTCACGCACTCTCCTGTCCTGCGAGGCCTTCGCGCTGTGTTATAATCGCCTTCGCACAACCCTAATTAGGGGCTGAGGTGATTTGGCGCTGCTAAGACAACGACTTGTGCTCTTTCCCTAAGTTTCACTACAGATCTTACTTATCTTCTTATAACTGTTAGTTAACTTCGCATAAACAGATACTTATCTTATATTCGTTTATTCAACACTTCCATATAAGTTCGCGCAACAAATAAATAGCAAACTTTCAATTCATACCCAATGTACTTCGACGCATAAAACATAAAAAGATACACAGGAATGATAAGAAACTTCTCTTTATTATTTTCTCCAATGGTTACAGACTCGACTCACCCTGCGCACTCAGCTGCGAACTACTAGGCCTCTGCGCACTCAGCTGTAGGGGTCTGCAAACTCAGCTGTGGACTACTAGGCCTCTGCGCACTTAGCTACAGAGCCTTCTCCTACTCTACGACCCAAAGACACGACTTTACCCTTAGATTCTTAGATCTAATGCTTCTATTTCATCATTGCTCACTTTCTTCTCTAACAACTTAGAGCCTTGCTCTATTTATACAATCCCATGGTCCGCGGACCATGGGTAGATCTCTAAAGCCAACATTACATTACAAAAGTAACATCGGACAACCCTGTAACGTAATTATAGCTTTGCGCTCCGCGCCCATACTTCGCGGAGCCTTTACATCAGACGTAGTCAAATCTTGGGCTTTAAGCCCCAAAACTTGCCTTGGGGGATCCCGCGCCCAACAGACCCCCAACACAAACATCGTGACTCGCCCTCGAGTCACTATGTTGGTGTAGAGATCTTCGCGTAGAGACCTCCCAACTCTGCTCGGACCGCTGCAAGGTCGGTAGCGCACTAAGCGGCTGCCTGCTGTGTCTCCTGGACGCGATGTTTAGAGACCACTGAACTACTTCCCTGACCTTGTTTATAGTCCCACTCCTCCTTTCAGCTTCCTGGAGCGCTATGACTATGCTTCTGTCAGCTAGTCAGATGGTCGGGCCACCTGTGTATAACTTCAAATGACCGCGATTCACTTTTCCTGGGAAAGGTTCTCCATTTAACTTTACCAATTGTACCGCACCTCCGTCTGTGACCTCCTTGATAACATATGGTCCTAGCTAATGCATTCTGAGCTTTCCTGGGACTTTCTCAAACTTACTATCATACAATAGCACCAAATCGTTCACCTTGAAGGCGCACAACTTAATATGTCGATTGTGCCAGGCATTTTCACGTTGCTTTTGTACCTACTGGTGAAAGCCAACCAAAAATCGTTCTCCCTTGAGTTCTTCCAACTGCACGAGCCTCTCCTAAAAGGCTCCACGATTCGTCATACCTGTGAGCATTGCCATGCGCAAACTAGGCACGATGTATTCCATCGGCATTACAGCTTCCATTCCATAGACAAGCCTAAAAGGCGTCTGCCCCGTCAGCTTCTTGCATGTCATCCGATAAGCCCATAATACTGCGGGTACGCACAGATCCAAATCACTTCGCTACGCGTTGCATACTTTGGTCAGTGCAGTCTCCAATACTTTGTTAAATGCTTCTACTATCTCGTTCGCCTGTGGGTGATACGGTGTGCTTTTTTGATGATACACCTGAAATTCTTCCATAAACGCGCTGATCATCTCGTTTAGGAATTGCGTTCCATGGTCACTCATCAAGATCTTCGAACATCCAAATCGTGTCAATACGTGTTCAAACAAAAACTTCGCGGCTGTTGCGGCCGTACAATCTTTTACCGGTTGCGCTTCCGCCCAACGAGTCAGGTACTCCGTCGCAGTGATAATATACCTCACGCATATCCTATCTTTCCTTGAGGTTTGATAGGTCCTACAAAGTCGATTTCCCACTTTTCAAAGGGCTACAACATCATTTGCGGATTCAAAGGGATCTCGTCCCTCCGCGATGGTTTACCTATTCTTTGACATACATCACAGGCCTTGCAATGTGCTTTTGAATCCTGATGAAGGGTTGGCCACCACAACCCTGTGTGAAGAACTTTCTGCGCGGTCGCTCTCCCTGTATACTGTCCTCCCGTGGGGCCCCCATGAGCATTTGCGAGGATGCTACTTCATTGAAATTCTGGTACATACCTTCGTAGTATCTCATTAGTACCCATCTTGTATAAATGTCCTGCACTGATAGAAAAGTTTGTTGCACGCACCACTAGTTCCTTCTTCTGCTGGACGGAGTAACCTTCCGGCGCAGTTACAGTTGTGAGAAAGTGGATTATATCTTCGAAGTGTTCATCCGCTACGCACATAGCAAAAATTTTCATGTTGGGTAGTCCTTCCTCCAAACTGGTAGGTTCCTCCCCTATCTCAATGCGCGACAAGTGATTCGGTCCCGCGTTCAATCGCTTAGGCTTCACAACCACTTCAAAGTCATATTCTTGGAACAATAAAAGCCATATGCATATGCGCCCCCCAACACAAGCTTTTTGACCAAGCACTTTAGTGCGGAATGATCGGTATACATCTTAAAGTGACCTCCTAGCAAGTAGTGTCGATACTTCTGGAGTGCATACACCATAGCCAGTCCCTCGCGTTCAGTGGTGGAATAGTTCTTTTTTACTTTAGACAATCTGCAACTCGCGAATGCAATAGGGTGATCCAAGCCCTCTCCACCATCTTGTGTTAGTACCGCTCCTAGCACGATGCACGATGCGTCAACATGGACATGAAATTCTTTGTCCCATTTTGGGAAGATAAGAATCAGTGCAATGACCATATTTTCCTTCAATATATCCAGGATTTTCTTGCAGTCATCATTCTAGCAGAATATAACATCCTTCTTCAACAGTTACTCCATCGGTGCAGTGATTTGGGCATAGCTCTTGATAAACTTTCTGTAGTACCCTGTATGTCCCAGAGTAGCATGCAGCTATTTCACACTTCGCGGCGCTTCCAAATTCAGAATCACTGCGATCTTCATGAGATCTACCATCAGTCCCTGTCTGCAAACAACGTGTCCCAATAGGTTCCCGAAAGGAACAAGAAACACACACTTATTGAGGTTAAGTTCGATTTTGTATCTTCTGCAGGTATCCAACATCAATCATAAGCTTGCTACATGCCATTTAACCAGTCCAAATATAGTCTAATCATCAAAATAAACCTCCAAAAACTTATGAATATATTCCTTAAATGCTGCAACAAGCATGCATGAGAAGACGGTTGACGCGTTCTTCAACCCAAACGGCATGATGGTGTATTAAAAGCAATCCCACTCAGTTGCGAAGGTTGTCTTGATTGTATCCTCTGACGCGATTTTGATTTGGTGGTACCCCAAGAACCTGTCAGTAAAAAAATATGCTTCCTGCTCGTTGACATTGTCCAACACCTCATTTGTGAATGGAGTTGGAAATGGATCATGCACACAAGCATCATTCAATTTCCTGAGATCCACGCATATTCTTATATCGTCATTCTGATTCTTTTCCTGCACCACCATTGGACTTAACCAATCAGATTCCTCCACAGGTTCGATGATTCCTGCTGCAAGCATTTTGTCTAGCTCTATGCGGACCTTCTCCTTGTATTTTGGATTTAAGTGGTAAGGCCTCTGCATAACTAGCTTCACGTTAGGTTTTAATGCGATCCTCATCATCCCTAAATCTCCAATGATTCCCTTTAAATCCGCGAACTTGGTCGGGAATAAGTCCTAGTACTCGCAGAGTAGCTCAGTGACCTTATCCATCGTCGCGTCATCCTAGTAGTCGCCGATCTTTGCAAACTTAGGCTCAGCCTCTGTACCAATGTTCACCTGCTTCGTTTTTACTGGCATGGTTATATCAGGGTTCTCAATCTGTGGTCCTTGAACCTCGCAATGGCCTTCTGTTTCTGGAATGTTAATATTCCTCGGATCCTCATCCTCCTCTTCAGCAATTACATTATAACATTCCAGTGCGTAACTCAGCTGAGTAGCCCATTCCGGTTGACTTAGGTCTACAGGCTCCTGCGGTATCCGGAATATGGTTGCTTTTATCACTTGTAATGCTTCATCAATACTGTCCCCCTATCCATCCTAAAAACTGAAGGTCATCAGGAAACCTTCGCGCAAGACATCCCATTCATTCGTCCCATGGCGGAGCTCCATTTCTATATACCAGTTCATTGGTATAACACCTAAGGTATGGCAGAACAGATGCACCCACTCAGGTTGTGGATTTTCTCCATAGGCCTTCGTCCACTTAGCCAGGTGCGTGCGTGGATCATCCCATCCATCATACTTGTCTGTTAATCACATTTTAGGCTTCCCAAAGCGCACGCGCATCATTCTCCTGCATTCGCGCCAATCCTCAAAGCTCCCTTTGTGCATACCCCACCATCTCGGGGGCGTAGTGCACAGTACCCAATTCAGGGCTTTGAGACGTTGCTTTTCTAGAACCTCCCTCTCAAATTGGTCCAAGAAAGCATCTACCTCACATAATCCATCATAAGTAGGTAAATATCTCATTTTTGTTGATATGCAGGGCAACGATCTCGTCATCATGTTATAGTTCAACGTGGTTACCTCGTGTAACCAGTTTTGCCATCACTCTATCTCCTCATCCAAATTTGAAGTATAGGAGCTTTTGCACTCCCATGAAATTCGTCCATCCGCGGTAGGATTTACCCAGTCTTTCTCCCGCGCAGTTATCTTGTAGATGCAGTCCAAATCGTCGTCACTTTCATAGTCGCGCACTGGCTCTATGTAGTGTGATCCCTCAATAGGGTCCAATGATATTACTACGCGTAGGGACTTATTTTCTAAAATCATCTTGCGCTTCTTCACATTAATCACCCCATTCATGTTAGTGGCCCAATCAATTCCTAAGAGTACGGGGTAGGGATTGTTGTCATCAACAATCTCTATCACTTCAAAATTTGCTAGCACGCTCGCTCCCTCAACATCCACAGTGATTCCTTGCAATCACCCCATGGGTATTATCCTTTGTTGGTTCACCATTCGTAGCTGAATAGGGGACCACTGCAGCGTAGCCCTCCCCATTCGCTCCCATGTTTGCTTCGGCAGGACATTCGCATCCGATCCTAGATCCAGAACTACTTGTTCCATTTCATATTTTCCAATCTGCGCGGTTAGCCTCATCTCTCTCCCCATTCTTGGCTTGCGCTTTCCGATTTTTCGGACTATGCAGGGTTCTCCTTGCGTGGTCCCCACGCATCTGTTAATGAGTTCTTGTAGTCCCTTTACAACCTTACTGTCGTGCAGAAACTTCATGCATGTTTCCAGGAACGTTGTAAGCATAGATGGGTCCATCTCCGGCTCTGATCTATCTTTTCTTCCTGAAGTGGAGGCATCAACGAAGCTCTTCTTAGGTTCCATGAAGGTTTCCTTAGTGCACTCCAAATCAAACTCTGCTTCTCTCGTCGGAGCTTTGCGAACCCAAGTACTTTCTTCTAGTTGTTTGCCTTTATTGCCTCTCGTTGTGTTTCCACTTCGGAGCATCATGTTCACATTTGGATCTTCCTCACGCAGCTCAGACCTCATCATCTGCTAGTTCTGAGTCGGGGGAGGCATTAGCCCTCCTTTGTCGTGTATCCTAGCTATCAGCGTAGGACAATCTTCCGTCTCATGATAAAACAAGGTACAATATAGACATGATGGATGCGTTGGGTTCATACAATCACGGGCATAATGTCCCGACCCTCCGTAATTGTAGCATATCAGCTGTCTACAACCTCTCCCAGGTCCTCCTCCACCTCGGCCTCGTCCGCACCCCTGGAATCTGGTTCGCGCCACTCCTGCATTCTGGTCTAGGGGCCACGTTTCAGCCTGAACTCTGTAGGTGGGAGTTCTATCCATCATCAACTCATAACTCCTACAAGTGCACTCATTGTGTCCCACCGACCTACAAAATTCACAGAACAATTGCTGTGAATTCTGCATGTACTTCTGTAGCAAATGGAAGTGGTACGTAGCATGCTTTCCTCCTATTTGACAAATCGTGCACCACAAAGCAGGCGCCGCACTTGGTCTCGCTTGTGTTTCCAGCCTTAACGACATCAGTCCTCCTCTCGCGAGGTAATTCGCGAACACTGGGTAGTGGTCTTTATCATGGCCCTGACCCTTGCATTTTATGCACCACACCTCTTCACGCACTTCTGGTCGAGTTGTCTAGTCCTGTTTCAGACTTTGCATCTCGAGGCATAAGTTCTTCAACTGCGCGTGGATCTGTTGAACTCCCAAGTTAGGATCCTATATTGGGGTCTCATGCAACCTCATCGCGATCTCTAAAGCGTCTGCCTAAGATGTTAACCTTTGTTGCGACAGTGAGTTCCTCAAATGCGACGATAATGATGCTACAAACCATTCGTGGTGTTGTCCATCCGTCAGAGTCATGTTAGCTTCATGAATCATGCACTTTAGCCTCTGATCTAGCTCTCAAGGAGTCGCCTGGTAGCATCGTGATCTCTTTGAACCCAATGATCGACCATGCTTTTAACTTCCGCCTGCTAAATTCTCTGTTTAGCGCTGTTTGGATATTCATGATTCTTGCATTTGGGTTATCATTGGAGTGCTTAATATACCAGGTCAGCGCGCGGTCCTGCAGGGCGCTAACTAGTGTCGCTTTCTTGATATTTTCATCTGTAACCCCTTGCTCTTCCCATATGACTCTTATCACGAACCAAAACTAGTTCGGATCCTCATTCCCCAAACCTTTGATCATAGGCAACTTCACTATGCTCGCCATATTGAATCGTGGTGGCGGTGGTGGTGGTACGGGTGAAGATGGAGGTGATGGTGGTGAAGCTAGTGGTAGTGTGGGTGGGGGTGGTATTCGTGGGATTCTCTGCCTTATCAGATTGATTGCACTTCATGGTGAGACCTTCGCGAGCTCTTCCTCGTCCCCTCGTGGAGGTGAAATCAAAGGGATATTCTCTAGTCCCTTACTTCCCTCATCTCTATAGGTTTTTTCGCTTCGCGTAGCTCTAGACATCAAGGTAACTGCATAACCCTTTTCTCACATAATAACCTTTTAATCCAAGTGTTCAAAGACTTTACGTACTTACCTCGCAGTCCTTTGAGAAATCGTTGCTCAACCTCGCTGTAGCTAACCGAGGTGTCAACTGCATACTCAGTAATGAATCCTCCTATAATTCGATTGAGCCAGTGATCAACAACGTGCGCTATCTGATCCTTTGATGCTTCCAATCTATGCACCAATTCTGGGATCCACACAATAGTACCGTCGA